>CM031240.1:327622579-328102670 GCA_018340775.1 Taxus wallichiana var. yunnanensis | reverse complement strand
GAAGGTGTGGAAAGAAGAATGGAGTGGGAATGGAAGGAAGAAATTCTGTGACTTAGAGAATGGGTTGATGACTAGATGGAGCTGCCATGTATGTGCTTTGCATGTGCCTCTAAAGGTTGAATCTCACCAAGGACACATCAACTTGATGAAATGAAGTGGTAAGTACTTCACACATGTCCCACGGGCATGCACGAAATTGTTAGTGAAAAATCACGAGTAAGCACCCTCGAATGGCCTAGTTTTGTGTCGGTGCATTCGGTGTGATCCTCGCATAACATGGGTACTAACTCTAAGTTGTGGGACTTGCTTCTTGAGATAGACCTCTAGAGAAAGCTAGCTCTTGCTCTAAACTACCCTACACAAGCTACTCTCTTATGATGGAAAAAACTAAACTATCCTAATCTAACCATTCGAGGACATGAAGGAAAGAGAGAATGAAAGAGAGCATGTACTAAAGCGGTGATACACCCGGAGAAGGAAAGGGGTGAGATACTCATGGAGGAGGATAAAGCAGTGGAAAGGAGATGAGGGAGGTTAGACAGAAGTGACACTGACCTAGGTCCAAATCCACCATTAAAACTCCATGAAACATAACATCCTACACCTATAAACGTGAAATACATGCACAAAAAGTAGATTTGAAAGGGAGAGGCACGAAGAAACAACAAAACAATGCAAAGGGTTGAAGAAACACCACAAAACATGTTTTATTGCTCTAGAAGGTACACATACCATTACATTTTTTTCTCATAGGCACAAATCCACTTTCCAAGCGTGGGAGAAGGCTTACAACTCAAATGGAGTCGAGGAAACGAATTTGACAAAGTTTCCCTATGCCCAGAATGTCTCTTCTCTCAAATGAGAAGTGTTTACAATATATAGAAGTTTTGAATAATGAAAACCAGAGAGAGAGAAGGAAAAATGGACTCTGCTCCAAAAGTTCAACCACCAACTGACAATGCCCTACAAATCCACCTACAATCTATCAATCTAGTTCCCCATGTTTTTTGTGTTCGAGAAGGAAGAATGGCAGACCAAAATCGAAAATCCTGGAAGTTGAAGCAATCAGATCTCGTATTAATGGGGGAAAAGACGTTTTCTATATTTTCACTTACCAAATCCTGCTAAAAATGATATTTTATGCTTTCATGGCATAGAAGGATGTTGAGATCTTTCCAATAGTATAAAATTTGTCAAATTTTGAGCACTGGATTGAAAGATATGCCCATTTGAAAATTTGGATCGAATCTGTATAAAATGGCAAAAAACCAGTTTTGCAAAACGAATCCGCAGGCCCGAAATTCAATTTGGTGCCTTTTGTTAAAAAAGAAAAATTACAAAAATTTCCCGCATCCCTGCAAGCCTGAAATTAACTTGGCGAAAAACCTCCATGGGCCCAAAATTGAAATTGTGTCATTTGTAAAAGTTCAAAAATTTCCAAAGTTTCCCGACAACCCGCATCCCTGCAGCTGAAAGAGGCTTGACATGTGGCTTCTCTGGGCGTTGGTGGAGGTGTGGCTTAATTTTATACTTTACACCTTTTAAAATAAAATGGCAAAATTTCAAAATTTCCTCCGACGACCCGCCTTCCCGCTTTGACTTGAAACATGGCCACGTGTTCCTTCACGAATCCAAAAATGAAATTGTGCTTTTTAAAGACTTTCGCAAAAAATGCAAAGAAGTTCCCTACAGGCCGCTGGCCCGCATTTTCCACTTTGGAAAAATGCCAAAATATCTCTGCCCACCCGCTGGTCAATTTTCCCATGGCAAAAAAAATTCTTCCCTGGAGCCCGTGCATGAGCCGCTTTTTTTGGGCAAAAAATCTTTCCCGAGGCCGTATTGCTCGTAACTTATGTAAAATATGAGGAGTTAGAAGTGAGTCCTTTATATTTATGGAAAGGAAGAAATTTCCTATCCATGAAATGCTTTTAGGGGACCTTAAGTTCTTGAAATATGTAAAATTCAGATTGAAGCATAAGAAGGGGGAAAATGGTATTTAGTTGACCAAAAATAAGTGTGAGCTTATTTTGGTCAACAAACTTTAGGCTATAAGACCATAAAATCTGACATAGGATAATCCAGGATTCAATGGTGACCATTATATCCTCGATAAAACCATCTCTTTGCAACAATGGATTGATATTCTAGTTGAAGAACAATATTGGTAGGTCAGTAGTCTGTCATTAAGGACAATGATTAAACATTTATGTTGTGATGACATTAATGCGACATTCAAGATCCATGAAAAATTATATATTGGCTGATTGTTTATACAAATAGTAGTGATTGGACTCAAATATCCCCATATTTTGGTGAAATAAGGTTGATCAGCTACTAAATCAGCCAAATTTCCTTCCACCCGAACATTTTTGGGAATTTCTTTTTCCTCCATGGTGTTTTTATACACTCATTTCTAATGGTTTGGTTTAATTCAAGAATGTCCCTTATTTCTCACTTAGAAGTGGGACCTCAATGTGCACTTTTTTCAATTCTTGTACTAGCATTGTGTCATCCAGGTTTGAGACTCTTACTGACCGGCTCGAGTGGAAAGGAGCTTCAAGGTTATTCTCATAGTTAAGGTTTTTGGCCATTTATTACGAAAGTGTTTTTGTTAATACATGGAGAAGGTGCGAGTCTGTATTTTCCTCAAGTGTCTCTTCTTTATCGAGTTTTATAGGAATTTTCATGATAAAAATAGGAGGATTCAATTTTTTCAGGACACCTCGATCACAAATTACCAATAATATTAACTTGCATCGTGTTAATTAGTCCCGCTTCATCAATTGAAGTTATCTATTGATTTTAGATTTTCTACGAGATGGGATGGAAGTTGTGTTTGTGTTAGCTTCATCGCCTTATTGTTGGTAGGCTTCGTGGAGGGCCATGAAAGCTTGTTGTAGTTCTTAGGATCTTCGTTGTTGATTAATGTTTTGTGGTGGTGTCCATGGCTGGTTTTGCGTTACGATTTTATTGAGAACCCCACTATTGGTTGTGCCATGGACTTCATGGGGTTGGTGGCATCCGACTTGGCTAAGTGTAGGGATTCATCCAAAGCCCAGTGCATGTGGATAAGTCATCCAATTTGATGTTGTCCACTCAAAGTTGTCCCAGTAGGTGAGAGGGGGCCGATTGGGCCATGACATCCTTAGGGGGTTACGAGGTAGGCCGAGGTGGAAATCCATCGTGATTATTTACCTTTGAACAAATTTTAACTACATCACTTGAGAGATAAAGCATTGATCCTCCTTTCAACTGGGTGGTAAGAAGGTGCAATGATTAGTGTTGTGGTCAACCACTTTGTAGATTAAACACGTCTCTGACATCCAAAGGACATTCTCTCAGGGGGTGTCTCTTCCTACACTTAGGGAAATATATGTCCAGAGGTTCTTTGGTAGGAATGGTTTTGGCCTAGATTCCATCTATGGTTGATGTTAACTGCAAAAAAATGTATGTTTTCATGTTAGCCATTTCCTCCAAAAGTTAAGAGGTACTAAAGGAAGTTTGGATGTCTTTTTTTTCTTATACCTCGTGTTAGGAGTAACTTCGCGTAGCTTAGTGATTTGTTCAAGGAATGTTTATGCACATCTCCTCCTCCCATAAGATGGAGGGAATCCTTAGTTTCCTCATCAAGTCCTTAAAGAAAAACTGTTTTAGTAAAGTTTGCATGTAACTCATAACCACTTTGTCGGTCGAGAAAGAGAAATCCATCCAGAGATAATCCTCTAGATTTTCATCTTCTTTTTTCGTATCACGGTAGAACTCTTCTTTTCTATCCCTTCCTCTGCCGATGAGTAGTCTTGATATTTATCGAAAAGGATGTCTCCATGGCTTGCACGATAATTAATGGAGTTAGAGGTCAACCCCATGAACCATCTCATAATAGAATCTTTGAGAGTGGAAGGAAAAGATTTGATTCTTAAATTATCCATTCTCGTAGTCATATATACCGGCACAAGACTTTCAATTCAATAAGAACTGATAAGGGTCTTCCATAGACATGCCTCAAAAAGATGGGGAGGATGGATGGTGAGATATTTTTCATGGGTGCATCCTCATCCTTGAGTGTCACCCAAATTTCATCACGAAATCTATGACTACCCTATCTATAAAAAATTCATACTTTTAAATAATGGGTCATTTTTTGTTTTTGTGCTCGAAAGTTCTTGTATTGCATTAAGATATTCCCAAAGAGTCATATTAGTTTTTTTCCAAATACCCAGATGCCCAAATTGTTATATTGTCATCGGGATTTGTCTGCGGGAAATTTGTATTTAATTATTTTGAGCCCAGTATGAGGCTATTTGTGCTCCGTTTTAACTCTGTTATGATCGAACATGTCATTATTCCTATGTACCAGAAGGGTTTTAACTTGGAATAAGTTTTGGGCTTTATTTGTGCCTTTTGGCAATTTTTGTGTTTTTGTGTTGTCCGTTTCATTTTACGTGAAATTTTCTAGAACAATTCCTTTCTTTGGGTAAGGCCAATTTTTGGCACAGGTAAAGCCGGAAAACATCATACGCATTATGCCGAGGAGGAAGTCACCATCGGAGGTTTGGATCACAGGAAAAAGTGAAGTTGTGCACGGAGAAAAAGCCCCTGTGCGGGTTGGGGCGCATTTTTGGAAAACAAAGGATTCAAGCTGCCCGATGGGAAAAATGGAAGCAGCGAGTAAGGTGGGAATTTTTGCACCTTCTTAGCAGTAGGGTGCTTTTTCTGTGATATAAAATTCACTTAAGTGCGGTGGGAAAGTTAGAGGCTACAGTGCGGGCGGAAATTTATCGTGCATGCACTGTGAGTAAAAAAAAATTCCCATGATGAAATAGAAGGAAAGTAACTTAAGTGAAATCATGGGGATTTTATTGCTTGCCTTAGATAAATAATCTCATTGTCGAAGTCAAATCACTTAAGTGTATCATGGGATTTCGAGGCTGCCTTTCAGGGTAAAGAATCCCATTGTTATAAATTCTTAAAAATAGAATTATATTGTGCAAAAAAGTGCCCCATTTTAGGATATATTTAATGATTTTTGAGGCATTAAATCATTAGATTAAATTCTATTTTTAGTGGCTATAAGTCAAGGCACATTGTGAAGCTTAAGTGAAGTGAAGTGTGAAGGATTAAATTGGATTAATTTAATTTATTAGATGTTTGTCCTTAAACATGCTATTTTTAAAGAGAGAAGCATCATTTTAATTAATTAATTGCGAGAAATATGAAGGCAATTATTAATTATAGAATTGTGAGGGTTATATAAGCATAGGCTACCATATAGGTGAATTATTTAATTCACAGGTAAAGAATTGCAGCCAAGAGGAAAAGTGCGCCCCATTTGAAGAAGGATTTTGCTCAGGCAAGGTGGAAACAAGGCTAAAAGCTTTCGGATTTGGCACATGCTTTGAAAGAGGTTGATCTTTGTCTGCGTAATTGTTTGCATAGGTTTACGGAGTGCTCGGATGTTGTTTGAAAGGATTCATGCTCTCTTTATGTGCAAATTAAACATCAATTTTGGGGCGCGAGGCTTGAAAAGTGCGGCTTTTTACAATTAAAATTCACTATTCATGCTCAGGTGGCCATTTTTGTTTGAATTAATGCGAGGAATTCATTACGGAGTGCTTTATAAAGAAAAGGAGCTTTAATCGATGTCAATACATTGCATATATCCTAAATCGAAGAATTGTCTAGATCTCTGCTTTTGATTTTGAAGAAATCCGGCCAAGTAAGAAGAAAAAAGAATTATTCAGGACAAAGATAGACAAAGCCATGGCTAAGAGAGATGAAAAAGAAAGCCAAGATGGAGTCATGCATATTGCTTCGAACTTGCAAAGATAGGAGACATAGATCTAGGTGCGGAACTCTTCTTTCCTGATTGATTGATAGATCGCAGAAAGGAAAGACTTCACTCGTACATGCGGTTAAAAGTAGTGGAATTATCGGAGTCATACGACCTTTCCATTACGGGCCAATTGCGAGTTTGATATGGAGTGCGCTAGATCTTACCATCCTTCATCCAGATCATTGCGCATGATACTATGGGAAAGACAATAATTCGTTTGGGACGAGTTCATCAATTCTTGTTTCAAGATTCCGGTGTGAAAGGTGGTGACTTCCATTAGTCTTCGGGATCTTGTCGGGCGTGGCGGTGGTGGGAGAAGCATAAAGTTGATTGCATGAGCATAATGAATAGCAGATATATGAAGAAGCCTAGATCTCCTTGAAGTTCCAAGAACTCTTCGTGGTCGATTTGGCGCACAGAGGTCGATGATGTGGTCAAATTGCTATATAGGATTAATGGTGAGGTGAATGCTTACACTTTCCGTACATGGATGTATGCTTTCATCGGGACCATTGAAAGTCAACAAGGTTGATTCCATAATCAATTGGTTGGAAATTATTAGCGACAACATTGGTGAGCTTGACTCCGAGCGTGAAGTGTACTTTCGGCCGAAATGACTTCCCTACTTGGTGTATGTTCTGACTTCACAAGGTGTCTTTTCAAGATGGATAGATGTGGTGTTCTTCTAAGGACCCCATTTTCGAGTCTGCTACCATTACTTCTTGAACTTGTGTGCGAGAAAGATTTCAAAGTGGTGATGATGAATTCTTCACGATTGTCTGCCAGGCTAGACAAAGACTTGAAGGCTAATAGGGTAAGCTAGGAAGCATGGAAAGTCAGTGTCCAAGATTGGCGTAGTCTATTCATTCAATTTGTAGATTTCACATACCTCAGGGTTACAAGCTTTTACGGAGAACAATAAAGATGCCCAGTGTATCAAATGATAGATTGATTGCCATGGATGCAAGCGATAACTTGTGGAGTTACACGACCTTCGATCAAAGCGACACAAGTCTACGGACTTCTTCCCAATAAGCTGTGGGATATTACAGTTGCATTAGCATTCATAGAGCTCGAGGGGATGGAGACGCGTGATTTTATCCGAGTATGAGCAAGAGTTATTTTCGCACGATTGAACTTTGATCCGTTTGGAGTATTGGAAGATGATCTCGGGGAGTATGCACATGTGCCTTTATTAGAATATTTACGGATGAAGTGCAAAAAGTGAGTACGAGGTTAGAAAGAGAGATTTCAGTGAGGCTATAAAGCAAAGCAAGTGTTCAACTTTGGACTAGCGTGGATACTTCGGATCTTAAAGATGATGGGAATGTGGTACTTGACACTTACCATCAAATGGGTGGAGATAAAGCCATACTTGAGGATAACATAGGAAGGCACATCATACACTTGAAGAAAGATCTAGAGTTGTTTTGGTGAATACTTTAAAGCCTGAGATCTTGTGAAGGGATATTGCCTTGATGAAGCATTGATTAATAAATTCACTGGAAACTTTGGTGTAGGAGATTCCCTCAAGCGGAAGCATGGAGGAGAAAGCGATGCGAAGTTCGGGAAGTTGAAAGTACATAGAAGATCTCAATCTAAGGAGAAGATCACTTCCACGGACATGACTTTGGTTCCAGCTTCTCCAGCACCCAGTACTTCACCAACTATTGCACCTGCAATGACAGTAAGAACACTTCCATGCCTCCATTGAATCCAGCGACATTCATCTTCTCTCCTCGACCACTCCGTTCAATCCCACCTATTAGGAAGAGATGTTGAAGCGTAGATGGCGCGAGTTCGAAAAGAGATTTGTCCTTGGATGATTGAGAGGATGGCAGCCATAGCCTTTCTTGTGGCACTTTTGATGGAGAGGATGCGAGGGCGGGAGATGGTAGTGCACTCGGCAATTTCTCATTCTCCAGAAGTAACTTCTCGGAATGGTTGGCTTAAGCCGTAGTTGGTTCCAGGAATCGAGAATGGAGATGAACTTAGAGGAGAACCACGACTTGCGGCTACTCCAAAATGCTGGGCGGAAAGATAGAAGGCCTAAAGTTGCTAAAGCGAAGCTTCTAGGTTGATCATCAAAGATTCGGGAGAGAAGTTTTCTGAGATATCAATTCAGCAGGAAGGAAAGATAGAGGAGAAGCTCACGGCGGAAGATGTGATAAGAATCCAGTACCCCTCGGTCAAGCCACCACTGAAGGATTGAAGCAGGACACGCAGACATTGGTGGATGCTCTATTCCTTAGGCTTGGCAGTGAAAAGGCGGAGAAAGAAGAACTTCTGAAGTAGGTATCTCGGTTATGCGAGATCATAGCCAAGTTGCTTAAGCCTTCCATTCAGCCCATTTCGAGTGAGTAGGTGAGTGATCATCTTATGCTGGGAAATGGAGGATGCAAGCAATCAAGTAAAAGCTATTAAGGAATGGAAGGATTTGATTATTTTTCAAGCTTCTATACAACTTGGAGAAGTGTTAGCCCACCTAAAGGTTATGAATGATGTAACGAATCAGTGCAATATATTTGGTGACAAGTATGGCATTTGTTGTAGATATGAACACGATTGTTGAGAAAATGCTGACTACTTTAGGAGAGATCAAAAATTTGTAGGGAGATGTATTGGTTGCGAGAAAATTGTACCTGCATTTGAGTTAGTGAAGGGGAAGCTTAACATTAGAATTTGCAGTATCTTTCCATTTGGAAATCTGCAGAGTTTTGTTGAAGAGGATGCAGGCACTTGAGGGTAGGACATCATCCTTACCAGACAGTATCATTTCTTTTACTGAGGAGAGAGTGGACGGGAATGTTACTTCATACGTACGGATCGTTCCTAGCAAGGTACCTAATTCCTGGAAGGGTCTCTCTCGATAGTGAAATAAAAAGAGAATTGATAAAGCTACTAATCCTTTCATGATGAATTCTATCGAGTGGGTGGTGGCGCTGCGGTGGATATTGCGAGGTTTGGGCCAAGCTTGGAAGATGTGGAAGCATGCATCAAAGTGTTGAATGAAGGATTGTCACTGATTTAGGACAGAGAAGGAAAGAACAGTGGCTAAAAGAGATGGAAAGATCTTTGAATCACATGTTTGATAAGTATATCCGATATAAGAACAAAAAGAAGAGATAAATGTTACAAGTGGCATGACTTCTTCTATTCTTTCTTCTTCTATTTTCTATATCTAGGATGAAATTGTAAAACTTTAAAGTTATTGGTTTTTGCAACCATTGCTTCAAGTTATGTGGAACCATTCTATTAGTTAAGTGATACATGTGTCACTTAAGGAGAAGATTAGTTGAGGATGATTGCCAAATGTCATCTTTACTTGTTGTTTGTGTTTTAGTTGATTAGACTCCCATTTTACTTTCCCTCCTACATTCTATAAGTAGGAGAAGAACCTCGGAGTTAATGATTAGAATTTGTAAGCAGCAATCTTGAGTTCTAGACTTTGTGTTAAACCCACGAGAGCCACTTGGAGCAAAGGAATACAAAGGAGCGAGGTTTAGAGAGAACTTTGTGTCACGGTGTACTGTGTTTCTTGCTTTTAATCTTATATCTCTTAATAAACTTTGTGTTATTTTAGATCTAGATCTAGAGTTGCCTTTGTTTTAGAATTATGTGTTTATATCTATTGGATTCTTCTATTTGCATGCAATTTAGCTCGACATCTCTTGATTGGGATGCACATCTTCCCCATTTCTTCTGTGTTTATGTAATTACCTTCCTCTATAACTTTTCCTTTCTTTAAACAAGCTTGCTTACTTGCTTTGCAAAGCTATTCGAGTTATGGTTCATGAACTAAGTAGTTAAAGTAAAACCCCATTTAGATATTAGCATACTTAAATTGACAAATCTAACATGGGAGCCTCACCGATTAAATGAGGAGGTTTATCTCATGTCTCCTTTAGGTTTTGTCTTTATCTGAGAAAATCTAGCCAACAATCCTCTCATCCAAGACAATGGGGTAAGTAAAGGTCGAGGCCATGGGACGGTCTCCATTATTCCCATGGTCCCCCATTTTGAGTGTTGGCGAGGGATAATGAAGGCGCAAAAATGATTCTAGGTGTTTTATAAGAGTGTAGTGTCACTCACGGTGTTTCCTACGTGTAAACTATCAGGAGATATTTGTTGAATGGTGTGTCATATAAATCCCCCTTGATCATCCATGGCCTATGCATGAAGGTGGTTATTGAAACACCACCCAAGACATCTAATGGTTGCATGTATAAACATCCATTAACAACCATAACATGTGAAATGAAAGAATGGCATAGTGTGCTTATGGTGTCCCCCTTAATGATGCCAAAAATGATGGAGTCGTTGTATTCTCCAATCATTTAACTAACATGATCTCTTGTTAGTGTCATTATAAACCAGGGTTGTTTCTAGGTTGCGTGATGGAGCTTTTGCAACTAGTTCAGTTGGGACTTATGTTGGGGGGTGTTGTGTTGGTTACTAATCTGAAAATCTAATGTAAATCTCTTAACACGCATTCATCTATCATAATGAAAGGAAGTCTAAAAAAGCTACACTTTAATTGAAATTAAAATACACACACAATACTCAAACAAATGAAGCCCCATAAGTGTATAATTGAGGCTAGAACTTAGTAAAAGTAAAGATTGTGTGTTAACTAGACTTTGCATAAAAGGAAACACATATTCTAGATAAAAGTATTTAGTAAGGAAAACAAATACATTCTACCAAAGATTGCATGAAATATGTTGAAACAAAGTTACGGTAAGACTTATAAAAAAACCATATGCATATGTGAACATAAAACAACCTCTTGTCTCCTCGGTTGAGTGGGCCCTTTCTCTCCCTTGGGGACAAAGGAATTACCAACAAATTTAGATCTTAAGAAATGACATTTACTTCTATTAATTCAAAAAAAGTTCCATATCATGTACAACATATGCGAGTTGAAAGTTCAAGGAGATACCACTGAGATTGATATATTGCAAAGTATCTACAAAAAAATAATAGCTAATCATGTTCTTAGGAAGGTGTCTTAATATAGACACAAAGCGGTTACAATATTAGCCATAATAGGAAGAACTAACATCTTCCACTAATCAATATTAACTAAAACTCATAAATTCCTATGGGACAAGTTAGAAACAAGTCCTATATTAATAGGTCGACTGGTGGAAAAAGTCTTCTGCTCCCATATTCTAGCTCTAAACTCAGACTATGTAATTACATCAACAAAAATGTTCACCATTTCTCTGCACACATCATCACATTTTCCTCACAAATACGGTTAGTAGGAATTTGATATGGTAATTAGTTTTTATGAACAAAAGCAAGGAAAATGCATCAAACTCACTATGATATAACTATACAAAGCATCCCCATGCATTAGTAAATCATATCTTAAGTGGAAATTTACTGATCATAGGAATGATATAAATGAGCCGAATAATGCACTCATCAACATACTCCTCTTGAAACCATTGACTAGTTTAAGAAGGAGAAGGATAATTTAGAGGAAATCAAACCCAAAGCTTTGGTCAGAACTAAGGTGTTTTTTGACAAGAAAATGACAACCTATAGAGCCAACGGGGTGAGATCTCCATCCCAGGAAGCATCTTCATCTCAAAAGGAGGCCTCGGCTTCAACACCATATATGCTGACCCAAACTCCCCCTTATCCCCAAAGCCTCAACATTTGTATATACTAAGAAGGAAAAGGTTGAAAGGATGGAAAGAGTAGAGGATGTAGTGGAAGAAGAGAACAAAAAGCAGAGATAGTGCTATGATGATAAAATTGTGGATTTATCTAATAGAAAGCAGAGGGAGATGAAGAAGAGGACAATCTGAAAGTGGTAACACAAAAAGGTTGAGGAAGATGATAGAAAAAGAGCCCAATAGTTGAAATTGAGACAATAGTTACTCTAGATAAAATTTTCCAAGAATACAATATCAAATAAATGCTTACTCCTAATGTTGAGGCATCTATCGTTGAAGTATTAGCTACACAAACCTTGGGATCAATGAGTACTCTGGCTTTGGGTCCTATTATAACCCTTCTCCGAGTTCCTCTTTTTTCACCAGGTCTAATCATTTTTCAATAGTAGGAAAAGGAAAATTTCATGAAAGGTTGTGGCTCCCAAATTTGATGCGGTGGTTTTCCTTTTAGGAAAACTCCAACTCCACCCGCCATAGAAAGCAAGAACTACCTTCAAGATGGTGTTTGATTCCCAAGGCCAATAATTTTTGAAGTTGCGAGGACTAAAGTTTATAAAGATGAGAAATACTTGGTGTTGAGTAATTTGTAACTAACAAGGATCCCTTTAGGAGAGTCCACCCCAGAGAGTGAAGTACACAATTCGAAGGAAACAATATCCAAGGTAATTGAAAGAGTAGAAAAGGGGAAACATTCTTAGGAACAACTGGAGGAGCATATATAGATTCTCTATGATTTTTTTAGATCTTTGTTAGCAAGTGATAAGGTGATTGATCCAACTCATTTGAAAGACATGATTCCCCCTGTTGTCCTAACCAATGAATAAGTTCAAGTTATCAAGGGCATCCATAACCATGTTTCTTATGGAAAATCTATAGAAGCTATGGTGGAAGAGATTTTAGTCACTGGACTTAAATTCATTGAGGATGCATATAAGGCATATGATCAAATCACAAGCATTCAATTGAAATTTTCTACAACACTCAGTATTCTAACAATTGATTTGAAAATGTGGACCAAATGTATTCAATATATCAAACTCATGAGTGAGACACATATACTGAGTTATTTTTGCTAATAAGGTGTTTGATGATCCGAAGAATAATTTGACCAAGCAATGGTTTTCGGTATTGATTGGAAGATGGAATTTTAAGGAAGTAATTGATGAACTAAGAAACATGTTGTAAAAAGAGGAAAGCATTTGAGGCTTTTATTACATCTAAATTCCAAGATCTTCATTTCTTGCTTTACAAAGAAGATTCTAAGGAGAAATATACTGTCCAAGAAGTCAAGGTGAAATTCAAGACATTTTTCAAGGAGGATATTTTCAAATCAGACACTATCTCAAAGGAGAAAATAGAAGGTATTTGTGCTCTATAAACTTCAATTAAAGAGAGAAAACAAAGGGTTCTTGGACAATACATTGGGTTTGGAAAGGATGTGGAAGAATGCTTGAGAAGTTGGACATATGCCACAACCAACACCACTTTATTCCTGGGAATGGAGATAGCTTAACTTGGTGAGATTAAAAATCAAATATTGAAAAGTGAAGAATGTGGTAACAACATCTTCAAATGTTCAACAACTAGCTCTTAGGTTTTTCTTTTGATTAATGTAATTCTATTAAGTTGGCCATCTTTGTCATAGTCATGTAATATTTAAGTGGGGCCAACTTAGTGATATAAACTTTTGATTAGATATTTAATTAAAAGAAAGGAAAATGAAAAGATTCATTTATAACCACCCTCAAGGATTTTTAAGGAACTCTCCTTGTCATTTGAGAGGTTGGATTTTGAAGTCTTGGATGTAGAAGCACTAACTTAACAATCAATACAAAAGAAGTCCCATCTTTCCTTATGTTCTATTTATTTACGCTTTGCTATCGATTCATGTGAAGTTGTATATATCTAAATAGGAAAATTTGTGCCTCTAGTTGATGTTATGCTTATAGATTTGGGTACTATTACATATATTTCCGTATTCATATGTGTATAATTTTGATTGTGTTCCTCTTGCATGCATAAGTAATATATCATTCTGTATTCTATATGTTTGAAAGTGCCGCTTTCTTCATTTTCTGAAATATTAATTCTTCTACAATTTTTTTTCTTTTGTATTTAAAATCTTATGAGATGGAGACATCTAAAGCATCAAAATCCTCATTGAAATATTGATAGTTTGTACATTTGTAAATAAGTAGGTTTGTTTGTTTGTTTGTGTGTTTAATAAGGGAACCTCTCCCATAAAGAGGAGGATTGTTGTCCCTAAGCATTTCTTGTTTTTTCAAATCACAAATCCAACAACCAATAACGTGTTAAACACTACACAATTATATAAAAAACACCGAATAATAATTTATTGAATTTAGAAATCATTCGGGATATATTATCCATGTATGAGATTACAATATATAGAGTTTGATCTCCTTGATTCTAGGAGTCAATAGTCATCCCTCATATCTCTCAACCCCTTCCTAGAATCTCCAAATCTATCCCAAGGATATCTCTCTAATACCTTTATTATCTCACACACCAAAATATCTATGTGAGTTGTTCTCACAACTCACCCAAATACTAATACTAACTATTACAACTATATTATTAATATGAGTTCTATAAACTCATTATTAATAATATTACAATTTATTACTAATGTCACAATATATTTGTAACATCCACTCCCCTATTGTTAACATTATTAATTCCCAATATACACTCCCCTAATGTTGACATTATAGAAACAACAATCACACTTCCTACTGCAGCTTATCGCCCATGCGTGCTCATGATCTGGATGGTTTTGTAGGTCAACCAACAACCTGAAACAAAGTATGGTTTTATAGGACAACCAACAACCCAAAACAAAGGATGGTTTTACAGGACAACCAACAACCTAAAACAAAGGATAGTTTTACAGGACAACCAACAACCCAAATATCATGTTGTTATTTTTCCTTTGTGCTTTCATCATCCCTTTATGTCTTTCCTTCCCGAGGACTCATGTAGAACCATTTCTTCTTTGAATACAAATTGAATAGAGGGAAAATTGAACATTGAGACCATGTTCTAGTTTCCCCCTCAATGTGAACATTTAAATTATTCAAACAAGAACTCTGAAATCATACTCGCTGCAAATAATAGAAAAATAGAAAACACACACACACACACACACAACCACCACATCTTCATGTGGCCCCATCGTTGGTGATTGACGAGAGGTCGTTGATTGACCTCCTTCCTCCGTTGCCTCCGTCCTCTAGATAATGTACTCTTTACTTAATACAAGAAGTCTTCATCACTTTGCTGAGCATTTGTTTCCTCATTATCAGAGTGGGTAGAATTCATATCCCAATCACTTTCTTCTTCTTTTTTTCATAAATCAAGGCTTTATCCTTCAATTTACCATCAAGAAATCTTGTTCTCTTTTCTTACAATACATAATACCATGTCCAGGAGCATTACAATAGTGACAAAGAAATTTTTGTGGACCTTGGGAGGTTGATTTTTGTTTAAAAGAAGGCTTGAATCTTCCTTTAGCATATGATTTGTTTCTACCATACATTGCAGTTTCTTCTAGATCAATCTTCTTGGTTCTATTTTCTTCTTCTATTAGAGAAGAAATTAAATCCTCTAGACTCGGATTTATTTTTCTCAAAGTGAAGACCATATTAGAATAGCTAGGAGGCATGCTATTAAGTAATATTGCTTTTGCATCATCATCAAGCACATCAAATTTGATTCCAGCTAATTGATTTGAAATAGAATGAAACTTACTGATATGTTCCACCATACTTTCTCCTTCCTCCATTTTGAGTCTAAACAAATTTTTCTTGAGTGTCATTATTGCACTCTCTTCTTGTGACCCAAATAGTTTGCTCAATGTCATCCAGATCAAATGTGATGTCTTTGTTAGATCTATGTGATGTAGGTAGGCATTAGATAAACCTAGGCCAATAATTGTTGTTGTTTTTATCCTTGTTGTCCCATTTTGTTGCTTCATCTATGTCGCATGTGGTTTATTGATTTTTCCTTCCACAATCTCCCATAGATCTTTGTTAATCAACAACAATTGAGTTCTAACCTACATGTATGAAAATATTTTTCTTTGAATTTTTAATTCGATTACCCAATTCAAACTTGTCTTGTCGATTTAAAGAATTAGATGTTGGTTTCAACCGAAAATACGTCCGTGAGGTATTTTTTAAATTTACAATGACATTTTTAATTTCCACTCAAAGCAACAACAATATCGACAACTATTACATTGAAAAGTGATAAAAGACTTTTGACACCTTTAATAAAAGACTCAATAAAAATGATATACAAATATGACTCTTGACAACATAGAAGCTTGTCCACATTACATAGATTTTAACCATTGTTTATAAACAAAACAAACTAAACCCATCATATATATTTAAAAATGACTAGACTTTACCAAATACCACGGGCTCATTACCAAAAATTAAAACCTATAAACATGACATTAAAACTTTTGAGCTAAACAAAGCTAAAATGTCTCATGCAAAATCGACTTTATAAAACTAAACTTGTCTCCATACCCATGAGTCATGTGTTGAACAAAAAGAACAAGTCGAAGGAAAACTTAAACCACCATATAATCATTCATGCAAATGATATTTCCGCATTTGTTGATGGTCTTGGAGATTCATTGTTATTGATGAGTATGAAGCACATGGGTAGGTTTGAAAACACTGTTAGAAGCTGCAATATAATATGAGAACACCAGTGTATTCACATAGATACATAACAACATATTGATTCAATCAGCATGGCCACGCACATTTTTGATATGGATTGCTGTAATGACAACACCTCCTCCACGTTAATGCCAAGTCTTCAATGAAAAAATCAACACTGGATTTTAATTCCTAATAAATTTGCTAGAAATTTGAAGTCACCAACATATTTAAATTGAATGCATCATTTTAAGAACTATCGCATTAGCCACATGGAGGGTTGATCGAGATGACATAATGAGATTTACATGAAAATTATAGATAATGTCACATAATATTCTTCCAATCAGGCACTTGCGGATCAATAAAATAATGACGCTTCTTTACATAGATACGATTTTTAAAGTATGAAATCAATTATATAAACTCCTCAAAATTGAATCAAAACGCCATGATACAAAATAGATCTCAAATATTGAAAGGAGGAATTTAATATCAAAATGTCATTGTAAATGCCGATAGAATAAAAATACCATTGCCACCAAACTCTGTGGCCGACTATATGTGAGCAGATCGACGTGAGTAGATTATTATCAGGATGGAGATTAGACCATTTCTCGGATGGATACACTTGGTCACAAATTAGGGATCGCGATTAGTGAATGCAGAAGAATAAAAATTTATTTTCTCATGGAACATGAGACCATGAGAATGGATTCTGCAGATATACCAAATCAAGGATGAATTTATATCTTGAACAAAAATAAACATGATATTCTAGCAAACCAAAATGCCAAATTCTCATAACAAAAATGTGAATAGTCGATCACATTTTTAATACAATTCTCGGGAGCCGAACTCTGATTCACAACCGAGAAAGACTCAAAGTCGCAAATATAATAGCTCAAACAAACTTCGTCCAACCTACTCGATACCCTTTATTAAACACTACACAATTATATATAAAAACACCGAATAATAATTTATGAATTTAGAAATCATTCAAGATATATTATCCATGATGGAGATTACAATATATAGAGTTTGACTCCTTGATTCTAGAGTCAATAGTCATCCCTCATATCTCTCCCCTTCTTAGAATCTCTCGAATCTATCCCAAGGATATCTGCTCTAATCCCTTTATTATCTCACACACCAAAATAGCTACGTGAGTTGTTCTCACAACTCACCCAAATGCTAATACTAACTATTACAACTATATTATTAATATGAGTTCTATAAACTCATTATTAATAATATTACAATGTATTAATAATGTCACAATATATTTGTAACACAAGGTGCCATAAATGCAGGTGCGTGCAAGTATTGAATCTATTGTTAATGGAGTTCTATGTTTACTTCCTACTTATATGGGGTTTATGTTGTGAGTCAGGTGTTTGAATCGCTCTCTAATTGATTGATATTTTTCTTGAGGATCACACAAGTGATCGAGATCATTATTCTCTAATGGATTTTTCAATTGAACAAGTTTTTCAAAGTGGTTATCCTCTTATTCATTTAGTAATATGGCAATTATTTCTTTCTCATTCAGTTTACATGACCAACACCCTCTGATTCATGGAGATTTTCATTTTGGGTCTTCCCCAATTCATTGGATTGTTTAATTTTTTCCTTGATTCCATCAACTAATTGATCTCCTTTCTCAATGATCCCATATTGTTGGCTCTCATGTTGTACCAATCCATTTTTTTCTACTATGCTCTCTACTATACGAAACAATTCCTCAGCAGTTCCATTGACTGTGCGTGATGTTGCAAAAAGTGCTGATAAAAATTCATCCAACAAAGAATCCCCACTCCCCTGCTTTAATCATGTACATTACATTGTACACTATGCAGGTTTTATTCATAAAAATAGCTCCTAAATCAGATGTGATTTGCTATTGAAAATGTAAAAAAATGGAGTTTCAATAAAAAACTTATGTTCTCGCAAATAAAATATACTTGTCATTCATGACCAGGAGATGGTGGGGCTCAATTACAGATTGATTTTTTATTTATCCACATTGCTTTGCTATTATGCGAGCTTAAAACTCAAAAGGGGGTTACAAAGAGATACAACAAGTAAACATTGTGGTTGGGTTTCAAACTTGGAATTTATTGGATTTTCTCCATTTTTGTTTTTGGCCACTTTAAATGTAAATTACACTCGATATTTAATGTAAGAAAAATATGGAGTTAGAGTCTAAAACTTCCACTTACAAATAAAATCTACCTATAATTCATATGACCAACAAATGGAGGGCTTAATTATATATGTGTTCCCTCTCATCGACTATCTTACTGTAATTACTTGAGCTTAAAACTGAAAATGGGAGCTACAAAAAGAGATACAATAAGCATTGTGGGTGGGTTTTGAATTTGGAACTATTGGATTTTCCCATTTTTATTTTTCGCCGCTTTAAGTGTAAATTTCACTTGAGATTAATGTAAGACAAAATATGGAGTCTCAGTCTAAAAATTTCCACTCAGTAGATAAAATCCACTGTAATTCAAATAACCAACAAATGGAGGGGCTTAATTATAGATGGTTTTCCGCTCAGTCGACTATTTTTTTGAGATAATCTAAATGATCCCCCCAGAAAATCTTATATGATTTGGAACCACTCTTTGAGAATGAGATCATTCTAGTCAAAAAGTAGAGGTGAGGCTTCTAACATGATTGAACAACTCGGGACCCCCACATTGTTCTTTACTTTAAGTGTTGTTGATACTAAATGGCCAAATCTCCATAGTGTAATGGTGGGAAATAGCCCTAAGATAATCTAAATGATTGCCTCTCATAAAATCTTATGCGATTTGGAACCACTCTTTGAGGAACAAGATCATTCTGGTCAAAAAGTAGAGGTGAGATTTCCAACATGATTGAACAACTTGGGACACCCACATTGTTCTTTACTTTAAGTGTTGCTGATACTAAATGGCCAAATCTCCATAGCATAATGCCAGTAAATAGCCCTATGGATCCTTCGGAAGTACAAAGGTGGAGAGACCATATCATTATTTCCTACCCTCATCATGTTTCTACGTACTTGCACAAGAGATTCACAATATTTCGTGAAGATGTCTTGCAGAAATACTTGGGAGCAACATACTATTATTGTTATAGGTAAGACTTGTCTATTTTCCCTCCCTTTCATGAACCTTCCTCATACTTAACCATCTACTTTCAGTGCGAATGGTACCAAATGTAGAGACAATTAACTGGAGTGACATATTTGTTGTCAACCAACCTAGAGACTACTTTGACAAATTTGTTTATATATGGAAATCACATGCCCTTCTTGCAGATCAGAATATATTCATCGTCCAATCTAAGATGATCCATGCTTATTAAACACATCACAAATATTGGTTGTCGACCCTCTTTTAGACCTAAAAGAAATTTTGAATCATGTGCAAAGACATACCAAATGCTCTGAACAAACATGTCAACGAAAGAAACCGATTGGATTCTGATGTTGAGTACAAAGCACTTTGGGAGTTACGTGGGCATTCATCCCTTGTCCTCGACGATGCACAAAAGCTCTAGTACATGCCAACCAAAAATGATGGCAGATTAAACATCCACAACCCTTCAATATATGGCAGTTCTTAAATATATTGCTAAATATGCTTCCAAGGTAGAGCAACATTCTGAATCATACCATCAATTCAATTTTTTAACTCATACTCTATTCTCATTGCTTTCCAATTTATTTCTTCATAAATCATGTTCTCGATTTTGATCGCAGCCTCCCTCCTCCTCCTCCGTCCTCCACACATTTCTTCCCCCTCAATCCATTTCAACGTCCACATCGTACGGTCTTCTGCACACAATTACTAGTTTAAACCAATCATTTAACAAAAATAAATAAACTATTTATTTAAAGAAACTTCATAATAAAATTGAGAATGTGAACTAATTAAAATTTATTAATCATAAATACAATATTAGAACTACAATATAGAAAAGATAAAAAAACTTAAAAATAAAATAAAATAATGTATTAATCATAAAGCCCATTCAAAATAGAAATTACTCAACCCGTCATAGAACCCACCCATTAAATACCATAAAGAAAACAAATTTACACATGCCTCTATAGTCCAATTGAATTTGTCCCATTTCTAAACTATTCTCTTCTTCCACGTTTCAATATTATTATTTTAAAAAAAAATAAAATAAAATAATAATTATGATACTAATTTTTTAGAACAAGTTGTATTGATTTGATAGGCATGGAAATTGTTTGACAAAGTAGATACCTGCACAAAATGGAACAAATGCTGTCCGTCCTCCAAACTGTTTTGGAAAAGATTCTTTTTTCTTTTTCTTTTGTAAAATCTTCTTCCTCTCTTCCGGGGAAAAGTGACCTCAGTATAACTCTCCTAAAAGATTTGTTATAATTAAATTCTTTAACATATTCTCAATATTATCCAATGTGGTACCCAAAATTTATTCCCAACTTGAGACCAAAGAGATTGAAGTGAGGTAAATGGGATAAATGTGTTCTTGTGAGACAAAGAGATGAAACTCCTTGTTTTCTTGTAGATGAAGCATTTTATGAACTGGGTCTCAATATTATTTAATGGGGTATCAATTTGTTATAAAGATAAAAGGCACAATGCTACTTTCGACTATATCAACAAGGTATTTTTGTGAGACAAATGGAATAATTGTGTGTTTTTGTGAGATAAAGAGAGCGAGGAAGCTTGTATATTTTGATGTGAAGACAAACTTCTATGAGATTATCCAAGCATATGTTAAGATGAGCTGCTAGGTTGTAAAGATCTACAACAACAAAATAACATCATGTTTCCACCAAAATCTATTCACACCATCAACCTATTGATATTCATTCAATACCTAATAGTAACGTGAAGATGGTATACAACTTTACATGTTATTTAAGATCAACGTCTTTAAATGTGTTAATCCACAAACATTGCTATTTAAATTATATTCAAAGTGCACTCAAGAAAGTGGGACATGCATTGTTGCTTGCCATATAAACATTAGCCTCTTAGTGATATGTGGCAATATTTATTTATTTTTGGTAATTTAAAGGAAATCGAAGTTTGTCCACTTGGCCACTCATCACCTCCACAAGGAAGTTGAGAGACGAACCCACAACATGGACCACCTAAAGCGGTGGTCTACGCCGAATTAGCCAACCTCAATGGTTTGATTTGTGGCCAAAAATTAAAAAGTAACTTGTGGTTACCTTCTTGTGAGTTACTCCAAAAGAATAAAAATTGTGACTTTTCATTTAACATGTTACAACCTACATACCAACTGCTCTCTCTCACCATCATAATGTGCTAAACACCCTCTTCATTTATATCGACTATAATCGATTTCACAACGTAACAAAAAGATAAGACACTCCCATATTCATGTTTGGTTATCTAATTATTATTTTAAATCCAATATATTTATAATAAAAAAATTATTATTATAAATTTCCAATACTTTGAAAATTTATTGTAAAAATGATCGATGGTTAATGAAGAAGACCAAAACATTTCAATTATTGTAAGGTATTTTTTTAAATATTGATTATAATATTAAGTTATGAAACTGAATTTAGCATGTGAATGGTGGATAGGGGCCATTATTTATAAGTATATTGCCTTAGTCGTATTCACTTGTTTGTTATAAGAAATTCTAAGAGGAAAATATAATTTAAATGAAATCTTCTCCACTACATATTCTTTTGTATCATGTTCATTACTTAAATTACAACTATATATAATATCCCTATTTTCTTCTCTACAATTGGTCAGTTATCAATCTAAATTATTAAAAACTTGTAATAAATAATGTAAAACAATTCTCTCATATAGATTTTAGAATATATGCTTCCGTTATTGAAAAAACAATTGTCTTTTATATTTAAAAATGGGTGAATTATCATATTAGAAAAAGCAATTCCAAAATGTATCAATTTTGGTTTGTTGGGATTAAGAAGTCGAGAGGAAGAGAGTGGAATGCCAAGAAAGCAAATTCATTCGCATAAGGTTCATAGTATATTTGGTTTTATATATTTCTGCAAACCAAACTTACAAACTAATGTGGGATGCACCGATTAAACATATATGACTTGTGCACGTAGTAAGACATATATTTATAGGAAATTAAATTGGTCTTTTTGAGAGTATGAAACCAAAGAAGAGAAGACACTAAGTCAAGAAAGAAAACTTATTCATAACACAATCATTATGAAGTCACCCCATTGATATAAGGATTACATGGTATAATAAGATTTATATGTTGTTGTAGACCAAATTTGCCAATTAACGTGAGATTAATGTTTTGAATGAATGTAACTTTTTCAATTGTAGAAGATATTCCATAATACAATGAAGAGGCATATTCTACTTGCTATAGTAAAACATATATTTGAAAGAAAAATATATAATTTTTTAAAATTATGAAACCATATAAAAGAAGAGAACGGAAACATTCTCAATTAAATCAACTAGGGGAGAGGACCCTATAACCGTGCACCTAACTTTAGGGGCACGCAAATATATGTAGGTATGTCGGTAGCGTAAAAAATTATATCATCGTGTAGCGTATGATCGTGCCATATTGACATTTTCGTTTCGTGTTAATTTGGAGGGAAAAGTAGTTTTTGAATTGATTTAATATGAAGAAAATCAATATAAAGCATTTGAAAGAGGGACCAATGACCGAGCGCCCTATGTGTCACATTCTCATTAACTCTTAAAAAGTGTAATTAACCAAAAAGTGAACAACTATTGGTGCTTTTGTCAACAACCTATGGTGAAAAGAGATGTACATGTTTTGGTACCCACTCGGTTATAGGGTCCTCTCCCTAAGGAAGGTTACATTGTAAATCCCCATCACTCCCTACAAATTTGAACTTCCCGTCCATATATGCCTATGAACGCCCATCATAATCATTATTTTAAACATTTCAAGAAAAAGTGTGATTTTTAACAGGCGTATATAACTTTTTGAGATGTACTTGCCCCTCACACAATTGCTCTTCAGACTCTGTTCAACAATTCATCTGTTCATGTTGTTCAGAATCAGTTCATGCTTGGCAGCCATGAACAACAAAGATAAAATCCAGTTTATACAAAACAGGCAATATTGCCACTGAACACAAAAACACCAGAACAGGCCCAAAAGTCCAAAGAAGCAAGGGAAAGCCTAAATAGAATACCCTGTTCCCATGGTGTTAAAAATGAAGCCCCTCTCAAACAGTTCAGACACATAACCTGTAGTAATTTCAGGTGAATGGCATTGTACGGTGTTTATCAAGTAACCGACCTGGTTTATGAAACATATGGAGAGACTATGAAAAAAGAAAGAGAGGAGAAAAATCGCCAAAAGGGTGACATATTTGAGGGCCACCATGAGTTCCCCATGGGCACCATAGGCTGTGTCATTGAGAGGCTTTTTCACACTGTATGTGCTGCTGATCATGGCTGCCAAACCTGCAGAAAGAAGAATGCATGTTGTTGCCATCAAGGTGGATCCCATTATGCTATTTCGAAGAGTTTGAACTGCTATGAGGTTCTTCTTTTCATTCTCCTGTTTTGTCAAATTCAAACATAACAGAATTTGAAGTTATGAGAGATGCGTTATTGCGAATCACACAGTTAATGGAGAAAAAATTATACCTATAACCAGATAATTCTCACAAAAAACTAAACCAAATGAAGGTTTATTGGTGTCAACAAAACAGCATTAGGGTCGCCATATAAAACAATTACAGATGTGATCAAACTAATCTTTCTATTATCTACTGTAATAAATTAAATAGACAAATTCTGCATTATGTCATATTTAGAAAATAAAAATAAACAGCATCAACCTTCGGTTTACCTTGATTATACTTTGGACCCACAGCCTTCTCCCAATAGAATTAACTCCAATGGTAGTCTGTTCAGGATAATTTTTGACCGTGTACCAGAGCAAGCAGTGGTAAACTATACCAGACATCATAGCTAAGGGGACCAATATAAGGTCCAGATACCCTTTCTTCCATTCCATTTTGTTGCACAGGCCACTTCTTACAATCAATGGTCATGTTGAGCCTAATTTATAGGCAGCTCGTTTCTTTAACAATTAACATTTTGGGTGTTAGTGATGCTGAGTGGCCACTTTATCTTTGGTTAAGTTATTTGGTTGATAGAGAGTCAAGCTACTAGTTGTCTTTTGAATTGAATTTATATATATGTAATATTTATTTAGGGACTAAAAAGGAGAGTAACTGTTATGTGTACAAGTATGTATGATAAAATAAATTGTTTATAATATGTTTGTGTAATTTTTATTAAAAAATAATTATTATTTTTAATCTTTCATCTTTAAATGAATTTGGAATGACTTTGGGTCGAATTTCTTGGCTTTCCATTTCTTTGCGTGTATTTTTTCACCAAATCACCTCCTCTATCGAGTGAGTTGTTTGCATGGAACAACAACGTTTTTATAGTGCCCACCCACAGAAACGAGTTTTTGTTAAGGTTGACCTCTCACAAGAATTAAAAGAGTTTGTGGAGATTCAAATGTGCGATACTCGCTACTTTCAACAAGTTCTCTACATCAATCTACGTAATACATACTTTCACTGCCACGCTTCTGATCACAAGATCAAGGATTGCCCATTGTATGTGCTGCACAATCGCCCAACACCTAAAGCGGCTGCCGAGTCCACTAAACTCCCACAAGAGGTTGGCTCTCCTCATGAAGATATCATCCCCGATATACTAGTACGGACAAAAACTACACCACACACATCAAGGGATATAACATCCAAAGTAACTTCATCAATGAATTTCTTATCAATACCAAACATAATTTTACATTGTTTGGTAACCTTGATGTCTACACCTTTCTTCACCCAACCCAATGAGTACAGTTGAATGATTGTAAGTTTCCAACTTTAGTGTCCACTAACTCTTTACTAACCAAATTAGCTTGAGAACATGTATCAAAAAGAGCATCCACCATAGTTTTATTTACTTTATTTTTTATATGAAAAAGATTAGTTAGTTCCTTTTCTTGAACAACACTATTACTACCCAAACATACTTCTTTGCGGATGGAGGTACAACACATAGTCTCATCCACCTCTTCTCTATAAAATACTTCCTCTCCTTAGAGAGAATCCATGGCCTTCTTCTTATTTTTCTTATTATTGAAGCCTGATATAATTATGGGTGGAGCTTTCAACATTTTTCCTTGAAATGAGTGTCAACATCACAATGCCCACTGTGAACTTTAGTATCCTTCTTGGAAATGGAAGTAGCATTCTTCTTTCCTTTCCATTTTCCTTTCTCCTTCTACTTGGTGTGACCTTGTTTGCTCGAAGGATGCCGAGAGGTAAATGAACTCTTCTTCTTGTCCATCTCTAAATAGTGGGTTTGAGAACAAGCCTCGTCTACATCCACTAGCTTGCCTAGAAGAGTTAGTCTCCTCAAATGGATATGGAGTCCACCAATGTACTTCATTAGAAGGTCCCACTCCGCTACATCTTTGCCCATTTTGAAAACTTTCTTCCGGAACTCACTAATCTACTTTTCCACATTTTGGCCTTGCTTACGCACGAGATATAGCCAATACATAGATCTCTCTTCCTCATAACAAACAGGTATAACTACTTTTTGATTAGCCTTTTAAATTCATCCCATTCATTAATAGGAGAAAGCTTCTTAACAACCAAAGAATGAACATAAATTTCAAACCAGTTTAAAGCATGTTTGGTTAATTTTAACCTTGAAAATGAAATTTGTTGACTCTCATTGATTTGATGCAAACTGAAAAATACCTCAAGTTGAGCTAGCCAATGGTCTATCTTCTTAGCATTCACATCCTCATCGTAATGCCAAATCTCTATCTTCGCCCCTACTTTGAATGGAGGATGTGTAGGGTCGACACGGGGCTTCTCTTCCTCATACTCATGATTATCTTCTTTATGGGCTCCTATTATCTCGTTCAGAACACCCAAGTTTCTCCATCAACAATCCCATGATGGACTCTAATATTCCCATAGACAAGGAAATATTGCCCACATCCTTGGAAAGACTTGCCACACCCACCTCCAACTTGTAGAACGTTCTTCTCTCGTCTCACATGTATCTTCTCCGTGAGTCATGTCTCGATTCCTCGCTTCTAATTCTTGGTGGAAATCTCTTCTTTAAAAAGAATGAGGATACCTTCACTCGCTTTCACTTCCTTGCAAGTGTCCGCAGAGTGGCGGTTGCACAACCGTCTGGTCATTGTAGTTGGAAGTTGCGTAACCATCGGGGAGGTTGTGTAACCGTTGCTCTATGAAGAGCGGTAGTTATGTAACCGTTGGGGCGGTTGCATCACCGCCACCTAGAAATCTTCATAACATAATAACAATGGTCCTTGTTATCACAAAAATTAGCACCCTAGGATTATCTAATGACAAATCCCTACTCTTTGCTAACATTGGACCATCTTTCAAGTTGTGGGACTTGCATACTTGAGATGGACCTCCAGAGAAGGTTGGTTCTTCTACCTAATCATAGCATTAAACTACTCCTAAGGAGGGAAATGCAACTAACTACTCCTAATCTACCATTTCCAAGGGACCAAAGAGAGAAACAACATGGAAATTAAGAAATCCTACACTAAAGAGGTGATAGCACTAGAAAAGGGGTGTAGAAATAATCTTCTGAGGGAGAAGGAGAAGGAAAATAGAGTTGAGAGAGGCCGACCAATGTGACATAGACCCAAATATTCATTCACCATCTGCACTCCATGAAACACAACAACAAAACCTGCAAATGAAAGAAGCATGCACAAAATAGAACAATAATAATGGAGAGGCAAGGGAATGCAAGAAAAATTAGAAAGGGTTGAAAGAACACCACAATACACAATTTTTATTGCTCCATAATATACACAGTCCATTACATATGTGGAATAGAGGCACAAAGGCATTTACCAGACCCATGTGAAGGCTTACAATTCATTGCAAGTGAGAAACAATTTTGTAAGAGTTTCCCCATGTCCCAGAATATCCCCCTACTTATCAAATGAGAAGTTTTACACAAGAGAGAGAGAGAGAGAGAGTAAATATGAAATTAAAGATCCCAACCACTTTTTCAACCACCCAGGACCAACCAACATTGAAGTTTGTAGACCCAACATGGGCATCATTAAATTTTGCGAGAGCATGTACCCAAAAATGACCCTAAGTTCATTTTTGCAATTTCACACCATAAAGCACTTTAATGTGGCCAATAAATGCATTAATCATGTATTACTCTTCAAGACCTTTCTCGACAATATAAAGTTTGCCTTATTTGGTTTCCCGGATCAAAAGTTATGAGCATCTGAAGATTGTACATTAAAAACCGTGATTGTGCAAAAGCGTTCCCCTATGTCGAAATGTGCGGTTTGCAAAAAATTTCCTAGGTCCAAAATGTGCGGTTTGCATAAAGGTTCCTAGGCCGGAAATGTACGAGTTTGCGAAAAAGGTTCCTTGGCTCCGAAATGTGCGGTTTGAAAAAAGTTCTTTTGCCTAGAATGTGCACTTTGCAAAAATGTTCCCTAGCCTAGAATGTACAATTTGCAAAAACGTTCCTTGGCCCGGAATGTGCACTTCGCAAAAAAATTCCCTAGGCCCAGGAAATATGCAAAAATGCAAATTTTGAAGGATTTTTAGGATTTTTTGGAAAAAAGGGATCTTTTCCGATCAAAGAGAAGGGGTTTTTAGATAAAGGTGAACCCAAATATGATTAAAACAAGTGTTTTTATGGATTCAAAGGTTCCCAAGTGCTTAAAAAATGTTAAAAAAATAAAAATGAAGCACTTGATAGAAATCGATACTAGTTTCCCAAAATGAAGTGTGAGCTCATTTTGGTCAACAACCCTCAAATGTGATTCGAAGGTGTCCGGATCACTATCACCTAACTAGACCATCTCTAGAATAAAGAATATGTTGAGAATATGCATGCAACATCAAATAAGGAGAATACATACTAGAATTGGGTATTTTCAAATCCATTTTGGATCACATAGATTCCTCTACGAATGGAGATGCGATCACATATAGGAATGGTCATACAAGAAACACCATTCTCTTCATCGAATAATAGCCAAAGAATACCTCCCTTCCTAGCTTTACTTTGAACAATTCATAGCCCTCCTACACAAACTCTCAAAATATTTATCTTTTAAATTACCAAAATTTCCAACATGAATACCGAAATGAGATTTCTCTTCTTAAATTACCAAAAAATCCATCATGAATATAATTGCTACCACTAACAAGTCCATTATTGTGATTGAGAACATCAATTAATCATTTGATTTGTCTAACCAATAAAAGGACATGAAAGAAAATAAGGAGAACCAAAACCCCACCATTGGGAAGCTCGAGAATGATACACCAAAAAGTAAGGTGACTCTTATTTCTGAATGTCAATAGGGCATGACATAGCCACCGCCCCCTTTACATTAACATGTTATAAATTGCAAATATCATAAACATTCAATCCACAAGATTACCAAAAGAGGGAACCATGTCCTAGTGATGAGTGCAAAGCCAATGAACTAGACCATCGATCTAAATAATGATGTGATTGTCATGCATGAAACAAGTACAAGAAATTGAATAAATGATAATATAAAATAGATGTGGAAGTGGAGAGAGTTCAATGTGGAAGCACACATGCATGTTTGTTTCTGGAAATGTGTTCTACAAAAGTGTGTTCCTGTGATCACTCTTGCATCAAAAATCATACATATATAGAGAAGTGCACAATAGAGTTTATTTTTTAAAGAGTGGAGGGGAGACACAAAATAAAACATACAAACAAATGACATCGATGAACCCAACAAAAGGAACCAACCGTATAAAGCAAATAAGAATGTGTTACACACTGACAAACATTAAAAGCCATCAACGAAAGGAGGAGCAAAGCTTACCATATTTATACTTTTCTCCCTCTTACCACCCTCTTACTTGCCACAAAAATAATGTATTTGGTTGTGCTTTCCTAATTTATTTGTTATCCCTTGTTTCCATATGTATTCCAAAATTTACTAAATTTGTCACATTCCAGTAAAGCCACTTAGAAATCAAGGAACAATAGAAATATGAATTATTTCTAATATTCACTAAGCACCTAGTATGTGTCCATGAAAATTGAAAAAATATCTATTTAAGTAATTATCCATGAATTTATCTCGGATATATATTTGAATTTTACAATGATGAGAGAACGTAACAAATTGTATTTTTATTATTTGAAAACTCTATATAAATTTAAGAAATTGTTTAAGCCAATCGATTAACAAAATATAAATGATTTATTTTTAAAAAATCTAAAATTGAATTGAAAATTTGAACTAATTAAAATTTATTACTCATAAATACAATAATAAAACTACATCATGGAAAAAAAATAAAAAATAAAAAATAAAAATAAAATAAAATAATTTCAATCCTCGTTTTCTTTCCTAATAAAGCCCATTCTAAATAGAAATTACTAAACCAATATTGGCATTAATTTTTATAACAAGTGTTGCTTTGATAAACATGAAAATTGTTTGACAAAATGACACATGCACGAGAATGGAACAAATGTTGTCAGCCCCCCGGAAAAGGTTTGTTTTTTCCTTAAAATCTTCTACTGTCTTCCGTGGAAGTGACCTCACTATAACTTTCCTAAAAGTTCTGTTTTAATTTTCCATTTCCTTTGAACAAAATGAAGTATACCATAACATATTCTCAGTATTATCCAATGCGGTACCCCAAATTTATTCCCAACTATAACAATAGGGGATCTTCTTTGTGAGACAAAAACATATTAAAGTGGGTAAATGGGATAAATGTGTTCCAAAGAGATCAAAGTTTGTGTTTTCTTGTAGATGAAGCATTTTATGAACTCAATATTATTTAATGGTGTATCCAATTCATTTTATTGATAAAGATAAAAGAGAATGCCACTTTTCAACTTTATTAACAAGGGATCTTTGTGAGAAATGGAATTTTTGTGAGATAAAGAGATTGAGGTTGGATAATTGTGCATTAGGCCAACATTTTCTCTTTGAACATGAGCAAGTTTATGGTACACTCTAATTCTTTCGTGGATGAAGAGAGCAAGGAAGCTTGTATTTTAATTTGATGTGAAGACAAACTTCTATGGGATTATCTAGGTATATGTTAAGATGAGTTGTTAGGTTGTAAATATCTACAACAAAATGACATCATGTTTCCACCAAAAATCCGTTCACGGATTCAATGCCTAAGAGTAATGTGGAAATGTTATACGACTTTCTATAATTTTGAAATTTGGACATGCATTGTTGCATGCCGGATAAGCATTAACCTCTTAGTGATATGTGGCAATATTTTTATTTTTTTGGTAATTCAAAGGAAAGTCATATAACATTTCCACGACATGGACCACCTAAAGCGGTGGTCTAGGCCGAGTGAGCCAACCCCGATGGTTTGATTTGTGGCCACAAATTAAAGAGTAACTTGTGGTTACCTACCCGACGAGTTACTCCAAAAATATAAACTTATGACTTGTCATTTTACATGTTACAACTTGTATACCAAGCTGCTCTCTCACCATCATAATGTGTTAAACACCCTCTACATTTATATTATGGCCAATTTCAAAACATACTAAAAAAATAATGTCGGATTATCTAATTATTACTTTAAATCCTATATAGTTATTAATTACGCTTAAAACTTTGAAAAAATACTATAAAAGACCAAGACATTTTAATTATTGTAAAGTAAACTTGTTTTTAATATTGGCTATGATATTAAGTTATGAAACTAGATTTAGCATGTGAATGGTGGATAAGGACCATTATTTATAAACTTATATTGCCTTAGTCCTAGGCACTTGTTTGTTAAAAAAAAAAATTTATGGAGGCCAAGGTTGGAGGCTTATAAATACTGGTCCCTATCACACATTTGCATGCACTTTTAGGTGCATTCTAGGAGAAAAACGTGAGCAGCTAAAAAAAAATACAAGTTATAATAATTTAATATAATTTTGTTTAGTACTATCATACGATTCTAATAAATTAATATGAAACTTTATTTGAATTATTATATTTAGGTGCATGTATATAAAAATGATGGTCATCCTATGTATTGTCTTGATTGTAAGAGTTAAAAGTGTACGATAGATTGTAAATGAGGATAAATAATGACTATCATTTTGGATCTTTGTTATACAAGATTATGTGATATTATTATTGAACTAATCTTTTCTCAAAAAAAATATAATCAAGTGTTAACAAATTGGTAAAAAAATTGAGTTTAGCTGAAAGATAAAATTAAAACTTAAACATCCATACAAAAGAGACATATTTAATATAATATTATTAATGAAATATAATTCAATGAAATCTTCTCCATTACATATTTGTTTGTACCATGATCATTATTTAAATTACAACTATAGATAATATCCTTTGTTTCTTTGCCAAATCAGCTATCAATCTAAATTATTAAAAACTTAAGTAATTCTTTTAGTTAATATTTCACGAGTTTTGTTATTGCATTAGTTTTTATTTAAATATTTATATAGAAATGAGAAATATATTATGCATTTTGAAATTACAGTTTAGTTTTTATATAAGAGATGCAATTTATTTACACAAGTTGAATATTTATAAGATTCTTGATATTATAAAGATAAATGTTTATTGAGATTTATATTTTATTATAGATCAAATTTACAAATTAATGTGGGATAAAACATTTTAATGAATGGGGCTTTTTAAGTTATAGAATGAAGCTAAACATACTAGTTAATGTGGAATAATTTTTTTGAAAGGATGAGGCTTTTATATTCATAAAAGCAATTCCAAGATGTATCGAAGAAGTATAACCGATTTAAGGTTTTTTGGGGATTAGGAAGTCATAGAGGAAGAGAGTAGAACGCTGTGAAAGCAAAGAGACAAATCCCACAATCAATCAATCATTATGACTCTTGGATGGCCACTTTCATTATCTCACAATCAATCAATTATTATAATTCTTGGATGGCCACATTCATTGTTGTGTCACCCTCATTCACATAACATGGTATATTTGATTTTATATGTTGTCACAAACCAAACCGATTAATGTGGGATGCACGGATTAAACATATATGACTTGGTACCTAGTAAGGCATGTATTTATAAGAAATTAAATTGGTCTTTTTGGGAGTATGAAGTCAAAGAAGAGAAGACACCAAGTCAAGAAAGAAAACTTACTCATACCACAATCAATCATTATGTTAGTAGGACAACCACTTTCATTCTAGCGTCACCCCATTAGTATCAGGATTACATGGTATAATAGGGTTTATATGTTGCAAACCAAATCTACCAAATAATGTTTTGAATGAATGTAAATTTTGAGTTATAGAAGGAATTCCATGATACGATGAAGAGGTATATTCCACTTGTGATAATAAACCATGCATTTGGATAAAAATAAATATAAACCATGCATTTGGAGAAAAATAAATATTTTTTTAAAATTATGAAATCGTATAAAAGAAGAGGAGAAAGAAGAGAACAGACATTCTCAATTAAATTATATGAGGGAGGTTACATTGTAAATTCCCATCTCCCCTACAAATCTGAACTCCTTTCCATGTATGCTTATGAACGCCCACCCAGGTGTGCCATGCCAAAACCCATGCTAACTGCTACATTTAAACCCCTTCCCAAAATAGAAATTCAAATCTAACCACCACTTTCAGACAATAATTCATGTTTTAACAATATTTTCTTTGTTTTTCAAGCTCACCAGAAAAATAGATTTGATTGATCAAAAGAATTCTGAAAAATAGAATCATAATCATAATTTTAAACATTTCAAGAAAAAGTGTGATTCTTTAACAGGCATATATAACATTTTGAGATGTACATGCCCCTCACACAATTGCTCTTCAGACTCTGTTCAACAATTCATCTGTTCAGACTCTGTTCATCTGTTCATGCTGGTGTCTTTGGTCATGTACAGTTTGCTTGGCAACCATGGGAACAAAGATAAAATCCAGTTTATACAAAACAGGCAATATTGCCACTGAACACAAAAACACCAGAACAGGCCCAAAAGTCCAAAGAAGCAAGGGAAAGCCTAAATAGAATACCCTGTTCCCCATAGTGTTAAAATTGAAGCCCCTCTCAAACAGTTCAGACACATAATCTGCAGTAATTACAGGTGATTGCCATTGTACGGTGTTTATCAAGTAACTGACCTGGTTTATGAAACGTACGGAGAGAGAATGACAAAAGAAAGAGAAGAGAAAAATCACCAAAAGGGTGACATATTTGAGGGCCACCATGAGTTCCCCATGGCCACCATAGGCTGTGTCATTGAGGGGCTTTTTCACACTGTATGTGCTGCTGATCATGGCTGCCATACCTGAACACAGAAGAATGCATGTTGTTGCCATCAAGGTGGATCCCATTATGCTATTTCGAAGAGTTTGAACTGCTATGATGTTCTTCTTTTCATTGTCCTGTTTTGTCAAATTCAAACATAACAGAATTTGAACTCATGAGAGATGGGTTATTGTGAATCACACAGTTAATGGAGAAAAATTGTACCCATAACCAGATAATTCTCACGAATAACTAAACCAAATGAGGGGTTATTCGTGTCAACAAAACAGCATTAGGGTCACCACATAAAACAATTACAGAGTCGATCAAACTAATCTTCCTATTTTCTACTGTAATAAATTAAAATGACAAATTCTGCATTATATCATATTTGAAAATAAGAAAAACATGAAAATCTCTTTGGAGCTCTTCGGAGATTTTATGCTTCCACAGGTTATGAGATTAGATAAAGTTTTGGGATAAAATTGTATGTGAAATTTTTAGGCGCACTTCAATTATATGTGAAATTTTTCAATCAACATATGAGATTATTAACACTTCTCATCCTAATCCTAATGGTTGATCATGGGAAATGGTCCCAAAAGTTAATAGAAAAATTTAACACAGTTTTATCTTGAAAGTGTGGATGCCCTTTACTAGTAGTTGTTTGGCTGAAAGTGATCATTAGTTTAATTTTAGTTGTAGGCTTACTCATAATTGTTGTATATCCGCCAATACCAACAATTTATGTAATCTAGTGTTTAGTTGTATGCACTACACATCCAAAAAAAAAAAAAAAAAAAAAACTTTATCTAGTTAAAATTTCTTATTATTTATTGCAAATCCTTAAAGAAATAGGAACTTATTGGAAGAAATTCAAATATTTGTTCTTGATTATCTTGTCTAAGATTTATAACTTTTACTGAGTTAGTTGACTAAGCTTATGATTCAAATATTTTACTTTAAAATCTCTTATTATTTGTTGCAAATCCTCAAAGAAATAGAAACTTATTGGAAGAAATTCAAGGGTTTCTTCTTGACTTTTTTGTTGAAGTTTTATAACTTTTGCAGGCAGTTGACTAAGTTTATGGTTCAAATATTTTACTCCTCAAAAAACTTTATAAAAATAATTCTGAAATGCATTACAGAGGTATATTTAATTTAATCTGTAATTAGATATATATATATATATATATATATATATATATTTTATTAAACCACACAGAAGAGGAAGTAAGCGAGACGGTAGAGATGCAAACTATCTTAAGGGTTTATAAAAATTGAAAAAAGAAGATAGATTATACAACAACTTTCAATATATGAACCTATCCTACATATTCAATGTGCTTAATATACCCCATCACCTTCAAAGGGCACTTGTAATTGTGTAGATAGATAGATAGATAGATATATATATATCTATATATATATATACAAAATACAAAATACAAAATAAGGGGATCATGTTTTCTGATAACTATGGCCCGAGTAACAACCATAAAACATCAACCCACAATAATGAAAGAAAAGAAAAAACCTTCTGTTTACCTTGATCATACTTTGGACCCACAGCCTTCTCCCAATAGAATTGACTCAATGGTAGTCTGTTCAGGATAATTTTTGACTGTGTACCAGAGCAAGCAGTGGTAGACTATACCAGACATCATAGCTAAGGGGACCAATATAAGATCCAGATACCCTTTCTTCCATTCCATTCTTTCCCACAGGCCACTTCTTACAATCACTACAGCAGGGGCAAAACAATGGTCATGTTAGAACTTAATTTATAAGCAGTTTTATTGCTCCAAACATGATTGTGTGCGTAGAATACATGACGACAGCTCGTTTCTTTAACAATTATCTTATTGGGTGTTAGTGAAATGCTGAGTGGCCACTTTATCTTTGTTTATCATGGAATTGTGAATAAGCATCTGAAGAGCGTGCCACTAAAGCCGCCAATATTGCTTATAACGTGTGTCAAGAAAACCTAAAAAGGTGGTATGGAAGAATTTGTTGGAATATTTTGGCATATGCTCCCCAGTTTATATGGTTTTCTTCATGCCATCTTTCACGTTTTCCAGAAGTTCCCATTTATGTTGGGAACTATTGTTTTCAGATGCTTCGTTGTTAAGGGTCTTTTTAAACAAGTTATTTCATTATTTCAATTCTTGTGGTTGTTAGACAATTGGTTAAGTTACTTGGTCGATAGAGAGTCAAGCTATCACTTATCTTTTGAATTGAATTGAGATTTTTAATATATAATATTTATTTAGGGATTAAAAGGAGAGTAATAAAGTTGTTATGTGTACAAGTACGTACGATAAAAAAATTGTTTATAATTTATTTGTGTGATGTCTATTAAAAATAAATTGTTCTTTGTTAATCTTTTCTCATTGAATAAAGTATTCAAGTGTAACTTAGGTTCTATAACATATGGGATGAGGCCGAGTTTAAATCATGGGTAACTTTATAGGAATCAATACCCTTCAACTAAGTATGAATTTGGAACGACTTTGGGAAAACGAACCATAGAATTTGGAGAATGAATGCCCCTCAATTGAATGCAAATCTTAAATGGACTTAGGAGAATAAAAGTTTGGAAAATCGATGGTCGTCATTAGGTTCAAATCTTAAACGACTTTAGGAGGATAGACCTCGGGAGAGTCGACGCCTCTCAACTAGGTTCAAATCCTAAACGTTTTTTGGAGAATAGACAACTTTGGAGGATCAATGTATGTTAACTAAATTCACATCATAGACAACTTTGGAGGAATGAGCCCCACTAGAATCAATGCCCCTTAGCTAAGTTTGAATACTAAATGATTTTGTAGATCATACGTCGATGGAATTGAAGCCCTCAACTAAATTACAAGTTTTAAATGACTTAGAAGGAATAAACTTTGAGAAATTTGACACCTCAACTAAATTCAAATCTGAAATTAATTTAAGAGAATAGACATTTGAAAGAAACAACACATCTCAACTAGACTTAAAACTTAAGCAAATTTGAGAGAATAAATACCTTTAAAAATTCACATTTTAACTCAAAGTGTGATGCCTCTCCCCTCCTTTAATAAATAAGACCATCTTTCAATTTGTCTCATCATGGTTGATATGAGAAGTAGGTCTCACCTTCCTACTGGGTTTCCTCTTTGGTAAGACAATGTCCAATCTTCATCGTCTTTACTTATACCACAAAAAGTTATTGTTGTCTCATCATGTTATTTTATATTTTGGGGAGACATATTTGACATGAGTGTAGTATAACACAAATCCGTTATAAAATTGGTAGTGTTATAGGCCATTTTCATATGTGAGTGGGTGCAACATGATAGGCAATTTAAAGAAAAAAAAAGGGCTCATTTTAAAGTGAATTTGTAACCAACCAAGCGAGAACTCAATGTTATTTTCCTTATACGTGGAGTTTGTTCATTATGCACTTATAATTAGTCTTATCAATCTTCTTTTAGTTAAATTAGAATTTGCTTATAGTAACATAGTTCAACTTTAGAAGTTTCTTCATTTGGCCTTTGGGTGTAAGGAAATTACTTGGATAAATAAGAATAACAGCAACAAGAGAACACCAAAGAACACAATATTGCAGATAAATGATCACAATATGTAAATAGAATAGCTTAGCCACTTCAAGGGGGCAACCTCCAAACCATGCAATAAGACTCAAATGCTCAATATGATGATGAACTACTACCTACTAACCTCTATATATACTATTCATATGTTATGGCCATCACCAAGGCCGACCCACTAATGATATTATAACATATATGAAATATATACATCATGATAAGAAATTCTGATAACCACAAGTCGGTTATATACATCTAATGTAAGATATATGATTAAGGGCATATCATGTCACTCCCCTTCAAAACTACATTATCCCCAATGTTGAGAAGCTTTAGATGCTACTACGAGGAAATTTGCATCCTCCCAAGTTACTTCTTCATTGTCTAGTTTATTTCACTTGATCAAATACTCAATGATGACCCTTGTCCTCAATCGCTTAGTGTGTGTTTGAAGGATGCATTCTTTTACGAAGATGATTCTTCCCTCTTCATCAAGCTCTTGTAACATTGTTTGGGCTAATACCGTATGTCCAACTACTATAATGAAATTACTTGTATAATTCAGATCATGAGCAGAAATATAACACCAAATAACACAATATTCCAAAATAATGATCTCAATATGCAATTAGAATAGCTTCGCCACTTCAAGGGGGCAACCTCCAAACCATACAATAAGACTCAAATGCTCCAATGATGATGAAATACTACCTACAATCCCCTATATATATTATTCATATGTTATGGCCATCACTAAGGCCGGCCTAATAAGCATGAGAAAGTATAAATGATATAATAAAATGATATGGTAAGCCACAAGTCGGCTACTCATATCCTAATACAATCAATAAGTTAAGGGCATAGCAACTACCTTCTTCAGGAAAGATAGATGGAAGACTGGATGTATTTGAGTGGCCGAATGAAAATCCGGTTTGTATGCTACATTGCCAATCTCTTGTAACACTTGATAAGTATTAAGGACCATAATACTTAGGTGAAATCTTGTTATCTTTTTTTGTTGTTTCAAGGACATTTCTTTATATGGGTGTAAATGCACAAAAACCCAATCACCGACTTCAAAATGTCTTTTACCGTGATGTTGGTCTTCCTAATGCTTCATGCGGTTTTTGTGTCGTGGCCAAGTTCTCCCTAAGACTACAAAGTACCTCTTGTTGGTGTTGAATATGTTCTTCAACTGCTCGAACCCTTGGTTGGACTCTCTAAGATTAGGTGATGGATGGTGGATGGTGCCCATACAATGCCAAGAAAGGAGACATTTTAGATGAACTATGAAAGGAGGTGGTATACCACCATTTTTCCAGTGGTAACCATTGGACCCATCCCGCTTGCTTATCTGAGGTAAAATAATAAAGAAATCCCTCCAAGCACTTGTTTACCACCTCTATTTTACCCATCAGACGAGGGATGATAATTTGAACTACGAGCTAGTTGCATGAAGTCATTCCAAAAATTACTAGTAAAGATAGGGTCTTGATCACTTAATATAATCTTGGTGTCCCATGTAGCTTATGAAATGTATCCATGAAGGTTGTTATTCTTTGTACTCACAAAAATGGATGTGACAAGGCACAAAAATGGGCATATTTTGTGAGTATTTCCACCACCACCATGATTACATTTTTCCCTTCTAATTTAGGAAATCATGTGATTAATCCCATGGACACCTCTTCCCACCTCTAGCTAGGAATAGATAGAGGTTGTAAAAGACCTAGGGACTTAATTGTTTCTCCCTTATTTTTTTGACAAACCATGCATTTTTCCACAAATTTTTGACATCCCCTTTTAGCCCTTCCTAGAATAAATTGTGCTTGATTTGATGATAAGTCTTCAAGAAGCCAAAATGCCCCTTACTGGAGAAGCATGGAGCTTAGATAAAACCCTATTTTTAAGGGTTGAATTCTTACATAGGTATAATTTATATTTATACCATAAAGCATCTCCTTTCCATACAAATTTTTCTAACATGTTTGGATCCTATTGGAGATTTTGAATGATATTTTGTGTACCTGGGTCATTTTCCCATTCAGACCTTGCATCCTCTATCCAATCTTCCATGTCTGAGATATGGCACACAATAATGCCTTGGCTGATTCATCCTTTCGAGATAGAGCATCAACAACTAAATTATCTTTCCCTTTCTTGTATATTATCTAAAAATCATACCCCAACATTTTTTAGACCCATTTCTATTGTTCTTCAAATGATAAACGTTGCTCTAAGAAGTATTTCAAACTATCATGATTTGTCTTTACTTTGAAATGTATACCCATTAGATATGGTCTCCATTGCTACACTACATGAAGTATGGATAGTATTTCCTTCTCATAAACTAGTTTTAATATATTCTTACCTTTTAATCATCGAATCTCAAAAGAAATGGGTCGACATTCTTGCATGAGTACTACTCCCATACCATGCCCTAAAGCATTACATTCAAAAATGAATGTTTTGGAAAAATCTGGAGTGGCTAGAACTGGAGTGATGCACATGGCCTCCTTCAACTACTCAATTGTCGTAGTAGCTTCCTCATTCCAATGGAAAGAGTACTTCTTTAATAAAGTTGTGAGTGGTTCTATTATGTTGCCATAATTCCTTACAAATGTACGATAATAACCTATAAGCCCCAAAATCCTCAAAGATTTTTTAGGGTTTTGGGAACCTTCCATTCAAGCATGGATTTTATATTGTTAGGATCCACGTTAACACCTTCATAAGAGACAATATGACTCAAATATTCAACCTCCTTGACTCCAAAAGAACACTTAGAAGGCTTTGCATAAACTTGATGTTGTTCAAGAGTTTCCAACACCTTATTTACATTATGCGGGTGTTCCTCCAATGTTTTACTATATATTGATATATCATGAAAGAAAAATAAAACAAACTTCGTAGAAATGTCTTAAAGATAGAATTCATCAAGCTTTAAAATGTAGAGGGTGAATTTGTTAGCCCAAAAGGCATCACCAAGAACTAAAAATGGCCTTCATGTGTCTCTGAAGGTTATTTTATGAATATCTTCATCCCTGATCTTCTAATATGATGATATCTAGAAACGAAGATCAAATTTTGTAAAGTAAACAACACCATGCAACGCATTTAGAAAATCATCAATTATAGGAATAGGAAACTTATCTTTGACTATGTACTTATTGAGTTCCCGTAATCCGGACGCATGCCAATTGTCATATTTTTTTCATACCATCACTAAAGGAAAATAGTAAGCACTCGACTATGATTAATAGTTCCGCTTCTAACATCTCTTATAATATATTCTCAATATCACTCTTTTTCATATAGGGGCACCTATAAGGTTTGATGTTGGATGGTTGAATCCCTAGTACTAACTTGGATGGCATGGTAATGGTCTCTTCTTGGAGGTAAACCCTTTGACATATCTCCAAACACAAATTAGTGTTCATCTATAACTGCTTGCATATCCGAGGGTATAAATGTATTTGAATTATGTTGAGAGCTCACCAACTATGGGGACTTTTCTCTTAATCCTTTTAGTTTAAAATTCCTCCTTCTCGACAGTGAAATCGCATGAACAACTCTTGGAAATTCATTTCAATGGTTCACAAGGTGGTAATCCATTGAACTCCTAACACAATGTCTGCTCCTCTCATGGTAATGACATACATAAGGCTAGTTAACATTAATATCAAGTAATGGTGAGATTAATGTTATGACATTTTCTTGAACAACTAATAGTTCCCCCATCAACGATCATTACTTGAAATTATGGAGTTGGATAAACAAAGTAGTTCAAGCATACTACCACCGACTTATGATTGATGAAGTTGTGAGTACTTCCTAAATCAATCAATATTGTTTCCCTCTATTTTTTAAAAATCCAACCACTTTGAGAGTTTGGGGGTGCTAATACCTGAAATTTCATGACAGGATATCGTTAGTTGGGGATCTCCTAATTCCTCCTATGACTCTACCTCTTCATTTTCTTCATTCTCTTCTTCTTCATTAGGACCTTCAATGTAGAAAAACTTTTTCAGAAAACTTGTGTCTTGGTCCATATTTGTTGTCACAATTAAAGCATAACCCTTTGGCTCTCTTTTCTTCAATTTTTGAGGTGTTAGTCTAACTAGTCTAGGGAATGATGGTGGAAAGGTGTTATGATCTCGATATTAGTGATAGTTTGTCTCCTACTGGAAAGAAATTTTTCCTTTGCCCTATGTGCCATGATAATAGAATTTGAAACCTTATGAGGATTAAATATACACACCTCATTCTCAATGTGTTCCTTAAGACCCCCAAGAAATAAGTCATTCAAATTCTCTTCAGTAATATTTTCCACCTGCAAGGAAAGGTTTTGGAATTGATGAATGTAATCCTTGACTGATCATGTTTGTCTTAACTTTGCTTTAATTGGATGAAATAATTCTCTGACACACTAGAACTATAATGCAATTGTAACTCTTTGGTGAAGATTGTCCACGTAACATTAAGACCACTCTTTTCCTTTGAGCACATAACCATCGATACCAGATGAATTGGTCAGGTTCAAGATATAAGGATGCCATGGTAACATTTTTTCCCAATGGAATCTGATGTAGATAAAATAAATTATCCATTTGGTTAATCCAATTGAGTGGATCCTTTCCATCAAACTTACACATTTCCACTTTCAAAATCATGTTACGAGCCTATAGAGTGTTTGTATTTGGATTGGGCATGCTCGAAGATCCACCCTAACTAGTTTGTCTATTACTTTGACCTGAAGATCCACCTTGGTTGATATGAGTATGATTGAGTTGTGGCCGATTAAGAAAAATATGATGACATGTTAGATTTGAACTGAATTGGTGAATAAAATCCAATCGTTGTCCAATATTTTCTACATCTTCTTTGTTGGCCATTCTAAACTCGAGGTTTCACATCTCAAACTCAAGTCCGCTTACCTTATGGTATATCAAAGTAAACCCTACCCCTGAGGACTCTGTAGTTACACCTTATGACTCTAACTCTTCAACTATTATCTTATCCTTGTCTCGTGGTTTTAACCGGAGTGGTGGGATTATTTTTGCCTATTATGGAAGGCCCCACCACAATACCCCAAAATGGAAGGATTTAGGGGTTAAGGTCAAAATTTAGGGTTTGGGATTTTGATATGAATTCTTCCAAATATGAAAAAACTTAAAGAACGAACTCAAATTATGATCCAGACAAAGACTTGGGTGGCCATTATAGTGGAGTAACTTCATTAAACCATAAATTATGCAACGTAGCTCCAATTGACTTCGCTTAAAATGCAACGGAAAGATTGGAATGCGTAAAACATGATGGAAAGGTTCCAAACTTTGTTTTTCAAATTTTGACCCCGAAATTTGCATCTAAAGGCCTAAAAATGCAATTTTTGTAATGTTGTCTAAAAATAGTAAGTTAGCAAAATTAGTGCCTATGTAACTCTGAGAAGATGAACCACCTTGTCTCCTCGAGATTGGTGACCTTTCACATTATTCTAAGTGTATTTTCACATTTCTAAAATTGGTATATGTCTTTTCACATTATATAACCCGAAAGGAAGGATGACTTCTCCTCACGGAGGTAGCTATTGTAATTACGCTTTTGAGAACTATTTACATCTCTTTTCAGATATATTTTTATATAATACATCTCTTCTCGAGATATTATTTCTATTTTCATCGACACACTTTTCATTCTCTCCTTTATTTCTAAAAACCCCTTGAGCTTTGTATCGGTGGTATCATATCAAAATTGTCTTGAGAGTTTATGATTCCCTGCAGAATGAGGTCTGGATATGAGAAGCTTGGGACATCCACACAAGATCCCTCAAAATAATTGATTGTTCATTGCAAGAGACCTCAAATGACGGACAACACCGAGACAAATGATCCTCTCAAGAAGATGGCGAGATGAAGATCTCATGGAGCAAAAGGAGTAGATGTTACAACAATCTACCTGATTCTTCAACAACTACAAATGGGAAATTTGGCATCCTCCTCTGTAATCCATCCCTTCAATGCCTCGCCACCGTCAAGGTTCAAGTAAATTTTGATATTCCTATTTTTTAGGTAAAATAAATTCGGATGCGGTAGAAACTTAGTTAGGACAATTAACCTACTATTTTTTGTCAATAAATTCATTGATAAGGAAAAAAAAACATTTTCCCTCCTAAAATCGCCACTCCCTATGAAAACTTGGTGGGGGTGTACAAGAACAAGTTCAATGGGGATGAATTGGATATTATAGAGGAACCCACATGGGATGATTTTTGGATGCCATAAAGGAAGAATACTACCCTATTAGAGCCTATGACGATCTGTATATACGATGGAAGCAACTCGCAATGTAAAGACCAATCGATTAAGAGTATACTAATACTTCCCATTCTCTTTCTACAATATTAGGCATTCAAGACACATAAAAAAAAAGATCCTCAAATATCCCAGTGGCCTATAATGGTACACACGGGAGGACATGGACCTCTTTCAATTCCATACCCTCGGAAAGGCATACAAATTTTCAGTCAATATTGAATAGAAGCATCAAAAGAAAAATATCAAGAACCAGCCTTTGAAGGGGAAAAGTGGTGAAGAAGGCCAGACATTAGGTCAAGATAGGAGACAGAAAGAGAAAAATGGGAAGTGGTGTGACCTCCACAAGACTAATTGGCATTCCAAGGAAGAATGTTGAGCCATCAAGTATTTTCTCATTAAGTCATCATCTTTAACACCTTTGCTCCGTCAGAGACACACCTTGAGGTCAAGAATGAAGATGATGAAATTATAGATGTTGAACCAAAGCTGATCATTACCACCCCACAAGCCAAGAAGATGGATGAGAAGGAAATTTTATTTCACTCTCAGCTCTAGGTAAAGGGTAAGCCTCTACATTTTATCCTTGACACTGGAAGTCAAAAGAATTTAATTTTTGTTGATATTTTGAAAATTTTGAACCTTCATGTAAAGCCACATCCCCATCCATATAGTGTCAGGTGATTTAATCCAAAAAGATATCTCCCTATCACACAACAAAGTGCCTCCTCCCATATGTAATAAAACCCTTCCAGGAAGAAGTCTTATGTGATATTGTTCCACTGGATGTTTGCAATGTGCTCCTTGGCCAACCATTCATGTGGGACATGACATATATGAGTCACGACCTTGAAGGGTCACCATTACCATTGGCAATCGACGGTATCAAATACCCGAGGTCATTCCCTCCAACTATGTTTCCCTCCTCGATGTCAAGTAATGTAAGGAAATAAAAAAGAAAACAAAGTAGTCCCACCTTCTGATGATCAGGACAAAAACAACCTAGGAAGTTGTTGTAGCCACCTCAAACACGTATTCATCACTACAAAAGCAAGAAAAAAACCTAATCATAACTGGGTATGATTATTCACCTCAAAACACTCAACAATAGGTCCATGATAATCTACAAAAAGTCAGTAAAAAGCCCAAACAATGCCATGTTCAACACGGGTTGTAATACGAAAAAAATTCATCACTTCAAGGGACCACTTGGTGTAATGGGGACCATTGCTTCCGAGGGAGGGAGGAATAATCCAGACAAAGACCCATGTGGCCATTATAGTGGAGCAACTTCATTAAAACATAACCTCTGCACCGTATCTCCAATTGACTCTGTTTAAAATGAAACGGAAATCTTGAGACGTGTAGAACATGATGGAAAGGTGTTGAACTTTGTTTGGCAAAGTTTGACCCCTTAAATCTGCATCTAAAGGCCTAAAAATGTAATTTTTGTAATGTTGTCTAAAAATAGTACATTTCGTGAAATTATCGCCTATATAACTCACTTAATATGAACCACCTCATCTTTTTAATGCTCAAAATTACAAGAGCTAGAAAATGAGGATTTTTTTAAACATAAAAACAAATTACACAGCTACAATCGTACATATTAATTTAATCAAATTCATTAAATCAAATTTTTCTTTTGATCTATCTAACAACATCCATGTAAGCCATGTGCGGCTGAGAAGGGTGTATCCAGATCTCCACGATCTCCCTTTGTCACTACTTCGAGTGACAATGCTTACTAGCATTTCGGCTTAACCTTTATCAGGTCATGGGAACCATGTGAAAGTCCTTGGGTCTACCACGAAGCTAGTTTCCCAACTTCGTATTCCGGTATCCGACCATTGCCTACCTCATGTTTAGTGTTCAACTTCCCATGATCAGTTACTGATAATTTTTTTAATTGGAGGACTAGGTGATCAGACAATGCATACCCTGACCATCAATGCATTACTTTGGCCAAAGTTATCCGCCGTGTAGGTTATGGCTAAACTCAAGACATCACACTAGTCTTATGAGTTTTAAGTCTTCCGCCACCTCACAACTATCCCTTTCACAATTATCTAGATCTTATAGTTTGTATTTACTTTATTTCCAATTAAACTTATCTTGCAAGAGTTTATATCGAGATAGATGCCAAGGCCAATTAGGATCATTATGAGATAAGTACATTCGTTATGCTGAAATGTAACTATTTTAGCATTCGCATGTACTTATCCCTTAATATGCCTAATGGATCTTTTCATCTATTTACCTTCCTATCTAGTTTCTCTTTTCCTGATGTTTGATTTTTAACCTTAAATTACCTTTTTATAACGATACTCTTTCATTCTCTAAAAAGTAGATTTACAATCTTATCAAATTAATGTCAAGTTTCTAGAAAGGCTGAATTAAATATATATTAAAAATATATATTTAATTATTCCGATCAACTACACCACTAAATAGCTTATTTATTTAGAAATTAAAGACAATTGAATGTTATAATAATTGTCCAATTATCAACTTCATACATTGATAAATATCAAATAAATATATTTAACAATTTATGATAAGTAAGATTTCACAATTCTAGTATTTATCATTTACTCATATTGAGATATTATTACATACAAAGTAATCATCTCTTTATTAAAATCATAAATTACATATGTCGTTAAGGCGAAATATATAACTGATATATGTAACTCTCACATAGTGAGGTTTGAATATTAACAATGGGTCCAAGATCCCAATAAATTCAGTCAAAATTCTAGGATATCATCCTTCTACAAATTGAAATCCAAGTAACTCATTTAGATCCATGCTACGATAAAACTTCTCAAGACATGAGTTTCCGCATATCCGAATGTGACGGCTAATTGTCCTGCAAGACTGGAGTAGTGGTATGATGTCAATTCAAAATGAACTGGCATGAATATTGCCTCCATTTTCTAATGCAATTATTTAATAAAATATGAAAGATATAAATGTTGTTTTATCAACAAGCGCATGGTAATACAACTGAGAATGTATTACTACATGTTTTCCATAAAGATATAGCTATGAATGCACACAAATAAAACCAATTTCTATTTCACCGATGAAAATGTTTCCCTCTAATCACAAGGATCAAGACATCCATATGAATAGCTTCAAACAATAAATATTTGACATTTAAAATTTTTCATAAATCGTAGGAACAATATGATTAAGAAGAGTACATTTTTGTCCTTATTTTTAATAAGTTTGAAACAAAAAAAGTAATCAAACCATAATCATTCAACATCCGAATTGAGATTATAAAACAAGCAAATCATGCTTTTGGTACTATCATTTAAATATTATTTTACTTACCTATGATTAAACTTAACAAAATTGTCTTAAAGGATAGTTTTCAAATACCAATTAAACATATTCTCTCTAGGTAATGAGCGGCATCATCATATCATGAGAAAATCATTAACAAATGAATTTTAAAATAAAACATAATATTTTTAGACTTAAGTAATGAGCAACTTTATAAAATGTCAAAGAACATCATTAACAAAGAAAATATCGTCTCATATTATTTCGGGATAATGAGTAGCTCTAAAACTATCATTCACGGAAAATTAAAACATATCATTTCAAAATCAGCTCAATTTTCCAAGAACATCATTAATAAAGAAAATAAAACATATTTATCTTGAATTAGTTGAATGAGTCAATGAGCTTATATATCTCTATCAGTAAATATGATTTTTGCATAGTAGAAAACATAGGCATCATAATAGAAAATAAAACTATTATTTCTAGTTGATGAGATTTGTCTCTATAAAATATGCTAGCATAATATATATTCCTTTCCAAACAATCAAAACACATTTTTCTTATATATATGAACAACCCAACTAAACGATTAGTAAAAACAACACAATTTACATCATTTAAAATTCTTTATGGTAAACGAATAGCCCAACAAAACAATATTCTAGCACCAAGATTACATCATTTAAACATAAAAATAGTAAAAGAAGAGTTAATAATTTATTTCATAAAATATCATTATATTAAACCCAATCATGACACCAATTACTCCTTGGTATAACTTTCAAAGGTCAAGTTGTCATGGCTTTCATCTAGATCTACCAAGATAAGCAATTTTTTATCAAGTAGATCATGCAAGAATCCAAGTCATATTGTCAAAGCTGTTTGGAAGTTATGAGGAATTAAATGCCATTTTTTTTTGTAGTTATTCACACATAACAACACACCCTCATTTGCTTTATGTATGGATAGATTTACATGCCCATAGTAAAAATTTCAGAAAATGCAGCAATGCAAGAGCATTGACATCCAAAATTTTCATTCAAAAGATCTCAATAAATTAAAAATCAAACTTTTAGCATATACTAGCAACCAAGAAGAAAGAAATACAAAACTGACTAATAGTTGAATATCATATCGATTTGGTTACCCAAATCAATTCATTTATGCTAAATCGATTTGATACCCAAATCAATTTTGGTATCAAATCAATTTTTGTAGTTGAACTTCACATAATCAAATTTTTGTTAACAAAAATGAAAACCCATTGTATAATTTAATCGATTTGAAACCAAATTCACAAAAATGTTTTCCTTTAGGAAATTGGGATAAGTATGAAGAAAAATAACTACTAACAATCTTGTAATTTACATATAATCATGTGATTCCTTCGCTTTGATTCTCATTTGAAATTTGGATAGGAATTTTTGGATTGAGCCGATTTTGTGATATGTAGGTGCTTTTCTTCAAGACGGAGCAAGACCTTCGAGAACTTGATCCTCCTTTTTCCTTTTGGGAAAAAGGATTATGATTCTATCTTTGGCATTAGGATAATGCGTAAATGATGTTCATTCTTTTTATTCAAAGGATGCAAGAATTAATATGGCAAAAGCTTATTAGGGTGAATTTAATTCAATGGGGTAAGGTTGTATTTATAGATTGAGGAGTGATTAGCTTAAATTAATCTGGAAGTAATCATTTTGAAAATGCTCTGGGCAAGATTAATGGGTATTTGAAAAAGGAAAATGATTTTTGGAGGTTTGAAAATGTGGGCAAGATTAGGTGGATGGATTTGAAAATGTGGGCAATATTAGGTGAGTGGGGCATGAAGTTGAGGATTTGAATTCATATTTTTAATTCATAAGTGGAGGATTTTAGGTGAGTGGGGACCACGAATGGTGGGTGAGGATTTGAATTTGAATTTTTAATTCAATAGTGGAATCATGGATAATGACATGATTTGGAGGATTATATTGATGTATTGGAAATTGATAATTAATCAAATTATATTTATTAAAAGCAAGTGTATGAATTAAATCAATTGGGAAATGATGGCAAGGGAAATTAAGTGGATTTAAGGATAAAAATCTGCATATATAAGTTTGTTGCCCAGGGAAAAATCCAATCTTTTATTTTTTAAACAATAATTTTAATGCAGAGAAGAAATTTTAACTTTCATTCACTATTTTGAAGATAAAACCCAAAAACCTCCATTTGAACCTAGGCACCAATTTTGGAAGTTTAGCATAAAACCACCAAAAGAAAACTTAAAGAATATAGAATAGGATAAATGACATCAATTTAATTTTTTTTCAAATTTATCTTATTTAATGAATATATTAAATAAAATATGTTGAATTCCTTTGTCCATTTCCATTTGTTGAATGTGTATTTCTCTTTTTTTTACAAATAATGCGTAAAAGAAGGAGAAGATATTCAATTAAAGTAAAATTAAAAAATCAACAACCTCTTACTCTTGGGCCCTAAAGTTGAATCCTTCCTTCCTCAAGGAATTTCGGGTATCCAGAAGGGAAGTAAAATGACAAGGAGAAATAAAGAAAAAAATATAAATGAAAGATTCACTAAGTTGGGCAACTTTAGAATTTTTGGGCTTATATTTACACAAATCATTGAATGCGAGTAATAAAATACTCATGATGCCTTAAGTGAAGGTGTTTTTTTAAAACCCACAATTTAAATATTTATTACCTTATTCATATTGATTTTTTAATTAACTTTTGAGTTACATTGCCAAATCCTTCTAGAATATATATATTCTAATTTTACAAATTAATATTGCATTTTTTAATTTTTAAAAGTTGTTACAACTTAATGGTTAAGTTAAAATTAATCATCATAATACAAGTCCACATATTACCAACAATATATTATAATAATAATTATTGAATTTTCTTTTCCATACGAAACATCCAATAAATGAAAATCACCAAGTTCGTAAATAATAATTCAAATATTCTCATCTTTTGGCTTGACATAGATCATCAAAAAAGAATTAAGTTTATTATCGTCATGGTGATCTAAATGTCGAACAAAACAAAAATAACATTTAAACCAATTAAAATAAAGTAAACAAATAAGAAATAAAATAATCGAAAGATTTGTTATCATTTATGAACCATTTTACCTATAATCAAGGCCTAATCATTTAGGAAGGATCATCAATGTGGGTGTGGGGGGTTACGAGGAATTGTGAGTTATGCCCCCATAGCACAAATGTGGTCAGCAGGGCTGACAAACCAAATGAATTTATACACACAATGATGATCTCGTCTAATCTTCATTAGACTTAACCTTAGAGTTAATTTAACTTACTAGAAATTTGGGATGTTACATACTCCACCCCTTAGAATAATCATCGTCTCGATGTTTTAGGGATAAATATAAATAAACTAAACCCATCATTCATTTAACATAAATATATTTCAAATTAACTTAAAATTTGTAACAATATCATTTCAGTTGAATCATAAAGGTCACAAAAACCCTTATATATATCTAGAAAATCAGTCACATAATCTATAGACATAACACATTACTGCTTAAACGACATATTTTCCAGGTTCATTAACAAAATCTTCAACAGTAACTACTAATCAAAAAGTACCTTAGTCCCAATATTCAGTTGTAGGCTTATCTACAGGATTTTCTTATCTACACTTTACAGAAAAACTGAATTTAACACTATAACAAAAACATATTCTTAAAAATCAGTCAAACAGATGCGGAAAAGTAGTATGGATATCTTCCAGATTCTCCCAAGTGGCACTTTCTTCAGAATATTGGTCCCATTGGACCTTACATTGTGAAACCTCATGGTTTCTCAAGTGTAACTTGTGGGTTTCTAGTATCCTTATAGGCTCAACCACGATTACCCCTGGATCAGAACCTGCAATGAATCCCAATTAAGTACATGTGTTAAATTAGGTACATATTTCTTAAGCAAGGATACATGAAATACATTGTGCATCCTGGATAGAGCGGGAGGTAGTGCTAGCTTGTAGGCTATTGGTCCAATGACCTCTAGGACTTCAAATGGTCCTACAAACCTAGGAGATAGTTTGGCTGACTTGCCAAATGAAATGGAACTCTTTTTAGGTTTGACCCTAAGAAAAACTTTATCTCCCACGTTAAATTTTCTATCAATTCTTTTTAAATTTGCATAACTTTTATGTCTATTCGACCTCTTTCAATCTTTCTTGGATTAATTTAACCTATTTTTCCATTTCGATAAAGCATTTCTGGTCCAATTAGTACTCTATCTTCAGGATTATCCCAACTTATAGGTGTTCTACACCTATGACCATATAAGGCCTCAAAAGGAGCCATCTGAATGGAAGAATGGTAAGTGTTATTATAGGAAAATTCAACCAAGGGAAGATACTCTTCCCATTTGTATTGTTGATCCATGCAATACATTCTTAGTAAATCTTCTAACACTTGATTTACTCTTTCGGTTTGACCATTAGTTTTAGGATGGTAGGCAGAACTTATGTTCAGTTTTGTCCCTAAGGAAGCATACAAAGTCTGCCAAAATCTAGAAGTCATCCTTGAGTCCCTATCTAAAATTATTATTTCTAGAACTCCATGTAATCGGAAAACTTCTTGCACAAACCTTTTTGCAGTATGGGTGAATTATCCTTTAAATTACTTACTATAAAATGTGCCACTTTAGTTAATTTGTCTACAACTACAAGTATAACATCATGTTTATTTTGGGACATAGGTAGACCTTGGACAAAATCCATACTTATAACTTGCCACTTATATTTTGGCACGTTGTGAGGATATAATAGTCCTGTTGGATGTGAATGTTCAGACCTTTACTTCTTTGACATTCCAGGCATTGTGAGACGTAAAGAATCACATCATTTTTCATCTTTTTCCAGAAGTATTGATTTTGATGTCCATCATCATTTTTGTTACTCTGGTGTCCCGAGTAGGGAGCATCATGAAATTCTCTCATAACTTTATTTCTGAGTTCTTTACCCTCTGGTACATATATTTTGTTGTTATAACGTAGAATCCCATCTGTTTCCATCTTGAAACCATCATACCTTTTGTCTCTCGGATCTTTTTCTAGAGTTGTTTTAACATGATTGTAGTAGGGGTCATTGGTTAACTCATTTTTGACTTCATCTTTGAACTGGGTTCTTAATGTAATTATAGCAGCAATATACTTTCTGTGACTTAAGGCATCAGCCACCCTATTCTCTTTTCCTTAATGTAATTTATATCAAAGTCATAATTTCTAGGAACTCCAGCCATCTTCATTGCCTTGCATTTAGATTCGGTTGTGTAAAGATGTACTTGAGCCCAAGATGATCTGTTTTGAGTTCAAAAGGTTTCCCAAGCAAATAGTGCCTCCATACCTACAGCGCATGAACAATCGCAACAAGCTCAAGATCATGTGGTGCATAATTTACTTCATGCACCCTCAACTTCCTACTTTCAAAAGCTACCACATGCCCATCTTGTAGTAGTACTCCACCCAAACCTTCCCTTAAAGCATCGGTTACCACCGAGAAGTTCCGTTTGGATCCGGAATCTTCAACACCGAGAGCACTTGTGAGTCTACCTTTTAACTCCTTAAAGGCTTCTTCACACTTGATGTCCCAAAAATTTCTTACCCTTCTTTTGCAAAGAAGTGATAGGTCCTGCTAACCTAGAGAAGTCCTTTACGAACTTTTGATAGTAACTGCTTAGACCCATAAAACTTCTCACTTCATGCACATCCTTTGGTCTTTGGCCATTCCATGATGGCACTGATCTTGAAGGGTCCACTGAGATTCCTTCTTTATTTATTATGTGGCCTAAGTATTGTACTTTGTATTGATAGAAAGCACACTTAGATAATTTTCCATATAACTTATGTTTTCTGAGAATTTCTAGCACAATCCTTAAATGTTCATCATGTTCTTCCTCATTCTTGGAGTATATTAATATATCATCGAGAAAGATAAGTACAAATTGGTCTAAGTATTCCCTAAACACGTTGTTCATCAAGTTCATGAAAGTGGTAGGTGCATTTGTTAGACCAAAGGGAAAAACTATAAACTCGTAATGCCCATACCTTGTTCTAAAAGTGGTTTTATGGATATCTTCATCCTTGATTCAGTAGTTGATGATAACCGGATCTGAGATCTATCTTGGAAAACACTTTTGCACCCCCATTTGATCAAAAAGATCATCGATTTGGGGCAGCGGGTACCGATTCTTCACTATTACCTTGTTGAGCATTCGGTAATCAATACAAAGTCTGAGGGTCCCATCCTTCTTTTTCACGAAGATTACCGGTGCACCCCATGGTGATATACTTGGTCTAATCAGACCCAAGGACAACAACTCATGTAATTGAGCTTTCAATTCAACTAATTTGGTTTTTGTCATTCTATACGGTGCCTTGGAGATTGGTTCCGTTGTTGGTTTGACCTCTATTGTGAAGTCAAATTCACGCTTAGGTGGAAGTCGGGCAACTCATTTGGAAACACATCTCTAAATTCCCTTAGGATGGGAAATGCTTCAATTTCAGGCTCATTTTTTCTTGTCCCGAATTTGTTATTTTTACAGCATATAGATGGCATCCCTTTTGTTTTGCCTTTTTCAGCTGCATGTAGAAATCGCCTAGTGACAAACTCTCTTTTAACACCCTGAACACTTGTTTTTTTGTTGATCATCACAGGTTACACATTTTCCTAAGAAATCCAAGGTTGCATTATGTTGACTTAACCAATTTATACCTATGACAACATCATAGGATCCAAGAGGTGCCACATATAGGTTTAATCTTGTCATGAACTCAGGTAATTCTAGTGGTGCCTCAAACAAACATTGATTCACTCTATGTACAACATTATTTCCATATTATATAGTCCAAGTGTGTTCCATGTACTCAGCTCTTATTTTGAGTTTATCAGCTACTTTAGATGAAACAAAACATTTATGTTGAACCGGAATCAAATAAAACAGAAACAGGTTCTCCAAAAAGCTTACCTAAGGTTTCTATTGGAGTCACTTGTTTTTTCTGCTTGCTTATTATGGACTGCAACATAAATCTTATGTTGTTGCCCCTCTTTATTTACTACAGTAGATCCCTTCTGCTGGTTATTCCATTGTCCTCTTTGTGGACAGTTGTTAGCGAAATGATCGCCACCACACTTAAAACATCCACCCAGTGGTCCTTTTCTCTCAATCTTATTCTAGCTGAAACTTGTTCCTTGTTGCCCATTTTTTTATTATTCACAACAGTTCTACCCATTATTCCTCTTTTATTGATAGGCTGAACTTTTGTTTCCCTTTTTCCATGTTGGTTTACTTGCGGTTGGTGTTTGAAAATTGTTATTTTTCCTTCTATTTTCCTCTTTAGAGGCATAAATACTTCATGCAACTTTTGTTCTTGCTTGATAGCTTTTTCAAACACTATTTCCATCGAGGTAGGTCCATGAACATCTACCTCACCACCAATGCTAGGATTCAATCCCATTATAAATTTTCTCACTCTAAACTTCTCATCCTTTTGATACATAGGAACATATTTTAGCAATCGAGTGAAACGTTCCCAATATTTTATAACTGAGTACTTTCCTTGAATCAGATTTTGGAATTCTGCCATCTTTTGGTCAAAGTATAGTTGAGGTAGCCATCTTTGATGGAAGTAGGCCTTGAACTGCTCCCACGTGATCATACCAAGAATCAATTCCTAGTTCCATTTTCTAGTTATCCCACCAGGAAGATGCTTCACGGGACAATTGGTAGGCTCCCCATACTGCTTTTGTCTCCTCTGAAAAGTCCCTAATCTCAAAATACTTTTCCATTTCAGAGAGCCAATTTTCAGCACCATCCCCAAGAGTTGTACCATCAAATTTAGGTGGGGATATTCTTTTAATGTCCCTTGCTAACTCAAGTAGCCAACCTTGCTTTCTTATTTTCCCTTTCATTCAGGTGCTCAGGTTGATCATCATGTTGCTCATCACCCTGATTCTCATCCCTACGATCCTCATCTTCTTCACCACCCTGACCTTGTTGTTCTATGGCAAGCAACTCGGTTTTGGGTGTCATTCAAAAGGTTGAGGATTTCTTCTAACTTAGCAGTCGTATTATCCGAACATCATCATTATTTACCCCATTTGTCACTGAGATATTAGCTCTTGCTGCCAGCCTAGCCATAGTTTCCTGTTTTATAAAAGAGGATACTTTTTATTAGAACGTGTGTCCCATTAATGTCCAAGTTTCAGAGCCTGGCTCACGATACCAAAATGTAACACTCAAAATTACAAGAGCTAGAAAATGAGGATTTTTTAAAACATATAAAAACAAATTACACAGTTGCAATCATACATATTTATTTAATCAAATTCATTAAATCAGATTTTTTCTTTTGATCTATCTGACAACATCCATGTAAGCCATGTGCAGGCTGAGAAGGGTGTATCAGGATCTCCACGATCTCCCTTCGTCACACTTACTTAAGTGAAAATGCTTACTAGCATTTTTGGCTCAACCTTTTTCAAGTCATGGGAACCATGTGAAAGTCCTTGGGTCTACCACGAAGCTAGTTTTCCGACTTCGTATTCGGTATCCGACCATTTCCTACCTCATGTTTAGTGTTCAACTTCCCATGATCAAGTTCTTGGATAATTTTTTTAATTGGAGGACTAGGTGATCAGACAATGCACAACCATCAATGCATTACTTTGGCCAAAGTTATCCGCCATGCAGGTTATGGCTAAACTCAAGACAACACACTAGTCTTATGAGTTTTAAGTCTTCCGCCACCTCACAACTATCCCTTTCATAGTTATCTAGATCTTATAGTTTGTATTTACTTTATTTCCAATTAAACTTATCTTGCAAGAGTTTATATTGAGATAGATGCCAAAGGCCAATTAGGATCATTATGAGATAAGTACATTCATTATGCTGAAATGTAACTATTCAGCATTCACATGTACTTATCCCTTAATATGCCTAATGGATCTTTTCATCTATTTACCTTCCTATTTAGTTTCTCTTTTCCTGATGTTTGATTTTTAACCTTAAATTACCTTTTTATAATGATACTCTTTCATCCTCTAAAAATTAGGATTTACAATCTTAACAAATTAATGTCAAGTTTTACGAAGAAATTTGAATTAAATATATATTAATATATATTTAATTATTCCTCCGATTAACTACGCCACTAAATAGCTATTTAATTTAGAAATTAAAAGACAATTGAATGTTATAATAATTGTCCAATTTTCGGCTTCATACATTGATAAATATCAAATAAATATATTTAACAATTTATGATAAGTAAGACTTCTTAATTCTAGTATTTATCATTTACTCATATTGAGATATTATTACATACAAAGTAATCATCTCTTTATTAAAAACATAAATTACATATGTCGTTAAGGCAAAATATATAACTGATACTGTAACTCTCACATAGTGAGGTTTGAATATTAACAATGGGTCCAAGATCCCAATAAATTCAGTCAAAATTCTAGGATATCATCCTTCTACAAATTGAAATCCAAGTAACTCATTTAGATCCATGATACGATAAAACTTCTCAAGATATGAGCTTTTGCATATCCGAATGTTGGACTAATTGTCTGCAAGATTGGAGTAGTGGTATGATGTCGATTCAAAATGAACTAGCATGAATATTGCCTCCATTTATCAAGATGCAATTATTTAATAAAATATGAAAGATATACATTTTGTTTTATCAACAAGCGCATGGTAATACAACTAAGAATGTATTAATACAAGTACAGAATTTATATTATAACCACAAGTAAATTATGTTTTACATGGCATGTATTTAAATATTATTTTACTTACCCTCCAATCAACGAACAACTTAACAAAACCTGTCTACTAAATCAACATTTCCAAATACCAATTAAACATATTCTCTCTAGGTAATGAGCAGCTCATCATATCATCCAAGAACATCATTAACAAAGAAAATAAAACATAATATTTTCAATCAATGAGCAAAGCTCTATAAAACGTCAAAGAACATCATTAACAAAGAAAATAAAACATATTATTTATAGTCAATGAGCAGCTCTATAAATCGTACAAGAACATCATTAATACGGAAATTAAAACATATCATTTACAGTCAATGAGAAACTCTACAAAATGTCCAAGAACATCATTAATAAAGAAAATAAAACATATTATTTTCAGTCAATGAGCAACTCTATAAATCATACAAAGAACATCATTAATAAGAGAAATAAAACATATTATTTCCAGTTAATGAGAAGCTCTATAAAACGTACAATATATTCCTTTCCAAACAATCAAAACACATTTTTCTTATATATATGAACAACCCAACTAAACAGTGTAAAAACACCACGATTACATCATTTAAACATGTTCTTTCTGGTAAATGAACAACCCAACAAAACAATATAGCAGCACCATGATTACATCATTTAAACATACTCTTTCTAGTAAAAGAACAACTAATAATTTCTTTCATAAAATATCATTATATTAAACCCAATCATGCCACCAATTACTCCTTGGTACAACTTGGTCAATCTCATGGCTTTCATGCCCTTACCAAGACAAGCAATTTCTTTTTCACAGTCATGCAAGAATCCAAGTCATATTGCCAGGATGGAAGTTACAAGCTAAATGCCATTTTTTTGTAGTTATTCACACATAACAACACACCCTCATTTATACATGAACCGATTTAGATGCCCATAATAAAAATTTCTTGGAAAATGCAGCCCCATGCAAGAGCTTTGAAATCCACAAATTTTCATTCAAAAGATCTCAATAAATTAAAAATCAGACCTGCATATAACAACCAAGAAGAAAAACAAATACAAAACCCCAACCAGTTGCATATCCATATCGATTTGGTTACCCAAATCGATTCATTTATGCAAATCGATTTGTATACCCAAATTGATTTGGGTATCAAATCGATTTGTTTATGAAAACACACAATCAAATTTTTGTTAACAAAAATGAAAACCCACAAGCACAAATCGATTTGAAACACACAAATTCACAAAAACATTTTCCTTCTTCCAATACAGAGAAAAACCCAACTCTTTTCTTTTTGGGTACAATTTATTTTAATGCAAAGAAGGAGTTTTAACTTTCATTCTATTTTTATTTTTGCAGATCAAAACCCAAAACCCCATCTGCGTTTTTTCTAGGTTTAGCTAAAACCACACAAAGAAAACTTAAGAGAATACATAATCCATCAATTTCCTTTTCAAATTTCATCTCCAAGAAATTAAATCAAAAGTTGTCCACAAATTCCTTTGATTGCTATTAAAACAAAATGTGTATTTCCTCATTTTTACAAATAATGCAGCAGAGAAGGGAGAAGATATTCATGCTTGAAGTAAACCCAAAATCAGCAACCTCTTACTCTTCCAGCTCCAACAAGTTGAATCCTTCCTCCAAAACTCACGTAGGTATCCTAGAAGGGAAGAATGAAAATAGACAAGGAAAAAAAAAAAAAATATATAATGAAAGAAACTATAGTTGGGCAACATATTCGAGAATTTTTGGGCTTCCCAATGTTGGCACATGCATTAATGCATGCCACATACTTGTGCCATGTGAAGGTGTTTCGCTTTACGAAACCCACGAATTTTAAATATTAAAATTAATATTTTTATTAATATAACTTTTGACTTACATGCCAAATCCTTCTAGAATATATATTACTAATTTTACAAATTAATATTGCATTTTTTATTTTTTTTATTTTATTTAAGTTGTTATCCAACTTAATGGTTAAGTTAAAATTAATCATCATAATACAAGTCCACATATTACCAACAATATATTATAATAATAATTATTTGAATTTCCACGTTCCATACGAAACATTCCAATAAACGAAAATCACCAAGTCCGTAAATAATAATTCAAATATTCTCATAAAGTTGGCTTGACATAGCATTGTCAAATAAAATAGAGGCTGATTATTATTACGGTCATTGCAAAAGTCAAACAAAACAAAAGATGACTAAACCGATTAAAATAAAGTAACTAAAATACAAATAACTGAAAGATTCATTATCATTTATGAACCATTTTACCTACGATCAAGGCCTAATCATGTTTAGGAAGGATCATCAAGGTGGGTGCGGGGTTACCCATTCAAAGCAGTGTCATGCCCCGCAACAGAAGTTGTGGGTCATGACACGACGAACCAAATGAATTCTTACACACAATGATGATCTCGTCTAATCTTGATTAGATGTAACCGTTTCTAATTTAACTTACTAGAAATTTGGGATGTTACAATCTCCCTTGACATTGGCGACCTTCCACATTCTTCTAGGTGTGTTTTCGCATTTCTAAAATTGGTATATAAATATATGTAACCCAAAAGGGAAGGGCAAACTTCTCCTCACGGAGGTAGCTATTGTAATTACTTTTTTTTTAGCAATATTTACGTCTCTTTTCAGAGATAGTTTTTTTATAATATATCTCTTCTCAAAGATATTGTTTCTATTTTCATCGGCACACTTTTTTATTCTCTCCTCTAATTTTTAAGCCCCTTGAGTTTTGGATCAATGGTATCATAGAGAAATTGTCTTGAGATTGTATTATTCTCGAGAACAAGATTTGGATATAGAAGCTTGGGCGGTCCACACAAGATCCCTTAGAATAATTGATTGTTCATTGCAGAAGACATCAAATGGCGGACAAAACCGAGGACAAACAATCCTCTCAAGAAGATGGTGGATGAAGCTCTCGTGGAGCAAAAGGAGAATACGTTACAACAATTCACCCGGATTCTTCAACAACTACAAATGGGAAATTCACCATCCTCCTCTATAAGATCCCTGTAATAATTGATATTGTTTCTAAGATAGTTTTTTTATAATATATCTCCTAGATATTGTTTCTATTTTCATCGGCACATTTTTATTCTCTCCTTTAATTTTGGATCAATGGTATCATAGAAATTGTATTGAGATTGTATTATTCTCGTAACAAGGTCTAGATATAAGAAGCTTGGGCGGTCCACACAAGATCCCTCGAGAATAATTGATTGTTCGTTGGAAGACATCAAATGGGACAAAACCGAGACAAACGATCCTCTCAAGAAGATGGTGGATGAAGCTCTCGTGGAGAAAAAGGAGGATATGTTACAACAATTCACCCAGATTCTTAAACAACTACAAATGGGAAATTCAACCATCCTCCTCTACAATCCAACCATTCAGTGCCCCGACACCCTTCAAGGTTCAAATAAATTTTGATATTCCTATTTTTTAGGGTAAAATAAATTTAATGTAGTAAAAATCGACCAATTAACCTCCTTTATTTTTCTATCAATAAATTCACTAATAAAGAAAAGATAACATTTTCCCTCCGAAATCATCACTTTCTATCAAAAATTGGTGGGGGTGTAAAGAACAATTTTAAATGGGGACAAATGGGGCATTATAGAGGAACCCACATGGGATGATTTTTGGATGCCATAAAGAAGAATACTACCCTATTGGAGCCTATGACGATATATGGTGGTAGCAACTCTGACAAGGTAAGGACTAGTCGGTTCAAGATTATACTGATACTTTCCATTCTCTTTCTGCAAGATTAGGCATTCAAGACACAAAACAACACAAGATCCTCAAATATCGTAGTGGCCTACAATGGTACATATGGGAGGACATGGACCTCTTTCAATTCCATACCCTCGGCGAGGCATACAAGTTTGTAGTCAAGATTGAACAAAAGCATAAAAATAAAAATATAAAGAACCAACCTTCAAAGGGGAAAAGTGGTGAAGAAGGCCAGACACGAGGTCAAGATAGGAGATAAAAAGAGAAGATTAGAGAAGTGGTGTGACCTCCACAAGACTAATCAAAATTCCAAGGAAGAATGTTGAGCCATCAAGTCTTTGCTCACCAAGTCATCATCTTAACACCCAAGTGCTCCGCTTGAGACACACCTCGAGGTCAAAAATGAAGAAGATGAAATTATAGATGTTGAACCAGATGTGATCGTTACCACCACACAAGTCAAGAAGATGGATGAGAAGGAAATGCTATTTCACTCTAAGCTCTAGGTAAAGGGTAAGCCTCTACATTTTATCCTTGACAGTGGAAGTCAAAGAATTTAATTTCTATTGATATTGTGAAAAGTTTGAACCTTCCTATAAAGCCACATCCCCATCCATATAGTGTTGGTGGTTGAACCCAAGAAGAGATCTCCTTGTCACACAATAGTGTCTCCTCCCATATGCAATCAAACCCTTTCAGGATGAAGTCTTATGTGATTTTGTTCCATAGATGTTTGTGATGTGCTCTTTGGCCAACCATTCATGTGGGATAGACATGACATATATGAGTCATGATCTGAAGGGTCATATTGCCATTGGAATCAACACTATCGGATACCCGAGGTCATTCCCTCTAACTTTGTTTCCTCCTAGTGTAAAAAATGTAAGGAGATAAAGAATAAAACAAAGCAATCCCCTTCTAATGATTAGCCAAAAACTACCAATGAAGAATATTATACCACCTCATACACACATTTAGTACCAAAAAAGTAGATGGACAAACCTAATCACCATCGAGTATGATTATTTACCTCGTGAACACTCAACAACGGACCCAATATTCTATAAAGAAAGTCATTGAAAAGCACAATCAATGCCATGATCAACAAATGGGTTGCATATACGAAACAATTTCCAGCACTTCAGGGGACCACTTGGTGCAATGGGGACCATTGCTTCTGAAGGAGGGAGGAATGATCCAGAAAAAGACCCGGGTGGCCATTATGGTGCAACAACTTCATTAAACCATAACTTCTTGCATCGTAGCTCCAATTTTTTTATGTTCAAAATGCAACGAAAATCTTGAACGTGTAGAATATGATGAAAAGTGTTGAACTTTATTTGGAAAGTTTGACCCCTAAAATCCACATCTAAAGGCCTAAAATTTAATTTTTTTATAATGTTGTCTAAAAATAGTAAAATACTAAAATATTAATTTCACGAAATTCATGCCTATGTAACTCATGAAAGATGAACCACCTCATCTCCCTCGAGATTGGTGACCTTCCACATTCTTCTAGGTGTCTTTTCTCATTCTAAAATTAGTATATAAATATATGTAACCCGAAAGGGAAGGGAAGAATTCTCCTCATGGAGGTAGCTATTGTAATTACAATGTTTTTGAGTATTTATACATCTCTTTTCAAGATATATTTTTTAAGAATACATCTCTTCTCATAGATATTATTATTTTATTTTCATCTCGGCACAATTGTTATTCTATCTTTTTTAATTCGAAACCCCCTTGAGTTTTGGATTAGTGGTATATGAATTCTTGAGAGTGTATGATTTACGAGTCTTGATATAAGAAGCTTCGTGGTCCACACAGATCCCTCGAATACTTAATTGTTTGTTGTAGGAGACCTCAAATGGTACTTGGATAACACTAGGACAAATGATCCTCTCAAGAAGATGGTGGATGAAGTTCTCATGGAGAAAAAGGAGTAGATGTTACAACAATTCACCTAGATTCTTCAACAACTACAAATGGGAAATTCAACATCCTCCTCAATCCAACCCCTTCAAAGTGCCCCAAAAACCTTAAAGGTTCAAGTAAATTTTAATATTCCTATTTTTAGGGTAAAATAAATTATGATGCAATAGAAAATTGTTTGGACCAATTAACCTCCTATTTTTCTATCAATAAATTCATTGATAAAGAAAAGATAACATTTTACCTTCCTGAAATCATCATTTCCTGTCAAAAATTGGTGGGGGGTGTACAAAAAAATTTAATGGGGATGAACTGGGCATTATAGAGGAACCCACATGGGATGATTTTGTGGATGCCATAAAGGAGGAATACTACCCTATTAGATCCTATGATGATCTGTATATACGGTGGAAAGTAACTTTGCCAAGGTAAGGACCAAATCGGTTTAAGATTATACTGATACTTTTCCATTCTCTTTCTGCAAGATTGGAATTCAAGACACATAACAACACAAGATCCTAAAATATCGTAGTGGCCTGTAATGGTACATATGGGAGGACATGGACCTCTTTCAATTCCATACCCTCGGTGAGGCATACAAGTTTGCGGTCAAGATTGAACAAAAGCATCGAAAGAGAAATACAAAGAACCAACCTCTAAAGGGGAAAAGGTGAAGAAGGCTAGACACGAGGTCAAGATAGGTGAGATAAAGACAAGATAGGAAGTGGTGCGACCTCCATAAGGATAATCAACATTCCAAGGAGGAATGTCGAGCCATCAAGTATTTTCTCACTGAGTCATCATCTCTAACATCCTCATCTCCGAAAAGACACACATTCAAGGTCAAAAATGAAGAAGATGAAATTATAGATGTTGAACCAGATGTGATCATTGCCACCACACAAGCCAAGAAGATGGATGAGAAGGAAATGTTATTTCACTCTCAGCTTTGGGTAAAGGGTAAGCCTCTACATTTTATCCTTGACAGTGGAAGTCAAAAGAATTTAATTTTTGCTGATATTGTGAAAAGTTTGAACCTTCCTGTAAATCCACATCCCCATCCATATAGTGTCATGGTGGTTGAACCTAGGAAGAGAAACTCCCTGTCACACAACAATGCCTCCTCCCATATGCAATCAAACCCTTCTAGGATGAAGTCTTATGTGATGTTGTTCCATTAGATGTTTGTGATGTGCTCTTGGGCCAACCATTCATGTGGGATAAACATGACATATATGAGTCATGACCTCAAAGGGTCATTGTTACCATTGGGAATTCGGATACCCGAGGTCATTCCCTCCAACTCTATTTCCCTCCTCGGTGTCAAGTAATGTAAGGAGATAAAGAAGAAAACAAAGCAGTCCCTCCTTCTGATGATCAAGACAAAAACTACCCAGGAAGTTGTTGGCCACCTCAGACACACACTAAGTACCACAAAAGCCAAAGATGGACCAGATCACCATCGAGTATGATTATTTTCCTCATTGCACTCAGCAACATGTCCATGATATTCTATAGGAAGTGAATGAAGAAGCAAAAAAATATCATGTTCAAACACAGTTACAGATACATAAACAATTTCTACACTTCATGGGACCACTTGGTGTAATGGGGACCATTGATTTTGAAGGAGGGAGGAATGATCCAGACAACGACCCAGGTGGCCATTATAGTGGAGCAACTTTAGAAACCATAACTTATGCACCGTAGCTCAATTGAATTCACTCAAAATGCAACGGAAATATTAGAATATGTAGAACATGATGAAGGGGTGCATAACTTTGTTCGGAAAAGTTTAACCCCCAAAATCCGCATCTAAAGGCCTAAAAATGTAATTTTTGTAGTTTTGTCTAAAAATAGTAAATTACTAAAAATACTAATTTGAAATTACCACCTATGTAACTCACGGAAGATGAACCACCTCATCTCCTCGAGATTGGTGACCTTCCACATTCTTCTAGGTGTTCTATTTAGTTCTAAAATTAGTATATAAATATATGTAACCCAAAAGGAAAAGCAACTTCTCCTCACGAGGTAGCTATTGTAATTCATTTTTTGAGTAATATTTACATCTCTTTTTAGAGATTTTTTTATATTATACATCTCTTCTTAGAGATATTATTTCTATTTTCATCTGGCACAATTGTTATATGTCCTTTTAATTCCAAAATCCCCTTGAGTTTTGGATCAAGTGGTATCATTAGTAAATTATCTTGAGAGTGTATGATTCCTAGAATGAGGTTGAGATATAAGAAGCATTTGAGGTGGTCCACACAAGAACAATACTTATTTTCATTGCAGGAGACCTCAAATGGAGGACAACAATGGGATAAATGATCCTCTCAAGAAGATGGTGGATGAATCTCTCATGGAGAAAAAGGAGAAGATGTTACAACAATTCTCCCTAGATTCTTCAACAACTACAAATGGGAAATTCGGCATCCTCCTCTGTAATCCAAGCCCTTCAGTGCCCCGACACCCTTCAAGGTTCAAGTAAATTTTGATATTCCTATTTTGAGGGTAAAATAAATTTTGATGTAGTAGAAAATTGGTTAGACCAATTAACCTCCTATTTTTGTCAATAAATTCACTGATAAAGAAAAGATAACATTTTCCCTCCTGAAATCGTCACTCCTATCAAAAATTGGTGGGGGTGTACAAGAACAAGTTCAATGGGGATGAATTGGGCATTATAGAGGAACCCACATGGGATGATTTTGTGGATGCCATAAAGGAGAATACTACCTATTGGAGCCTATGATGATCTGTATATACGGTGGCAATAACTCGCCAAGGTAAGGACCAATCGGTTCAAGATTATACTAATACTTTCCATTCTCTTTTTCAAGATTAGGCATTCAAGACACAAACAACACAAGATCCTCAAATATTTGGTGGCCTACAATGGTACATATGGGAGGACATGGACCTCTTTCAATTCCATACCCTCGAGGCATACAAGTTTGCGGTCAAGATTGAACAAAAGCATCAAAAGAAAAATATAAAGAACCAACCTCTGAAGGGAAAAATTGGTGAAGGCTAAGATACATGAGGTCAAGATAGGAGATAAAAAGAGAAGATTAGGAAGTGGTGTGACCTCCATAAGAATAATCAAAATTCCAAGGAAGAATGTTGAGCCATCAAGTCTTTCTCATTGAGTCATCATCTCTAACACCCACTGCTCCACTGGAGACACACCTCGAGGTCAAAATGAAGAAGATGAAATTATAGATGTTGAACCGGATGTGATCATTTTCACCACACAAACCAAGAAGATGGATGAGAAGGAAATGATATTTCACTCTAAGCTCTGGGTAAAGGTAAGCCTCTACATTTTATCCTTGAATAATGGAAGTCAAAAGAATTTAATTTCTGTTGATATTGTGAAAAGTTTGAACCTTCTGTAAAGCCACATCCACATCCATATAGTGTCGGTGGTTGAACCCAAGAAGAGATCTCCCTATCACACAAAAATGCCTCCTCCCATATGTGCAATCAAACCCTTCCAGGATGAAGTTCTTATGTGATGTTGTTCCATTGGATGTTTGTGATGTGCTCCTTGGCCAACCATTCATGTGGGATAGACATGGCATATATGAGTCATGACCTCAAAGGGTCACTGTTACCATTGGGAATCGGTGGTATCGGATACCCGAGGTCATTCCCTCCAACTTTGTTTCCCTCCTCGGTGTCAATAAATGTAAGGAGATAAAGAATAAAAAAAGTAGTCCCTCCTTCTGATGATCAGGCCAAAAACTACCTAGGAAGTTATTACAGCCACCTCAGACACATGTTTAGTGCAACAAAAGTAGTAGATGGACCTAATCATAACTGAGTATGATTATTCACCTCAAAACACTCAAAGAACAAAGTCCAAAATATTCTATAGAAAGTCAATGAAAAGCATGAACAATGTCATGATCAAAACATAGTTCAGATACATAAACAATTTCCACACTTTAGGGGACCACTTGGTGCAATGGGGACCATTGCTTCTGAAGGAGGGAGGAATGATCTAGACAAAGACCCAGGTGGCCATTATAGTGGAGCAACTTTCAGAAAACCATATCTTCACCGTAGCTCTAATTGACTCCATTCAAAATGCAACATAATCTTGGAACATGTAGAACATGATGAAAGGGTGAAACTTTGTTGAAAAGTTTGACCCCTGAAATCCACATCTAAAGGCCTAAAATGTAATTTTTGTAATGTTGTCTAAAAATAGTAAATTACTAAAAATAGTAAATTCATGAAATTGGTGCCTATGTAACTCATGGAAGATGAACCACCTTGTCTCCCTGAGATATTGGTGACCTTCCACATTCTTCTAGGTGTCTTTTCATATTTCTAAAATTAGTATATAAATATATGTAACCCAAAGGGAAAAGCAGACTTCTCCTCATGGAGGTAGCTATTGTAATTATAGTTTTTGAGCAATATTTACATCTCTTTTCAGAGATATTTTTATTATAATACATCTCTTCTTAGAGATATTGTTTCTATTTCATCTGGCACACTTGTTATATATCCTTTAATTAAAACCCCTTGAGTTTTGGATCAGTGGTATCAGAGCAAAATTTTCTTGAGAGTGTATGATTCCTAGACAAGGTCAAGATATAAGAAGCTTGGGTGGTCCACACAAGATCCCTTAGAATACTTGATTTTTGTTGTAGGAGACCTCAAATGGTGGACAACACCGAGACAAATGATCCTCTCAAGAAGATGGTGGATGAATCTCTCATGGAGCAAAAGGAGAATATGTTACAATAATTCACCCAGATTCTTCAACAACTACAAATGGGAAATTCAACATCCTCCTCTGCAATCCAGCCCTTCAGTGCCCGACACCCTTCAAGGTTCAAGTAAATTTTGATATTCCTATTTTTTAGGGTAAAATAAATTTAATGCAATAGAAAATTGGTTAGACCAATTAACCTCCTATTTTTCTGTCAATAAATTTACGATAAAGAAAAGATAACATTTTGCCCTCCTAAAATCATCACTCCCTGTCAAAAATTGGTGGGGGTGTACAAGAAAAAGTTCAATGGGGATGAATTGGGCATTATAGAGGAAACCACATGGGATGATTTTGTGGATGCCATAAAGGAGAATATATACCCTATTGGAGTATATGATGATCTATATATACGGTGGTAAAAACTCGCCAAGGTAAGGACCAATCGGTTCAAGATTATATTGATACTTTCCATTCTCTTTCTACAAGATTAGGCATTCAAGACACATAACAACACAAGATCCTCAAATATCATGGTGGCCTACAATGGTACATATGGGAGGAAATGGACCTCTTTCAATTCCATACCCTCGGTGAGGCATACAAGTTTGCAGTCAAGATTGAACAAAAGCATCAAAATAAAAATACAAAGAACCAACCTCTAAAGGGGAAAAGTGGTGAAGAAGGCCAAGACACGAGGTCAAGATAGGAGTAAAAAAGAGAAGACCAGGAAGTGTGTGACCTCCACAAGACTAATTCGACATTCTAAGGAAGAATGTCGAGCCATCAAGTCTTTGCTCACTAAGTCATCATCTTTAACACCCACTACTCCACCGGAGACACACCTTGAGGTCAAAAATGAAGAAGATGAAATTATAGATGTTGAACCAGATGTGATCATTGCCACCACACAAGACAAGAAGATGGATGAGAAGGAAATGTTATTTCACTCTCATCTCTAGGTAAAGGGTAAGCCTCTACATTTTATCCTTGATAGTGGAAGTCAAAAGAATTTAATTTTTGTTGATATTGTGAAAATTTTGAACCTTCTGTAAAGCCACATCCCCATCCATATAGTGTCAGGTGGTTGAACCTAGGAAGAGATCTCCCTGTCACACAACAATGTGCCTCCTCCCATATGCAATCAAACCCTTCCATGATGAAGTCTTATGTGATGTGTTCCACATGGATGTTTGTAATGTGCTCCTTGGCCAACCATTCATGTGGGATAGACACGACATATATGAGTCATGACCTCGAAGGGTCACTATTACCATTGGGAATCGGTAGTATCATGATACCGAGGTCATTCCCTCCAACTTTGTTTCCCTCCTCGGTGTCAAGCAATGTAAGGAGATAAAGAAGAAAACAAAAGTAGTCCCTCCTTTTGATGATCAGGCCAAAAACTACCAGAAGTTTTGCAACCACCTCTCATACATGTGTTTCGGTGCAACAAAAGTAGTAAACAAACCTAATCATAATTGAGTATGATTATTCACCTTAGAACACTCAACAACAGGTCCATGATACTCTATAAAATTTGAAGTGAAAAAAGCAAGTAATGTCATGTTCAACATAGGTTGCAGATACGGAAGAAACATCTTCACCACTTCAAGGGACCACTTAGTGTAATGGGGACCATTGCTTCTAAAGGAGGGAGGAATGATCCAGACAAATACCTGGGTGGCCATTATAGTGGAGACAACTTCATTAAACCATAACTTCTACACCGTAGCTCCAATTGAATCCATTCAAAATGCAATGGAAAGCTTGGAACGTGTAGAACATGATGGAAAGGTGTGAAATTTGTTTGAGAAAAGTTTGACCCCTGAAATATGCATCTAAAGGCCTAAAATTTCAATTTTTATAATGATGTCTAAAAATAGTAAGTTCTCGAGTAAATTTGCTATGTAACTCACGGAAGATGAACCACCTCATCTCCCTCGAGATTGGTGACCTTCCACATTCTTCTAGGTGTCTTTTTGCATTTCTAAAATTGTTATATAAATATATGTAACCCGAAAGGGAAGGGCATACTTCTCCTCACAGAGGTAGCTATTGTAATTACAATTTTGAGTAATATTTACATCTCTTTTCAGAGATATTTTTTATAATACATCTCTTCTCAGAGATATTGTTTCTATTTTGATCGACACACTTGTTATTCTCTCCTTTAATTTTGAAACCCCCTTGAGTTTTGGATCAATCTAATTTTTATCTCTTTTTGGAATGTAAATAACTTGGAAATTTTCCAAAATTTGTAGTCAATAGAGGAAATTCATCAAAAACCCTAAAATTGATGTAAATTTTGCAAAACAAGTCAAAATATATTGAAATTTGGAGATGATCTTACTTGATTGATTTTTAACACGAAAAAAATACAAAAAATTCACTACAAAATGGAAATACCCAATTCTTTTAAATTAGGTTTCAACATTGTCTAAGCGAGATTAAGCTCTAATACCACTTGTAAGGAAATTACTTGGATAAATAATAATATCAGCAGTAAGAGAACACCAAAGAACACAATATTGCAGATAAATGATCACAATATGCAAGTAGAATAGATTAGCCACTTATAGGGGCAACCTCCAAACCATGCAATAAGACTCAAATGCTCAATATGATGATGAACTACTACCTACTAACCAAGCTATATATATTATCCTAAGTTATGGCCATCACCAAGGTCGCCCACAATTGATAATATAACATATATGAAAGAGATACATAATGATAACAAGTTATGATAGCCACATGTCGAATATATACAACCAATGTAAGATATATGATTAAGGGTATAGCATTAGAGTATGACACATCGAGTTCTTGGCATAGACAATGACCTTAGCAAGGATAATTTTAGTGGCAAATATTCATAATATGGTGAAAATTTCATTTTAGGAAAATTTGAAAAGGTGATTTTTTTGGAGCGGGTTGGTGTCTGTTCGCCTAAAATATATAGTATATTTTTGGGGGGTTGGCTTCGCCTTCATTTGAAAACATCTCCTATAAAAACCTAGGTGATTCGCCGGGTAGTATACCTCAAGTAGCTTACCAAATTACCAATACCGTGAAGTTTGAACTCGCATACTCTTAAGCACCAGAGATTGTTGTTGCTGTTAGGGTTAGTTGTTGATACGTTGCGGGGACATAGTTGAGTCTTGGCGTGCAACAAAGAGTTATTACAGACACGCGACAAGGAGATATTGCAAACGTGTGAAAAAGGAATAGGTTTGACATGCGACAGAGAGAGTTGACGTGCGACAGGGCATAGCAGTTGACGTGCGACAAGGGCAAAGATTGACATGCAACAAGCAGTAACTTCAAACGAGTGGGACGCGCGACAGGGCATAGGCAGTTGAAGCGTGACAAGGGTAGAGTTGACACGCGCAGAGATCTCGAGATAGTGGACGTGCGACATAGACCTCACATAGTGGACAAAGTCACTACTTTGTTCTTTTCACGACACGGGACTCTCTTCAGAATAATGGAAGGTGCTAGTTCAAAGAATGCGAAGAACCTAAAAGTAAGTAAGAAATATCGAAATTGCTCTTTAAGTATTTTGGAAACTCTATCGATACTGAGATATTGAAAATACCAACCATATAGATGCCACCACAAAGAATCCGAATCGATCTGTGTGGAAGGCATTATTGAGGTGGACATGCATTTTGCATGTATCAAAGTCAAACAAATGACACCTATGATAATATGCCAGATCTTGAAAATATTGTTCTGTTGGGTCTGCAACGAAGTGCATCAATATATCACACATACAAATACTCGGCAAAATGGAACACAAATCAAATTCAAATTCGGTCAAGAAAGAGGAAACCAGGTGATTGTGATATTGCTCAAAATTCTACTCAAAAAAGTAAAACATTGAAAACGAACAAGAATATGTGGACCATTGGCAGGACATACAAGTTTGATTGGGCGGCTAAATTTCCGTTTATTGAACTGTACAATCATCCAATTCTGAAGAGATCCCATCCGAATGTACATGTACAATATGTACGTGGAAATTGGGAAAGCAACAAAAAAATGCAATCAAGTGGACACTATAGAAAAACATTGTGGAAAACAATATTTGGTATGTGAGGGTGGATGGTGAGAAAATCAAAACACACAGGTGGAAAATTGAAAAAGAATGCATGTATGTTAGATACGTAGCGGAATATGAGGTAGCAGAAAAAACACAGACATCTCTTGGAAAAGGGAGGAACGATCACATCACATATTGGTAAGATGAAACAAACAAATCTACATGCAAAATTCATACAATTCTCTACTCTATTTCACATACTAAAAAAAGGAAGACCGATTTCAGATTTCCTCGATTTCAAAGTTTTGTATCAATTTAATGGAATGTTGAATGAACCTCAATCTCTACCATTGCGAAAGTAGTGGATGGGAAATGGCAAAATTCCTTTCGATGATAGAGAAGGAAGATTTGAAAGAGAATGTAAAAAAATCAAAGTTTATCTCTCTTTCAATTGATGAAGTGACAGTAGTCAACAACACTGCATGGGTATGTATCCACATCTATACTTTAGAAAATCATATAAGGACACCTCATCTATTGGGTGTTATGAAAATGGTTGAAAACTGCAATGTCGAAAACCTACATAAAATAGTTGTTTCTCATTTGAAAGATATTGTTGGAATGACTGATTATGAAATTGCTACGAAGTTGGTATGCATTGGAGCAGATGGTGCATCTGTCATGCAGGGTCACCGAACATGGTTGTGTGTTATATTACAAACAATAGTGGCCCCAGATATGCTACCAATTCATTGTATGGCTCACATAATGAATTTAGCGTATAAAATGGTAAAGAACCACGAAAATGTTGCTAAATTAGAAGACCTTATAAGAGAACTTCATGCCTATATGTCCAAGTAGCCCAAAGTGATTTCTCGAGTTCCGAAATTTGCAATTGGAATTACGGATGGCAAACAACTTCGAAGGATGTTAAGACTAGATGGATCTCTTTGTATGAACTGCATGCGAGAGGTCATGAGAAGTATCCTTCGTTGGTTGGTTTCATGCACAAATATCGTCATGAAGTTGATAGGGTGAGGGACTTGTTGTTCCGTTTAACTGATTTGGAGACATTGCTTACATTGGTTGGTATTCTTCCAATGTTAAAGGAGATCAATACACTGATGAAGCATGCACAGGGTAGATTAATCTATATTGTGGATTTTATATAGATGAGAAAAATGGTATGTCAAAGTCTTGATATATTGTACTATTCCCAAGATAGTTTTGATGCACCTATTTTTGAGAATTGGAAAGCTTTATTAGATCTTAAAAATCCCAGCACCTTTTTGAGATTTAATATCCATGATCACCTCTACATCACTGTTAATGGGAGGGAAATACCACTGCACATTTTGCAAAAACATCAAGATATTACAAGATCAGAACGAGAAGATGTTCCCATGACACGTAATCTCTTTGAGTTTGTTATAGTTGAAACAAGAATAAAGCTTAAAAAAATTTAGAATCCTTGTCATCAGAAATTAGGGAACGTTTTTGTAAAGATAAAATTCTGGAAGCCATGGGTGTGATGAATCCTAATTTTTGGAATACTAAAGGTGGCCATGCAGACTTTTTCAGAAAGCATTTCCATAAATCCATGGGTACAATAATGGAACAATTCACAAAGACTTCAGAGCTCAAGGGTATGGAAATCAAAGGTATACTGAATGCTGATTTATTAAAGTTTCAATCAACAAATTTTGCAACAACAATGAGGAACCAATATAAAATTTTAGATGAACCTTCTGAAAGTGGTGCTATTACAAGGTTGTGGCGAGGAATCTATCAAAGTTCTATCTTACAAGAAGATATCAATGAATATTTCAGATTATATGAGTTATGTCAAGCAATGATTTTGGGATCTATGGAGGATGAAAGGGTTTTCAAAGTGCATTATCATTTATAAAATCAAAAATGAGAAACGAGTTGGATAAAAATTTGGAAAGTTGCATGAGGTGTTATGTTTTTCGATACTCCATGAAACCTTTCGCATTTGATGAGCAATTGCGCATTGTAATTTCCTTTGCGAAAGAAGAGGTGAATAATACAACTACAAGTACAACTATTCCCAACCTTGAGAGTGTAATTGGCTCATCGTCACATTCTATAGAAGACAACATCGAGTTTAAAGAAGCTTATAGATAATGGATTGTTTCAACTTTAAATAGGTATCTTCTTTATCTTAATCTTATTGTTTGTCGCTTTACATTTTTTTCAGCTCGTGTTATCATTAAAGATGTTACATGTCTATATATTTAAATTTATGTAACTATAATCTTTTTATTTCTTTTGAAACGTGGGTTGACATCCATCCGAGGAAGCTAGTACTTCTTGGGACCGATAAATGTCGAGGCAATTCACCCATCTATATACTAATCCATTTCTCGTGTTGAGTTTTCTTAAAACATAGATCTAGCACATTATCAGTGGCAGTGATGATTTCAAATTTAAATAGGTATCTTCTTCACCTTAATCTTATTGTTTGTTACTTTACATTTTTTTCACTCTTGTTATCATTAAAGATGTTACAGGTCTATATATTTACATTTATTTAAATATAATCTTTTTATTTTTCAAAACGTGGGTTGACATCCATCCGAGGAAGTTGTTACTTCTTGCTGACTCGACAATGTCGATGGTCAATTCACCCATCTATCTACTAATCCATTTCTTGTGTTGAGTTTTCTTAAAACATAGATCTAGCACATTACTGAATGCATATGATGATTTCAACTTTAAATAGGTATCTTCTTCACCTTAATCTTATTGTTTGTTATTATACATTTTTTCAACTCTTGTTATTATTAAAGATGTTACAGTCTATATATTTACATTTATTTAAATACAATATTTTTATTTTTTGAAAACGTGGGTTGACATCCGTCAGGAAGTCACATTACTTCTTGGGGACCGACAATGTCGTGCAACTCACCCATCTATGTACTAATCCATTTCTTGTGTTGAGTTTTTTTAAAATAAATATCTAGCACATTACCAAGTGATGATTTCAACTTTAAATAGGTATCTTCTTCACCTTAATCTTATTGTTTGTTACTTCACTTTTTTTCGCTCTTGTTATCATTAAAGATGTTACAGTCTATATATTTACATTTATTTAACTATAATCTTTTATTTTTTGGAAAATGTGGGTTGACATCCATCCGAGTAAAGTTTGGTACTTCTCGGACTGACAATGTCGAGGGCAACTCACCCATCTATCTACTAATCCATTTCTCGTGTTGATTTTTTTAAAACAAAGATTTGGCACATTACCCGGATTTCCGATTTCACAAAGAATCTAATACACTAGAGGTAATTTAAACCCTTTCATATTTGTAATTATGTTTAATTTCTTACCAGTGATGATTCTTTCTTGATTTCCTACAATTACGTTTAATTTATTTTTTATATTTGTAAAATTCTTTGATATATTCTTTCTTGATTAAAATTCTTTGTTATTTTCTGCACATTGGGAAAGGGGTACAACTACTGGGGAAGAAACCGTTGGGGAAAGGATAAAGAAAAAGAGGTAATTTAAATACCGTGGTTGTACCCCTTTCCCCAACAAAGAAATAACCCCAGAACTTATAAGATCTTCCGCAAAGACTTTGTCGATTTTTAAAATTCTTTCTTCTTGATTTTTCACATCTCCATGCGACAACAAATTTGGATTAGTTGCTGCCTTAGCTTTGAATAATATTTTAGGGTCGAAGTTGTGCTCTTTAATTATCCACTTTAGTGTATTGGTTTGTTTGTTAACCAAAATAATAGTTTCCTTCAAATTCTTAGCTGCGGATAAACTATTCTTCGTTGTTTCCAAGTGAACTTGGAATACCTTTGCTTGACTCTTCAAATTTTCATATTTCAACTACACAAAAAGAGTAATGCCAATTCAACATATTACTAAAAAATGAAATTTTCAAATTAACAAGAATGATTGTTTGAAAGTGATAGTACTTTACAACCACTCTATATCTCTCGGAATTTGCAATTGCTACCGAGATCCTTGTCCTTAGACCATTTGTTAAAATATGCCTAGGCCTCAGCACTAATATTTTTCAATTTGTTTAATGTCTTATCCAAAATGTCATCTTTATAGTTGTTGTTATACATGATAGTCCCACTTCTTACTTGGGTAAGTAAGGAATCCATCTTTTGCAGTTGATTCTGGACTGCAGCGCATAAACTATCTCTTTGCCAATATTTTCATAACGAATAAGAACGTTATCCCTTCTCTCCCATTCTATGAGCTAATTGATATGAGGTAGAATAAACTCACTGACATGGGATTGAAAATCATAACCAATTAAGTTTTCCAAAGGAAAAGGTAGCAACTGTTCACTATCTGTATCTGATGAAGATGATCTTGTTGGAGAAGTATGGGGGCTTTCGGCAAGATCAACTGCTACTTGTTTCTGCATTTGGGTGGCCTGATCTTGTTTGTGATCAAATTAATCGAGATTCGATAAATAAATTTAAATTGAAATGTAATTCAATATTGTAAAGCATGTTTAAATTGAAGTATACCTGTTGGCCTTGAATCATCTCACGAGTATTGAAAAAACCAGTTGGGTCATTGCTATCAATGCCCAAATAATCTTCATCTAAATTTATATTGTTCAAAACCGATATGCCGTTGCCTTTGGGCAAGCCACCAAGTGAGAGCGTTGGAATTCGAAAGGAGGAGGCAATGTTTAGTGTCCCGCTAGGGACCGGAGCAATTGGCATGTGTTTACCAATGTTCTTTTCATTGTTCCTCCGGTTGGCATTTTAAAATTATTGGTTGAGTGGGTGTCGGTGCATTTGTTTGATGGAAGGACTGTAATGTGCTGAAAAGTTCAAGAAAAAACATGAAAAATAGAAAAAAATTCCAAAAATACAAAAACTACGAAATTAAACGTAGTAGTGAAAAGTTGTACCTTGTTGTCGAGGGGTAGTTTTTTCGTGGTGCTAAGGGTGGCCATGTAGGAGTAGTATTCGGTGGTTTTTCAGAAGATACGAATGCATGCGACTATATGGAGTGAGTTGGGGAAGAAGGTTGAGTTTCGAAACACATGTATGGTCCAAAGTCCCTGTAATGTCATCAACATTAAATGTTATGTCAATTCAATTGGTTAAAATTTAAATTGGAAAATAAAAATACAAATTTGGAATTTGTAAATAATATATGAGAAGGTATTACTTCTCTAGCGTTTAACGAGTTCAAACTGTTGAGGGTTCGGAGAGGAGTGAGCTTCCATTTCAGATTGGGAGTCTCGAAGCCTCAGCGTGTTGTTGGCCTCTTCCTCTTGATAATGCCTTTTTTGGGAAGGGCTTCAATAAATCTTCTCTGCAAACCATTAATTGTTAATAAGCGTACGCAAAGTGTAATGTCGAAAATTTAAATACAAACTAAATGTTTTATACATCGTTCTTTAAATGGAATTGAAAACTTCATCAACTCCTCGTCGGTGCAAGTAGGAATTTTTTTATCTTTTAAATTTAAAAGTGCCTCGTAATAAAGGTAGGAGATAGTTTGTGGAATAAATGACGGGTCTTTCGAAAGCTTTGAATTTGTTATGTCAGTTCTTATTTTTTGATAGATAGGTGCACCAATCAAATTTTTGTTTTGAGATAGTGGCAACTATGTATGCAATGGCCTAGTTTGGTATATCTGTTTGGCGACCCTGCATAACTATTCTGGATTGAAAAAATGAAATCACTGCAGCAAGAAAGTGGTGTGCAATTGCTTGCGTATCCACACCACGCCTAGATTTATTGACATGAGCTGCAAATGCCAAACAATGGGAATTAATATAAATTTATAACACCAAATTGTATCAGAATAAAAAACAGAATAAAAATGATGAATTAAAACGAATTATACTTACAATCAACATGGAAACTGAACGTTGATTTGAGAAATTTCTTGTCTTCTTCCAGGAGTGTTGCCTTCGTTGTAACAATTGGTAAATTTCTGAACGGAAGGCCCGTAAACCGATGGATGTCATTTGCTTCAATAATCTTGGGTGGAACATTGGTACATTGTTCGTTGAGTCACATAAAAAAGGTTTTCCTCTATATTGTAGGACGAGAGAAGGTAATTCAAAATATCCGGATCTATTTTGAAATGGGGCATGTCAACGAGCCCAGTAAACTCACACGCATCCATCAAATCTTTATATTTGGAAGACATCTTTAAAATAGTATGGATGTGGGGGCACAAGGGATTCTTGTACATGATCTTACCCGTGGATTGGACTGGATTCTCTTCTTGATTTTTTTCCTGAGCTTGCGGTTGGGAAGCATTTGAAGTCGACATTATAGTTATGCTTGCGTCTTTGACAATGAGGGATACCTGCAAAAAAACGATAGCCAGAAAGTGTAAACGAGAAAATGACTGGCGGGAGGGTATTTATAGGCCAAATCACACGTCAATGGCTTCTATTGACGTGCGTCAATGGCCTCTATTGACACACGTCAATGGCTTCGCTGCGTGCGTCAATGGCCTCTATATGACACTGCGTTAATGGGCCCTGTTGCAGTGGCGTCAATGGGATATGTTGACACCCGTCGCGAGAGGTCATTGGCAATGCGTCAATAGAGCCAATTGACACGCATCAACAAAGACCATTGGCGGCGTGTCATGAGAGACCATTGATACGCGTCAGCGAGAGACCATGGCGCGCGCATCAATATAGCCCATTGACACACACATCAACAGAGGCCATTGACGTGTGTCAATAGATCCCTTTGACACGCAGCGTCAGCGAGACCATTGACGCGTGTCGATAGAGGTCATTGGCGCCACGTCAGATTCGCCACCAGATTCCATGGCGTCAAAGGGCTTTGTTGGCGTTGTTTTGTGGCGTCAAGGATGGTTATTGACGTCGTATTGTCGTAGCGTCAAAGTTGTATCAATGTCTGGAAATCTAATTTCTCGGCTCGAAAAACCAGGCAAAAATTCAGTTTTGGAATATTGTCAAATTCGCCTTTATCGGCTGAACCGGTTCTGCAGGGATATTCGCGGGTATTTTCCACCTACAATTTTAAAGAGGTGTCTTAAAATGAACCCACGGACCTTAGTATTTCTTAGGTCCAAGTATTTTCTGATAAAGTGGTTCTACATCAAAATGCATTACATCTACTTATCAACTCATATTTAAATACACTTAACACCAACTTCATTGACTAAAATAAAATAATATGTTTGAAGTAATAAGAAATGATAAGAGGAGGTTACATCATAATATTATGTTTCATTATGCGGTGAAAAATAATTTTTTATATTGATTAATAAATAAATTTTAAGAAATATTTAACAAATTTTGAATTTTTGAAAAAATAAATATGTATTGTGTTTTTACTATATAAGTTAATAACAATAGGTTTTATTAATTTTATAAAATTAAATTCAAGTATTTTGAGTGGTTAAATGATGGCATATGTAGCAATTTAATGCCAAAAAAGTGTCCTTAACACATAATAGGTGAGAAAATTGAAGCATAAGGCCCCAAACCTCGAGGGTGGGTAAAGGCTGGGGAAAAAGATGGATTGTAAGGGCCAACTAGAGAGAGAACCCTTTAGCCATATTAATTGTATACTTTTGGGAAAAACAATATGGAAACCTCAAAGGAGAGAGAAAATAAGAAGCGGAGAGAAATTTTTATAAAAAGAGTGACACAAAAATAAGGAGAATATGCTAAGAGTTGACCAAAAATTAGGGAAAACACTTAACTATGAGCCTAATCTAGACCAATACATGAAAATTGTACAAGCACCCTAGAACAATGTAATTTCAAAATAAAAATAGGGAAAGCTACGAAGGAGAGAGAAAACAAGAAGAGGTGAAGAAAATTTCATAAAAGAGTGACACAAAAAATAAAGAGAATATGCCATGAATTGACCAAAAATATGGAAAACACTTCACTAAGAACCTAATCTAGACCAATACATGAAAAATGTACAAGCACCCTAGAACAATGTAATTTCAAAAAAACAAGGAAGCCTACTAAGAAGAGAGAAAATAGTAAGGGGGATAAAATTTAATAAAAGAGTGACCACGAGAAAACAAATAGAATATGCCATGAGTTGGACAAAAAAATAGGGAAAACACTTCACTAAGAGCCTAATCTAGACCAATACATGAAAAACATACAAGCACCCTAGAAAAATGTCATAGTTTTGGGAAAAAAACCAAAAATTATAGGGCACCCAAGGAAGGAGAGAGAAAATAAGTGGGGAGATAAAATTTGAGAAGAGAGTGACAGGAGAAAATAAGGATAATACGCCACAATTTGACCAAAATTGGGAAAACACTTCACTAAGAACCTAATCTAGACCAATACATGAAAAATTTGCATTTCAAACAAAAATACTAGTTGTGCTCAAGAAAGTGAACTTACGAATTTTTTTCATATTAAAATTCAAATGTGGAAAATGGAAACCACAGTTGCGGCTCTACATATTACTTTGTATGGCTCTCGTCACATCGCCAATCAATTAGTCAATCTAGGTAGGATTTTTATTTATCTACACATTTATTATGTTGAATTATTCCTTTCCTCCACACCCTTTGGGTGGTATAAAACCTTTAATAATTGTCATCTCTTTGGCCATTACATCATTTAATACAAGTATCAATGACGGAGCTCTAGATAAAAATGGCAAAGAAGAAGGAAAGGAATTTTGTTTCGAAGGTCTTCTATGAGGTATCGAATTAGTCGACCCGAAACCCTTTTTTTGGTGTTATTCTTTTTTACCATAATTTGATAAATAATGTAATCATATTAAATCATATACCACTGGTTGGTTATTTTTTTGGTTGAATCTCGTGAGAGATCCTTCTCAAGCAGTGGGTACACAACCATTGGTAGTCCGTGGTCTCAAGATTGAGGGTTGAAAACCTAACCAATGGTTTCTTTCTATTTAACTTTTATAATGTCGTAAATCAGAATCAAAAATCCATTGTTAACCATGGCCCATAGTATATCCACAACAACTTGGTTGTGATCTCCCACTAGTGCACAAGATTTCCAATTTTTTTAGCAAGCTAAGCTCAAAGTCCTAGTATAGGTGTATTTTCTTGGCCTTCCTCTACCCCTTTGGGGATTTTTTAATAGCTCATCAAACCCTTAGGGAATTTCACATGCTTTAAGAAATGCAAATTCTATACAACGTGTAATAAAAAATACGTCGTGTTGAAATTAATTTAGCCAAATACCTTATGGAAACTATTGATAGCTTGGTTGGAAGTACTCGGTTATCCCACCATGTGTTATACATTAATCTTCCAAATACTTAATTTTTTCCAAGCATCAAACCATATGATCCATGAATGCCCTTTAATGGTTGACTCTCACCATCTTGTACATGAAAAAAATAGAAACCAAACTTTTCGGGTCATTATTTAATGGATGAACCCGAGTTACGAATAAAAAAATCTTACCCGAGGTTCCAATCGGCCCTTTCAACCTCTTATTGTCCTTGTGGTATTGTCTTATTATCTCCTTTTTGTTCACTCTTACACCTACTTTCATCACATTCACACCTTCATCATTATGTTTCTTAGCACTCCAAAGCCTCTTCTTGTCATTTTGACATGTTTCCTTTAATTTCCCATTCATGCAAAGAGTGCTCTTTTAAATGGTAACGATTGTGGTTTATTTCATCTACAAAGTATATTTCCCTTTCCCATGGCATCAACCATGATCAATGTCGTTAAGTTAAGAATTTTTCACAACGGATGGCATCAATAGTGGTTGATACCTTCACTAACACATAACATTAATGCATTCACTAGAGATTTTATACTTGGTTGTTGATTGTTAGTTTTACATCTTATCCACCACATTGTCAATATCATAACACTCACCAAACCTTATAAAAAAACTTAGAAGGTTTTAAAATCGATCATAATTATAATCTTCAAATTTTACACTTAGGTCATTGGGTATTTAAGATCTATAAGCATAGGAGTTGCGAATTGACATGGTTTCTACAATTTCTTTAGATTCATGAAAGTCTTTAATCAAGGGTGTTCCTAGGTCTTCTTCTTATTTTTGTGATCCCGCATAACAAATATCTCTCCTAAGGTGTTATCAACCCTATGGAAAGTTAATGCACCAATTGTGCCTTCATGCAAGTAAGTATCTCTAACCTCTCTTGTTCCTTTACTTTCTTTTAGAACTATATGCTATGAATTTAGTCATGCATAAATATTTACACCTAAATTAAATATAATGTTACGTAAATGAAATAAAATAAAGAGGATGTAAGGGTTTTTATAATGGATTAGTTCGATATAATTAATTCACCATTAACCATTCATAACCAAAATAATGCATTAACACTTGCATGTAAGAATTGATAAAATTATAAGAAATAGATCAAATGCATGAGAGAATAAAAATAATTAGTTTTACTAATCATAATATAGAGGATCTAGATGTGCAAATAGGTGAAAAAGTCATATCGAGACCGGGAGTACTTTAACGTAAGTTCTAGAATTGGAAATTTAGCGGGGCTAGGACATTACAACTATTGTATGGTCTTGACTAGAAGTGTATGGTCTTGAACTAGATATGTACGGTCTTGGACCCTTTGACAATATAGTTTGGAAACTATTATCTCAATTTTGGCGAGAAAAATTAATCAAACACGACCCGTGCGAAAGAAATCCAAAGGACGGTTCCGTCGTGACGAGCCCACGTTTCAAATCTAACAAACAGGTTGTCGATGGGCTCTAAAATGGAGGAGCAGGGTTGGGGAAGGAGAAAACAGTGTCAAAGAAAACCTAGAGGCTCAAAGGAGAGAAATGGAGAAAGACTCAAAGGCTTCGGGCTTCACAAATGATTCAGAGCGAGGCCCAAATTGGTGAAGTATGGAGGAGCAGGCGGAAGGCGCCACGTGTCTCTTTAACGCATCTCCAAAAAGTAAATCCAAAAGTGGAGACTCAAACAAGCACCAAGCCTCAAACGTCCGGTTCCCAAAAGTCACCGAGCCATTCAAAAGTCTTGACTCAGCGGAAGGTGCCAAGTGTCGACTTGGTGCAACTTCAAAGATAAATCCCAAAGCGGAGACTCAAACAAGCATTAGGCTTCCACGTGTCTAGGATTCAAGAAAGGCATCGGCCCGAATTGGCTAAGTATCGCAGACTCACGGAAGGTGCCACGTGTCATCCTGGTGCATCTTCAAAGGTAAATCTCTGGCCGGGTCCTTAGACATATGTCTATCTTCCACGTGTCTAGGGTTATATTTATGGCCCCGCTAAGCAAAAGGGACTTAGCCAAAATACAAAGGAACAAAGAAAGCCATGGAAGGTGCCATGTGTCTCTTGGCACATCTTCAAAAGGTAAATCTAGAAGTGGTCCCCAAACATGCGCATGACTCACCACGTGGCCATGTTGAAAATTCAAGGTAGGAAGGCGGGTCGTCGGAGGCAATTCAAACTTTTTGGCTCAAAAGGCGTAAAGTATAAAAATGAACCGCACCTCCGTGATGCCCAAGGAGCCATGTGTCAAGCCTTAATTACATGCGGGCCGGCGGGCCTTGGGTGATTTTTTCCCAAATGGAAAATGTGGACCGATGGGCCCGAAGATGGTTTTTTGACAAAATGAATTGCAAGGCTATGGGGCATTTTTTCATTTTGTATTTTTGGTGCAAAAGGAGCAAAAGTAAATTTCGGGCTCGTGGACCCATTCTACTATTTGGTTTTCGCCATTTTTATATGGACCCAACCCAAATATTCAAATGGACATATCTCTCGATCCAGTTCTCGAAATCCAACAAATTTGGCACCATTGGAAAGGTCTCGACCTCATCTACACCATGGAAACCTGAAACTTTTATTTTGAGGAGGTTTAGTGGGTAAAAAATAGGGAAATGTCTTCGTGCCATTAATATGCAATCCGATCATCCCCGATAACCGGATCAAATTCGATTTGATCCGTCACTCTCCTTTCTTGATACGCCGAAGAGACATAGAGCGGTAGACTCGGACAGTTGTGGGTGGATTTAAAGAACATTGATGGTGGGTAGTGAGCTTCAAATCAAGTTTTCCACCTCTTCTCTTCTTCCTCTTCGCTACATCTATAAAAAAAGGAGTTGGGCTCGTCTTAAAGGGTTGGAAATTTTGGTTTTGCGCCTCTTCTCCTCTAGTCTGCCAGTGACAAGTTTGTGGAGTCCAGACCTTCCATTCAAGTTGTAATACAATTTTTTTGCCTCTTGGCCATTGTAATGTACTTGTATCAACTCTGGAGCAATAATATATGTCTGTGGATGATTCTCAACCCTCTCATGTGTTCATTTTTATTTTCTACGATCTCTCTTTTTGTAGTTTGGTTATACGTGCGGGGTAGTTGTATTGCATTTCTATGGTCTGTGTTAAAGTTGCAAAACGAGTGTTTGAAATTCCTTTGGTGCATCACCTTGTTAGCTTAGGTTTATTTCTTTCACATCTTCTCAACCCTATCCCCTTGGTAAGATAGAGTAGGTTTAGAGTAGATCCTCTGTAATTTATTTGTGTGCACCTGAATAGAGGAATAGGAACCGACCTTCATCCGAAGAGCTCTCTTGATTTCAAAGTCCCACACTTTGAGAGATGCTCCATGTTATGCTATCACACTGAGAGTCTCAACCCATCTAGTTGTAGACATTAAGGGTGTTGTGATTTTACACTAACATTTTTGGCACACCCGGTGGGACGAGAAGTCTCCATCTTTATTGCAGCAAGATTGATGTGCACTTGTTGTAATTTTTTAACTTTTAAGAAGCTTTGAAATTACACATCTAGAAACTCCAAAAGATAAGAGTCCACTAGTTTCAAGAGCCCAAGCTTCAAGCGAGATTCATGAGAAGAATCCAGACAGATCAAGAACTAGAGAAGAAGGATTATTTGTCTATCTACACTTATCCCTAGACAAAGGGAGAAGAGGGAGAAGAGCCCAGAGGTCTCCATCTCCACCAAATAGAACCTTGTCAACACCTCCTCCTGGTAGGTCATTCATTCAATCAACAAGGGTTCTCAAGCCAATCATAATGGCACAACCACCCAACCCCTATGTCGACTTCACTAGCAGCAGCCCACTCGCCCTCAATGCAAAAAAATCCAGGTCCGATTCTGACATTAAAGAGCATCCCATATTTCATTGGAGATAACTTGACTTCTCCTAGTGATCGCATTCAAGACATTGAAAATGTTTGCTATGCAATTCATGAGATCACCGAGATGGACATTACTGGTCAAATTGTTAGCCTCTTGATCAAGGGTATATCTTCTTAATGGTTTAGGAGTCTAATAGTAGGCTCTATTCAGACTTGGGACCATTTATGCAGAGCTCTTCATAATCAATTTGGAGAGAAGGGAGATAATCTATCCTTGTTGGAGAAACTGACAACAATCAAGAGGGCCCCTAATGAGCAGTTGGCAAATTTCAACCTCATATTTCAAAGGACATGGGATAGGATTCCATTGACCGTGAGGCCCACAAATGAAGTTTCTTTCTTATACTTTATTAGAGCTTTAAATTCTGATATTGCCTTAATGATTCAATCAATGGGAGGCACAACCTTACATGTAGCCTATAACATTTATATTAGAGATGATTTTTTTTTTAATTCAAGCTGGTAAAATTGCTCCTAGGCTATCTATGCCTCTATATCAGGAACTAGAAGTCCCAAGCACTTGTCAAACAACCACATAAGATCCCATACCCACTCTAAGGAATCAGAGTTGGTGAAGCTTCTACCTTATCCTTTAGTACTTCAAAGGAGACTACAAGAGGTTATAAAACAACAAAGAGAACCTAGGGAATGAGTTAGTGACCATCAAAAGGCAAGAAGCTCGAGTTCTAGGCCATATCGGTCTCAATCTCGGTGATCAAGCTAGGCCCCATACCAGAAAATAGACCATAAGCTTAGGTCAGTAAATCAAAATCAAAACCAAGGGCAACCTCAAGTGCTTTAGGTCTTATCGACCATATGATCAAGCACAGAGTTTCAACATGAAGGGCCTTGGTTCCGACAAAAACAACATGGCACAAGAATATGATTTGTGTTTCCCATGTGGTCAGCCCCATAACGATCAATGTGTTTCAATGGTGCACTAAACCAGGCCTTGATGGTACAAAACATTGGTGTGTCCCGAGAGCCTAGTCAAGAAGAAAATCAGCAAGAAATCCGAGAAAGAGGCACCTCCAGTGATACCATGCTTATCAATCATATGATACCCTAAACACCCAAACATTGATATGATGCCCTAAACACTAACTTGTCATCTTAAATAACACAATTACAACACCCTAAACTATAATACAACACCTAACATTAATTTAACATGTATTAGGGTTCAATTGGTATAAATGATTCCAAATCTAGCCCTAATACATGTTCAATTGTCACATTAGGTGTATTAGGGCTCGATCGATGGAAACAAACACAAACTAATACTTGACACTCAAATAGGCCACCCTGAACATGTGGGAGACTATCGTGTTCTTCAACATATTGAAAAACATAAGCGTTTTTCAGCATGTTGAAAAACCCGGTGTGTTTTCCATCTTGATGAAAAACACGTTGAGTTTTCCATCTTAACAAAAATCGAGCGAAAACATTTTCCCCTAAAAATGTAACTATGCATTTAGTATGATATGTGGTCCCCTGACTCATGATTGGTGATAACATTTGTTTAATCCAAAAAAGAATGTTATAACTATATATCTAGATGTAGATGGAAAAAATAGAGATTGTCAAACATTGTATTTCAAGACATTTATTATTAAGGTTCTTGTTGACAAATATGAATTCAAATATTAAGTTCATACTAGTGTGACTTCATAAAATTCAATTTCGTAAATGAAATTGTGTGGAAAACCGTCATGTTTTTCAACGTGCTGAAAAACACATTGTTTTTCATCAAGATGAAGAACACGTTGTGATTTCCTCATGTTAATCATCGACCTAATCAATCATGAAAAATATACTCTCCCTTGTATGTAAGATTCATAACATTTGTATTAAATAACATGCCTTGATTCAAGCATGTCTCTTCCCAAAGAGTGGTAAAATAGTCGTAAAGGTGGTAATGTTGTCTTTTTCTTTCCTTTAACCATCACTCTCTCACCCTCTCGCTTGTTGAATGTAATTGCACCATTACTTGGCTTCCAAATAATATCAATTTTTGGAGCTCTCTTTCCCTTGTTTTAGTGATGGTCTCTCTCATTTTATTTCATCAGTTCATGGCTTCACAATGGCTAAAAGTGATAATAGTTTCAAGCGAGAAAAGAGGATTCTTGGTTAGTTTGTAGAAAAGAAGATAAATTAGGTGAGGACAAGGGGTCTCAACAAACCTAAGGTTGCATACAACCGAAAAGGACTAGTGTAAGAATGATTATATATTGGTTTTCTTCAGCCCCTTATCCCTCTTTACTAGGGAATTCATCAAGAATATTGACTCGTGAAGAAAACCAAAATGTTGGTTAAAAACATTTTTAGATAAGGACAATACATTATTAACAAAGTATCAATATTTAGCAGGTGTGTTTATTTATCTATGACGAATATAATAGAGATATTAGGGTGAAATTGGGGGAATAGTAAAAGTGTAGATAAAAAATAAATTGAAAGAATATTTTGATTTACATTTTGATTCACAACAATGCAGACATATTTGGTGATGAATTACATTAACCAAATTTAACAATCGATTGAAAAATTAATAAACATGGTTTTATTTTAAATCAAATTAGTTCTAGATCCATATTTAAAGTGACAACAAAGAGAAAATGAAGAAGATTTCCCTTTGCCATGGTTGTATATAAAGAAAAATAATGAAAAAAACCAAATTGTATATTCCTTAAGATCAATGTTACACGCGAGACGCATCCTGGGGTTTTTAACACGTCCCGGATGTCTCGGGGACTTGGGGACAGGGACGAACGTTTCCTGCCATCCCCATTTTCCAAAAAATAAGGGGGACATCCCCTAAAAACTAGGAACGCACCGGGACGTCCCGGGTGCAAAATCTGATTGGGGACTTCATTGGGGACGTCGTGACGTCCCCAACGTCTTTCACGCTGCGCCAAAGGTAAAACAAGTTTTATTTTATCATTTTTATGTTTTTTAAAATTTTTTTAAAACTTTTAATGCTTTCTAATTAAAACTAACATGACCTAACCCTAAAAGCAACAAAAAAACTTATAAAAAGAGCATTTCATACTCATTCTAATCACACCAAGCAAGAGCAAAAAAAAAGAGCAAGAGTAAAAAGGAAGGAGCAAGAGCAAAGAGCAAGAGAAGAGCAAGAGCAAGAAAGAGCAAGAGGTATGTACATACATTACTAATTTACTACCATTCTTTGTTTTGTTTTTTTAATTTCCAAATGCAAAGTTGAAAGTGAAGGCATTGCATTTGCTTGTATTTTTTTTCCTATTTGGATTAGCAAGTGATGGAATGAGATAAAGCATAAAGGGAGGGCATTTTTATTGTTTGTTTTTTTAATTTTTAAATGTATTCATCGCTGTTTTTTTTTATTTTTTTAAATGTATTCATCGCTTTTTTTTTTTTAATTTTTAAATGTATTCAAAAATTGCATTCATTGTTTTATTGTATTGTATAGTTATATTGTTTTGTATTTTAATTATTGCAGCTTCAAAATGAGTTCCGATAGTGATTATCAAGCTGAATATGAGGTTGAAATGGGTGTGCAAGGAGAAGGAACACAATCAGAAACACCTAATACTGCTACTAGTTCACAAGGGAGTGTGGACAAGTTCAGTTGCCCCTCCGAAATGTTGAAAAAGTATGCTAGGGGCCTTTTGATAAGAAAAAACCTTTGAAACAATTTGGTCAAATTATGTAGGGTCCTAGATCAAACATTTCAGGGGGCACTAAAATATGGAAATGCAACATATGCTCATTATCTTGGTCAGGCAACATTACTAGGTTGAATGCACATTTATTGCACATTCATGGGGAAAGGTGTAGGCATGTGTGGACAACTATCACTTGAAGAGAGGTCAAAAATGGTGAGGTTATATAATGGAGATATGGTGGAAAAGGTTCCAGAAGTTCGTGGCCGTCATGTTAGTGGCACTGGCACCCCTTCTAGTTCTGTGAGAATTAATACTGGTAGTGTTACAGGTGCATCTTATGAGGTGTCTGAATTGGATGCTTTTGGTAGTAGTAGGGGGAAGAGGAAGGTTGTGGCCTCCAATCCAGTTGTTGAAATGTATGATACAAAGGCTAGAGAAGAGGTTGATGATGCCATTGGAAAATTCTTTTTGCTACTGGCATTCCATTTCATGTTACTCGCTCTCCTTATTTCAAGGAGGCTGTGGCTAAGGTAGCCAAAGCAGGTGTGAGTTATGTGCCCCCAAGAGACACGAAGTTGAGAACCACAATCTTGGATAAGAACTATTCCAAGGTTAATTTACTGATGGAGGAAATGAGGTGCACATGGGTCTCTCATGGTTGCAACATCATCATGGATGGGTGGACAGATATCAGACACCACCCACTCATAAATATCATTGTTTCATGCAGAGAGGGTCCTTACTTTTGAGGGTAGTTGATTGTTCAGGAAAGAAGAAGGATGCAGAGTTCCAATTCACCATTTTGTGAGATGCCATTGAGGAGGTTGGCCCCGCCAACGTTGTGCAAGTTATTACAGATGCAACTTATGTGTGCAAGGCAACAGTAAGCTTGTCGAGGCTCATTACCGACATATATTTTGGACCCCATGTTGTGTGCATGCCATGAACAATGCACTAAAAGATATTGGAAAAATTGATTGGGTCAAAAATGTAGTGGTTGATGCTAGAGATGTGTAAATGTTCATCTGCAACCACCATACATCATGGCACTCTTCGTAGATTTTCGAGGAAGGAATTCCTCAAGCCAGTGGACACATGTTTTGCATCATATTTTATTTTGTTGGATAGGATGGCTGAGTTGCAGGAATCATTACAGTGCATGGTCATGACATCAGAGTGGTCTAGGTGGGATGGGTCGAAGACAGAGCAGGGGAAGAAGGTGAAAGCAATTGTGGTGAATGAAACATTTTGGATAGATGTGAGATATATCACATCCATAATATCTCCGGTTTTCAGTGTGATAAAATATGGGGATTCTGAGAGCCCTAGCCTTGGTGAGATATACGAATGTATTGATAGTATGCTTGGCCAGATGAAGGTTGTTGTTCGAGCAAGGGACCCCACCTTGGAGTTCTACCATCACCATATTCAGCCTATCATTGAGCGGAGATGGGAGAAGTTGAACACTCCTTTACACATGGTTGCATATGCACTAAATCCGAAGTGGTATGTTGAGAGGCCTGGCAGAGTTCTCCCAGTAGATGATGAGGAGGTGAGGAAGGGTTTCTTGAAAGCCCTAAAAAAAATGTATAATGCAGAGGATGCTTCACGAGTCAGAACTGATTGGCTCAAGTTCGCTTATCTGGATGGCTACAAAAAATCATCAAAGATAGACAGGACCACATTGGCACATGAGAGTCCAGTTAGTTGGTGGCGATTGTATGGACATGTAGGATTGCTACGTACACTTGCTATTCGTCTTCTTTCTCAGGTTTCTAGTTCCTCTGCTTCTGAGAGGAATTGGTCAACATATGGGTGGATCCACTCTCTTAAGAGGAACAAACTTACCTCTAAGAGAGCAGAGAAACTTGTTGTTGTACATAGTGCCTTGTGTCTCATGGATCGCAAGACACCTACGTACAAGGAGAGCCCAACATTGCGGTGGGATGTGGATCCTGAGGATGCAAGGCAGGTTGATGAAGATCAGGAGCAGCGAGGACTGGTTGATATCTCCTTTGCAGATGCAGATGACATTGATACAGATACTCCTAGTGAGGAGGAGCGGTTTGCAACTGTTCCTTCGGAGGGCTCTGATAGTGATTTTTGAGTTGTACTTGTCACTTGTCATTTTGGTTATGTAATGTCATTTTGGTTATGAGACATGACATAATATTTCATAGCATATGTAATGTGGGTGTAGTTGTACTCTTCTCATGTTGATTATTGAAGAGTAAGACTAAGACTTGTTTTAAATTTTCAGCTTTACTATTTACTATTTAGTCTTTCATTGTCATGTTGAAGTTTTGAACATTGAATATAATATATATAGCTGTAGCATTTTGGGCCTTGGCTTATGTGATGAATAATTGGATTAATCATTAGTGGTTTCAATCTTCAAACTTTCAATTTTAAGTCTTAGGTTATTGAATTATTCTTTATTCATGTTATATTTGTAAAATTAATAAATTATATATATTTTTTATTAGCCGTCCCCTTGCCGTCCCCCCGCCGTCCCGAAATTTTCAAAAAAAAATTGCCATCCCGAAAACCCGTCCCTACGTCCCGATGTCCTACCGTCCCGGAGTCTTAGGTAACTATGCTTAAAATACACTTCGAAAATGGATCAAATGAGCCTGTGAAACATTTGTGGAATGTCCCTTCCTATTAAATGTGGCCGCAAATGTGAAATAGAGATCATGATTTTCTTTGACAGATGGTGCAAAAATAAGATGTCTATCCCAAATCGGCCTCTCCCGATGCCTTCCTCTTCTTCCTAAGAATATAAAATACTTGCGAAAGCAAAAGGTTGTATACATTTAATGTTAAGTGGTTTGGTATATGGTTAAGTGGTTAGGCGTTTGACTCTATACCGCCTTCATGACGATTTATGATTTTCATCTGAAACTCCTTAAATGCATGACCCCTCAAAACGAGCTTGAAATCTAGCTAAGCTAAAATCTGATAAATTATAGGCATACTTCAAAAGCCTAGAGTCCGCCGTGAGCTGTGATTTGAAACCTTAGGTGCAAATTTTCTTAAGTACATACCTAAAATCATGTGCATGTGATGTGAAGCATGAAAGTCATTTTATGCACTCCATGGGTGCAAATCAAGTGGAGGGTAGCCGTCTCCTAAAATGTGTGGGAGGGCACAGTAAATCCCAAAATTTGTTCACTCCCTCAGGCCAAAATACTTTAAGACGGGCATTCAAAACCATTTACTTATGCAATAGAACTTAAAAGATTTTATTAACTCGAGAGGGATGAATACCATCTATTACGCAATTTTGGGAAGGTAAAATAGTCACATTCATAAATTAAAATGAAATAAATAAAAACTTTGATTTTCAACTAAAATAGACGTGACAAAGCAGCATTCAAAACCATTTACGTCATGAAATTAGTATAGCTTAGGTAAATAGGTATTGCATTTTGCCATGGACATAAACGAAAATTTGTCGGCCGGCAAGCATTTGTAGGACAAAGGAGAAAAAATCTAGCAATCTACCGCCATAGCAATTTTTTTTTAACCTTCGATATTCTGTGCACAAAGTTGGGCAAACGGGCCGTGAAATCATTTAAAATTATGCAGTGGAGGATAGCAGGAAAATCTTCTATCATGTACAAATGTCATTCATGGAAAAAAACTAATTGTTTTTAGTAATCATAGCAAAGCGGTTCAGGTTGTGCCCTTCTGTAATTTCTTGAATATCAAATTACCTGCTATTCAAATTATGCATACGAATCACGGTCCACCCGGGATCGAATCCTGTCGCGTTTATTCTTAGGGTTTAAATATACAAAAATCCCTGTTTAATGTCAAGCAAGTTAACAATGGAGGCATTGCACAGAGGGAAATGAGAAAGCATGCGTTGATGAATCGGTGGGGAGAGCTGGAAGACGTCTATTTCTAACTATTGGCAATCTCAAATTAATGGCGAACGATCAGGATGGTTCGCCTGATTCCGACGTAGAATTTCGCTGCCGCAAAGAACGCTGGTACATTTTTATTTTTTTGTCTTTTTGTTTTTCGGTGTCAACCTACATTTTTCTTTATTCGAGTACGCCATTGAGATTGTGGGCGGCTTTACTGTGTGCTTATATGGCGTGGATTGAACTTTGGTCACACGCTTCCACATGTCTTCATTTTCAATTTTATCTCACAATTTTATTTGCTCATATTCTGCTAATTTTATTATTACGTTATTGTTGTTTGGATGTTTATTGCAAAATAATGTAGTGCCAGTAATGGGATTGTTGAGCTGAGGTCTATGCCCAAGTTAAGGAATGCACTGATTTGCAGTACTCCACAATCTCACTTACTCATATTCTGTTAAATTTATTGTTCCGTGAGTGGTTTGTAAGACATCACAGGGTCAGTAATTGGCTTGTACACTAATGAAAGTGCTCTACAACGTTTCACAATCTCCTTACCCACATTCTGTTAATTTTAGACAAGTGTGGTTCGAATGTTTGTGAAATGATGTAAGGCCAGAAATGGGCTTGTTGAGCCGAGGTCTTTGTTGAACTTGTTCTAGTTTCAGTTGTACTCGATGGACCTGAAAATTATTTACTTGAAAATTCATAGTTAATGAGATGCAAATGACATCAGAGTTTTGACACCTTGTCTTCTCTGCAGTGTTTTTTGACAAGTTCCAAAATTTGTAAAAGTAATTTTCATTGAAGGAAATGTTTGGCTTGCTAGACATGCAGATATTCTTGTCTTGTCTTTTTTTTAGCTTGGTTAATCTGAGGTGAGGTTAATAAATTGACCTAAGCTCCGACTGATCTGTTTGCTTAATTTACAAACTGTTTGAACTTTGCATCCGTGTCATATCCATATGATGGGGTTTTGTTCCATGTTAATACTCCTACTCTCAAACAAAATACTTGCAAGTACATACTTTGCAGTTCTATACATCGGCTTCCTGCATTCATCTTTTGATCTGTTTGAATGATCCTGGTATCCTAATGTGCCTTGGGGTGGTTAATGATGATGTCTTTTCTTCTGGTGCGAGCAATAATCAAAATCAAAATGAGTGAGAGTGATGGTCTCTAGGCCAAGCACCAGTTTTTAGTTCAGGTCTTCATCAGAACCTATCTCTTTAGGGTTCTGTCAAAGCAGCTCTGTTTTTGTAGGTGTGCCTGGGAAAACAGTGTTAGGATATTCTTGCCTCGGGTGATCCCCCTGGGTTTTGTTTTGATCAAGAGCTAGAGCACTTTTTCCCCTAAAAGTTTTTATCACACCTGAATGTATTCTTGACTCCCATTAAAGTATTCTGGTTGCTTGTGTACGTAAATGCAAATTATTGCCTTCTGTCGCCTTTGGTGCAATCTATTGTCAGTATTCTATTTTGATGGTCAATTTCTTTACAGTCTGATGTCCACGCTCAACATTGCAAAAAGTTGGCTACTGGTTAAGAAGATAATAAATGTAGGGACATGTGATCTATGCTGTACCATTTCATGTCTGATCTCTGTGCTTTGCTTATATTTAGTGGATGCATGTCTAGTTTAGAATTTTGTCTTTGTAGGGTTTGGGATTGTGGATGACTTGTGCTTTTTTGATATTCTGCTGGACCAGATATAGCTGCTCTAGTTTTGACAACATTATATGGGATATTATCTTTATCTATGGGAGTCACCCACAAAATTGAACCCCTAGCGATCTACAAAAAGTTAATGGTTTGTGGCAATAATGCTAAGACATGACAGGAAATACAGGAAGAGAGAAGTGAGTTTGGGTACAAAAATAGCATATTGTGATTGTAACATTATCAGTCAGCAAATATGTTAGGGTATGTGTTTACACATTATATAGCTCTGCCCTGGGCGTTTTATTGGCAACAGCCTTCCAATTCTATTCTGTTTGGGTCTATCTTGGTGGTTTGGCTTTTTCTTTGTTCTCTTTCCACTTCCTGTCTTCTTGTGTCCAACACAAGGAGAGAATGAAAAAAGTAACTAATTGACAAAATTCCCTTAGATATCTACCCCTAACTGTCTCCACCACTTGTGTCAGTGTGGTATTGAGGGCTATCATGGCTGGACAGAACATGGGTCAACTTTTTTCTCCAGGTTAAGCTTGCATTATAGTCTTGTGTGGGTAAGGTTAGACCTAATTGAGTCATGCTCAAATGCACCACATTCAATCTTGTTTGTACTCAAATGAACCCTGTATTTATTACACCACAGCCTCACCACGTGTCTAGTGGGAAATAATTTGGGCAGCCCTATTGCTATGTTGCCAGGATATAGAAATGGGTATGTGGGTTTGAAAAATGAAAGGATGATTGGAAAAAAACCTTGGGTACAAAATGCTACAAAAACGTCTGAATATATTATAAAAAAATTGTTTAAATTTATATATATATATATATATATGCATAGTACTCATTTTAAAATTTTAGTCCATGGACCATAAGAGATAACTGATAAAGCACTCAAAATATTTTGTATTCATTGAAATTTGAAGTTCTAAAGATTCATCATTCAACATGGTTACAATTTCAATGTTTCATATATACATGATTATAATCTAGATTCTAGAATATATCTTTGTATATATATTTATGCATAACAATTTGTAAATCGTCTACATTAGATAAGCAAATGATAATTGATAAAACAAAAATATTATGTTCAGAAATTTAAGTTGTAAAGATGGTCATTCAACATGGTTACAAACAATATTTTTTTTGTTACATACATGATTATAATCTAATTCTAGAATATGGTTATCTTAATATATATTTATGCATAGTACTCATTTTAAAATTTTAGTCCACGGACCATTTTAGATAATTGATAAAACACTCAAAATATTTTGTATTCATTGAAATTTGAAGTTCTAAAGATTCATCATTCAACATGGTTACAATTTCAATGTTTCATATATACATGATTATAATCTAGATTCTAGAATATATCATTAGGATTTTCTCATAATAATCTCCATGAATACATTCGATAGCTCCACTCCCACTAGCTCCACTTCCATCCCTTGTGCAAAAGTTCCGGATCTTCATCATCAATACCAAGGGTGAAAGTAGGCTAAAGTAGCAAAGCATCAAAGTCACTAGCCTCAGGATCAATATCCAAAGTTTGTTGGGACCTCTAATATAGCCTTCAGTCTTGTGTGATAGGATGCATAAATTAGAATGTACATACATTGAATCCTCAACCTTCTTGGATGCTAACTTGTTTCATTTGGTTGAGTGGATGAAGGTATATGTACTTCAATTCCGCTTTGTTGAAGAATTGCTAGCCACTTGTTACAAAAAAGTTGTTAGAAATTTCCAATTAGTAATAATATTAATTTACTAAGAACATACATTTTTAATTAATAAACAAACTTTTGATTTCATTTTAATATTTTATACTTGTGAGAGGATTTTAATGGCAACAAGTCGTAGGTACTTGGCATCATGGCCATGTACATACCACCACATGACTGGGTTATGTTGTACTTGTCACATAATGCCTCCATTTCACCCATGGTACCATTAGACGCAGAGACAAAGATCCCCATTTCATAGCGGACTGCACTAGCTACAGTTGGATCAAGAAAAAGCCTCCAGAATGCTGCCTTAGTTCCATTTGCAACTTCTTGGTCATTATATGGTGGTTGTGATGTAGAGTAAATTATAAACAATCATAGACTTTGCTATGTAGGCAAGGAGAGTGTTTACAAACATCAACTTCAACCCTTACGTTTTCTGCGCAAATGAGGATCAAACCAAGGACTAAAAGGTTTAAAGACTTGTAAAGTTGATAAATAACATCAAGAATGGTTTCATTATCATCATCCCCTGTCTCATCATCCTTAACACTATCATTTCAACTCCCTAAATCATTCCTCCTCATGAAGAATTCATAAATACTCACCATCCTTCAACTGGCTCTTGGTCTCTTGTACTAGTCCTTGCTCAAGACATATACTTTTGCCTTTCAAAGCTTCTCATTTCAAGTGCTCACCTTACACAACTCAGAAACAGATTAGACTGACCACAAAGAACTCAAACAACCAAAATCACATAGCTCACTTTGGTTTGTCAAGACTATCCTTAAATCTTCTTCACTAGTCATTCACCCAAGATAGGACTGTTAGGATTTTAGTCTCCTTTAATGTCTTATAACTCCTTGCCTCGCTCCTACACCTCAAACAATGTCTATTCAACCTTAATCTTGAATCAAAAGGATCAACTTTTCAATCTTGCAACTATTTCCCTTCTAAATTGCCCTTTGCCCTTAAGACAAAGTATATTTGGTGTATACAAGGTTAAGGACTTGTGAACCAACCCATGACAACATGAAAACCTTTTAGGCTTCTCCTAACACACCTTTAGTGCACGTAAGATCTCAGACTCCAACCCTTTGATATGCCTTCTCTAGCTCCACTTTTGTCCCTAAGCTTGCAAACCCTTCACTAGGTCTAGAACAATCATTTTTCAAGCCTATCTTCTGATGCTAAAGGCTTCAAGGTAAAACTGTGGTTTTTGAGCACCCATTAAGGATTTCTAGGTGTATGAAAAGTTTAAGGGATTATCTCAAAAGATGCAACATGTTTCCATTGTTAAATGCTTCTTGCAATTAGTCCTCCTCACTGTGTTTCACAGTCTTCACACTAACTGTCAGCAAAATCTCATGTGTGGGAGCTTGATTTGATGCCAAGCCTTTACCAACACTTAGCCAACCCTAGGACAAAGATTATTACCAACTTTCATGAATTTTCACCGGTTCAATCAAAACATAATGCAAATTGTAATGTCCCTTTTTCCACCTAGGAGCTGGAAATTGGTCTTCTTGCCATCCCTTCTCCATGGCAAAGAAGAGGAAAACAAAGGAGAAGACCCTTGAGCACTATATAATATATTTTATCTAATAATATAATGTTTTCTTTAGTGTTCTTTTGTTCTATATAGGTCGGCCTTGCCTAATTATGTTTTGGTGCCAAAGGAAAGATATAAAAGGAGAAGAGGGAGTTCATTTGCATCTAGCTTGGCGTATTTTCTCTATACTTTGGCAAAGAGAGCTTGTTGCTCCTTAGTCATCCACTTGGGGACAAAAACCCTCTTGTGAGGCCTTGTTGAAGGACGAAAACCCTTCATTTGGCTTGGGTGAAGGACGAAAACCCTTCATCACCATTTGACATTGAAGAAGGAAGTTGATTTGAAGATATTTTGGCATTTCCAGCTGTTATACTATTTTTCTAGGGTGGAGCAACCTACCTAGGGTAGGGTTTGAAGACATTGGCAAAGAATTTGACAAATCTGGTTTTGTAATCTTATTTGCCATATTTTTAAAGGCCAGAATCTTGAGTTGCATGATTTTTGGAGACTTCTATATCTATATTTCATAATTAATTCGTGGCTGCAATTTCCAGTGTGTATTTCATTTCCAGCAGTGTGTTTTCAGTGTTTGTTGGTTATATTGGCTTCTAAAAATTCCAAATATCATATATAAAATATTGGCGAGTTGTGTGGTGTTTTTGGCATCTTTTCAAGCAAGTATAAGTTGCTGGTTTTAGTGTTCAGTCTGCTGCAATTTCATTTTCAGATCTGCATTTATAATATTTAATAAAAACCCTCAAAAGGGTTATTACACAAATTCTCTTCACAAACCCTAAGTCTGCTCCTTACAAGCCCGAGAAGCTAGTTTTGGTTATAACTCTCATTGTAACTCGATTCAAGGCCTATAAATTGTTACACCGAGAGGTGTTCCTATAGTGGTAGGCAAGGAGTGTAATGGCGTGCGTTGATTGAAAAAACTTTTTATTTGCCGACTAATATTTAATGGTTAAAATAATTTATTTTTCAATGCTCGACTCAATGTTTAATAAATAAAATAAATATATGATTATGTATTTATACACGGAAATGTAAGTTATTTTAATAGTGTGAAAGATAACAAGTGTTAATGGGTAAATAATTGTGCGGGGTTATTATTGGAAGGATGTGAAAGATAACAAGTGTTAATCGGTAAATAATTGTGTGGGTTATTACCCGAAGGAAATTCAAGTTAGGTAAGTAACAAGTTTTTAGATTTTTACTTTTGGATGTATTTTTTACTTTTACATGTAAATAACTATATTAATTTTTAGTGGAAGATATTTAGTGCCGAATAAATAATAGGTGTGAATAAGTGAATCTATTTTTTTAAATGTATTTTATTTTTATTTTAGTTTTTACTTTTAGGTTAGTTTTATTTTATTTTAGTTTTTACTTTTAGATGTGTTTTATAAATAAAACATATAAATAAATGTTTTATATTTGTAATTAAAATTTAACTAGCATAGATATCTTAAATACATCTATCTAAAAGACATCGAGAGATCAATCTCGAGGTGCCTATTTAACTTATGTGAGAATCCTAATATAGGCACCTCAGATTGATATCTCTTGGTGTCTTTTAGATAGATGTATTTGAGATATCTATGCTAGTTATGGGAGATCTGTTGTAATCTTTTAGGAACAATATTCTCTTACTAGTAAAGGTGGAGGAGCCCAAAAACGCGTGGCTTGCTAATTTTTCTTCTTTGACCCCTGGAGGAGACAAAGGTCATAGTTTGAAGAAAAACTTTCATGGTCATCCTAGAGACACTTGTAGTGAATGAACTTGCATGAATGGATTGATCTAACCTCTCTTTAGACCTTGCACTCTTACCCACACCCTACATGCAACACCCTTCAAAGTAACACAAACCTCACTCTTAGTCTCGATGGTCCACGATTTCCTACACATGCAATGCATATCCTATCTCAGTCAGCTTAGGCCACACCATGGCTTCCAAGTCATTCATTTATCACTTCACACTCCATCAAACACGGGCAAAACATTCCAAGCCTTTATATTAAAAGGATCACAGTTAACATTTAAGAGTTTTCTTGCAAGATCACAGATTTTACTATGTAAGCATGGAGATTACCTTAGGTTATGGATTTACTAGCTTATTACCCTGTTTGATACCCAACTATAATCACAAAAGAGAATAAGCAGGAAATGCATCTTTCATGAAGTCATTGCACACTCGAAAGCAAAGCCATTTCTTCAACAAGATATTGTCAAACATAGTATTTTTATTATTCATGATATATGCTTCTAACAAATCACCTGGATCTCTATCTTACTACCTCCTTTCATTCCTTCCTCCTACACTACGAGGAATGAGGTTCTAACTGACTCCCATCCACCATATACTCGAACTCTCCTATTGCATGTAACTCCTCTTGAAATGTAAGCTTGCACTTTTAGGATCAATATGACTCATTATACTTTCATTAGCCAAAATAGGCAGTTTTACAACATTTGTACACATGTAAGGATTCTTGTACCTCCTACTTGACCTATGACACCACACACACACACTCCTTAAACCTACAAAACAACCTTGCACACCTTATTAAGTCACAATCCCCTTACATCATTAAGACACTTGAACACAAAAATGGAGGGAAAGACATGAATTTGAAAATTTAAATTTGGAGACTCCCTCTCTAACCTCCTAACTCATCCACTTGACCTCATAACAAAGGAAAATTGCACTTTTGTAGTCTTTCAATGATGCCCTTGCATCAGTTGCCTATTTGGTAGCCCAAGTATTTCACTGCTATAATATTTGGGATTCAGGGCATAGGCAAGGAGATGCAATGGGGTGGTCATTTTATTCCACCTTCTCATGATCATGCTTTTAACTTGATTGTAGAAGATTTTCTTCAGGATCTTGCTCTTTTTGTTGTATGATGTCTCTATTTTTTAAGCATAGAGTCAATGCCATCATAGATTTCCCCTATGCAAGTGTGATCTTTGTCTGCATATCTAATCATGGATAAAATAGGCTCAGTAAAACTGAGCAAGTATGCAACCTTTGCCCACCAATCATCATCAAGTATCAATGATTTTATTTTGATGGCTTGTTTTGTGTTTCCTTGCCTCCACATGGACCAAACATCATCAATCACCATATTGCTTAAGGCTTGTTTTACCTTCACAAGTCGTCTCAAGACGAGCGTGTGAGAGAGGCAAATCTTGTTTCACAACCTATTAAAATAAATTAAAACAAGTTAATAAAATATAAAATTAAATTTAAAAGAAATTCAATTGATAATTTCATAGAAAGTTAGCAAATAAAAATTAGAAACTAGTAAATTGTTCCCTTACCTTCAACAACTCCAACCTTGAGAACCTCCTAAAGATAGCCTGGGACATATGATGATTTGTGACAAACATTTGAATCTCATTTGCCTCCGTATAAATTTCCTCTATCCATGGTATTTTGCCAATCTTTTGCAACATCAAATTCAAGGAGTGTATTGCACAAGGTGTCCAAAATATGTGCTCATATCTCCCCTCTACAATCAACCCTCTTGCTCTACAATTTTTGGCATTGTCCGTGATGACTTGGACAACGTTTTGAGGGCCCACTAACTCAATAGCCTCAATCAAAATATTAGCAATAAATTGCGCACAATCAACAACCTTTAAGAACATTGACCTTTAGGGCACACCGCAACAATGTTGTTTAGGGTCTATTTCGGGCATCTTTCCATCCATCTAAAATAATAGATAACCCCGAGTCTTTCCATGAATCCCTAATTGGTTGCAAAGAAGTATGTATATGGTCCACTTCTTTTGCCAACAATGATGTTCTAACCTTCTCATAACTAGGGCTTTTTGTACCCTTGTGGTGCCTCATTAATATCTTTCACCATTTGTTGCCAATATGGTGATTGCAACACATTGAAGGGCAGCCCACATGCATAAATGCATTGAGCAACCAACTCATCAACAATTTCCCTTTTCTCATTTGCAAATGCTTGCTCTAATGGACCTTTGGTTCTCTTTCGTGAGAAACTCTCTTCCTCTATGGGAGTTTCAACTTCAAGTGGTTGGGTTGGAGTTTGAATGAAAGGATGGTTTGATGGTTTTTTTGACCCCTCCTTTGCAAAGGAATGGTTTTAGATCTAGCTCTTGTAGCTTGCAAGTTAGCCTCCTCTTGCTCTTTCATATATGCCAAAATTTGTGTCTTTTCAACCTTGGAACATTTTCTAATCCCCGTTCCCATTTGCCCCATTAAATGAGCTTTGAGTCGGGTATATGAGGACTTGAAATGCATATTGCAATGACTGCATATCCAAGATCGAGAGCCACCGCCAACAAGGTACTCCACTTGCACATGTCTCCAAAGAGGAGCTTTAGGATCTTGTTTTGTGGGATCCACACCCCCACTTTGGCTTGCTTCCCCATGCCCTCCCTTGATCTTTGAATGGATGCCATTTATGTTTTTATATCTCAAAGACTCAAAGTTCAAACCTACAATGAAAAATAAAAACAAAAACTTAGATAACAATAAATAAAACTACACCCTACTTTGCTTTTGATCACCAAGTTCACTGTATAGGCGCGAGGTGAGAGCATACACAGTGTTCAAATTTTTAATTTAAAAAAATGAAATAAACTTTTATAAAAAACAAAAGTAATTAAACCTTATGCATCCTATTCTGTTTTTGATCACCAAGTTCACTATATAGGTGCGAGGTGAGAGCATACACAAAGTTTGGATTTTTAATTACAAAAAGCGAAATAAACTTTTAAAAATAGCAAAAAGAATTAAATTATTAAACCCTATGCATCTTATTCTGCTTTTGATCACCAAGTTCACCGTATAGGTGAGAGCATACACAAAGTTTGGATTTTTTAAATTAAAAAATACAAAAAATCTTAAAATAGCAAAAAAAAAAAAAAGAGAAACCCTATGCATCCTATTCTGCTTTTGATCACCAAGTTCATTGTATAGGCGTGAGGTGAGAGCATACACAAAGTTTGGATGATATTTTTAATTTAAAAAAACAACATATACTTTTTATTTAAAAATGCAAAGGAAATGTTACATTTTTTTAAAAACATAGAGTTTAAAAATTATTAAATTAAAACTACATATTGATATCATGATCAATGATCATGAATGATGTGTGCATTATGCACACATCATTCGTGATCATTGATCACATTAACATTTTCTTTATAAAAAAAAACTTGAAAAAACTTGATTTTTCCTCCTTGAAGTTGATCCCTCCTTCCAAATCTGCTTTTAAACTCCTCCTTGATGCTCTTAGCTCTTAGTAACACCTCCTAAACTCTTCCTTCAAGCTGCTCCTTGATGTCTCTTTGCTCTTCACAATGCTAAATGTTAGTTTAATGAAAACTGAATTTAGCAAGAGAAAAAAGAGAGTGTGATTTAGAATGGACCAAAGATGTCATTATATAGCTTTTAGGAAGTGTCTTTAGCAAGTTTGGGTGGGTAGATTAGGTTTAGGTATAATAAATGTAAGTAATTTTTAAATTAATTTGTAAAGTTTTTAAAAAGGAAAAACCGACGGAAATGTCTGGGACGTTTTGGGATGTTTCATGCCCATTTCCGTTTTAGAAACATTTCTAGCAAGGTATAGGGGGCCCAAGGGCGTTTCCTAGTAACATAGCCCTATTGTCGTGAGAGGGATTTAAAGTTGGTTCATTCTATTGTTAGTATCCTCGATTACCATTCCATTACACCACAACCACTTTGACAGTTTTTGCAACCTTTTTTACCATGTTTAGGTTTCAAAGTTCTATTGAAACTTAATTTGAAGGTGATTACCTTCAAATAGGGACACTATTTTGCTATACATGTTCATGATCACATGTATTGCATTTCTGTTAGTTTTAAGATCTAGTCTTTGGTATTGAATCTTCATTTTTGTCTGATTTGTTTTCTCTTTGTGAGGTTGTTTTTTCAATTAATTTATTTTGCCATGATTTGGAAACATCTTCAAGATAAGCACTCTTTTAAATTGTTTGTAAGCAGAGTCTCTCATGTCAACCTGATTGATTTAGTTCCTCTCTGACCAATCCCATCATGGGTGTATGCAATTACGAATAAGCTAGTCTGAGTGTTGTTGAACACGGTAATCATCGAGTATATAAATGAGGTTGGGGATCTTATCAATCTATTTGGAAGTACAGGAAACCATAATTTAGGCTTCAATGTCTGTCTTTTCTTTGAATTCAATGATAATTGAATTACAAACCAGTATGGGAGTTGACCTTGCTTGCCTGAAATAATTATCTTCCTTAAAACAGATGGCAATGCTTCGAGTCCTATTCAATTACATGTTACTGATGCTTGATCTACAAATTGCTTTCTTTTTCTTGATAGATAGCATTTGCTTTCCATGGAGAAACAATGGAAATGCTGGAGTTTTTATTTATTTGATATCTTAAAAGATTTCTAATAAAACAGGGGATATAAAGCGCCGACCAAAGTACCTAATGTAAACCCTACTACTGTGCTGTAAACAGAAATAGGGTCTATCCTTAACTATGCTATCCTTGGCTTCCTGCCTTAAAAAAATCAGGTCAAAGCCTCTAAACAGACTGCATGAAGCATATATATAACTTATCCTGAAAGATACATAAAAGAGCACAATATCAATCCAATACATCTTATCTTAAACAATGAGGGGAACCCAAAACAGCCGAGCTAATCATTGAGATAAGGTTTTCACTACTAAAGAACACCTAATTCAACCAAAGACAAGTATACAAATTACCTGCATATTTGATTTGTATTAAAATCTTCTGGCTCAACCAGTGGCGAGGCCCGAAATGTTGGATTCTAAATTGCAGATGCAGGTTAGACCAGAAAATTCTAATACATTTGCAGCCAATCCACTCTGAAATGAAAAATATTTGATTTTCTTGAGACTTTTTACTAGCTGCTTGTAGTTGTGAAAAGCAACAGGAGGACCAAAACATAGAGACATTGCAAGAAATCAGGAGCAGAGTGCCATTTCTTACTTCCTTTATTGGCCAATCCAGCAAATTTTGGATCTGTGTTTTGGTCCTTAGATGCAGGCACAACAGTGGTGTCCCTCAGAGTGGTCATTTTGCTCTTTTATAGAGCTGACATGCTCCCTACCAAACTGGCCAAGCCTTAGGCAAAATTCTATCACAGTTGACTCTTATTGTCACCTGATTAGTATGGCTATTGAGAGGAATCTGCTGATGAATTCTTGTTATGATTCTGGAATTCATGAACTGTATTCTATATATAAACAGCTTAACCCAACATTTTATGTGAAACTTCTGATGTCTTGAATGTCAACAGCTAGTAAAAATTCTAGTTGAACAGTGCCAACAATCTCCAAAACATTGTGGTAATTATTAAGTCCGTATCAGGTTGCACCGAATCATGATAAATATAATGGACTCCAATGTTCAAGAGTATAAGATGTTCAAATCTTGAATATCCTTCTTCCATTTCTTCACAAGCTTTCTCCATTTGCTAGGTAATCATCCACAACTCTTATGCATTGGCAGACAATTTTCTCCTTGTATGCCTTTTATTTTCTATTTTCAAGATTAGCAACAAAACAACATACTCTGAGATTCTTACTACTACTCTCTGAAACTGCTTCCCCAGCAATTTGTTTTTGTCCTTACCAGCCATGTTATTCCCACTTTTATAGAGATCAATTAATTCCGGTGACAAAAATTGCATCAATCACATCCTTAAATATGACTTCATTTTGACATATCAAGAAAGCTGGGAAATTGCTCCGAGCACATCTGTGACAGGATTCATTGACCATTGTGAATTTCGCGTGCAATTCACAACGCATCTTCATTTTCTCATGATTGTGCCAACCCTATTTGTCAGTTGTGAATGACACTTTGACTTCACAATTCGGTGCTAACTTGGTTGCAATGTACACATCAACTTGATAGGTCCCATAGGAACTACAAGACAAAACTGGGACACTGACTGGACAATTGCCTTGGGTAACCAATGGGAGCTTCTTTGACACCTGGAGGTCAAGTGACACATCATTTCCCAGATCAAGAAGTGATTGGAACATGAATGATTCAAGCAACTGAACCAAATTGCAATTGATTTGATGTTCTGTAATTGTAATATGCTCAGTTCTCATTGGGATCAGCATTGATTAGACTTCAATCCTGTAATAACATCCCCTTGCCATGCGGTGCATCTCTGGACTAGGTTCACACTGATGTACGGCACTACATTGCAGTCGATAATAATTTTTGGGATAATCTATTTGTCTTATTAGTGTCTAGTCATTTAGACGAGTCCCAATGTCCCCATGTTATTAAGGTAGGTGCAAGTGGATTGTCATTTTGTATGATCACCCATGTGAGCAGATGAAATTAGGCATACATATTATAAAAAGTTAATCCTATATAATGTCATGATGACTATAGGTAGATTGCATAAGATGCTGTAGCCTAAGATGTGATGTATTGTAAGCTAGTGGCTAAGTTGATTAGGCCACACTTAATGCACTTGAGAATGGTGTCTTTCTCTATATGTGATGCATGCTTAAGCTTATTATGCAGGGAGAAAAATAACACAGATTTAATATTGGTGTCTTTGTCTCTATTGTTGCATCCTTTCCATTGCATGCAATACATTTTCCTTTCAATTTTTGTTATTAAAGCATTGGTTCAAGCACTTTGAGAGATTTTGTGGGAAAAAGTATTGCATGAGAGCCATTTTTCATGGTCAAGTAAGCCCTTTGCCCATTGATCTGGATGGATCAGGCATAAGATCCAAGAGGTTGTTTGGAAGCAAGCCAACACAGGCCACCACAAGAAGGTTTAAATTTGAGAAGGCACCATTTGTTGTTGGAAGGCAACTTCGAAGTTGTTTATTGCAAGGAGAGGAAGTTATAGGTTGAAACTTATTAGCTGAGTGGAAGAAACTTTTTTTTTACCAGATTGTAATTAGTGTTTCTATAAAGGAAAGACTCTTTTTTTGTAAAAAAAAAGTGCAGAAATGTATGAAAGAGTTGTTTGCATGTGGAAGTACATGTGGAAAAAATGATTTCGGATGATGAAATTTGTGGCAAAAAGTGCTTGCAAGTCTAGAGGAAGCTTTTTGAGTTCAGAAGACTTTCTAGCAAATTGAAGCCAGAAAAGACTGGAGCAACAAAGAAACCCTTGGAGTATGGACGCAACATTTATATGGCACAAGATTGAGCCCTCTTCTTTTCTTTGAAAATGTACTTCATCACTAGACTTTTTGACCCCAAAAACCTCTAAGGATGAGTTCTTGTCAAATTGGCCGATCTGATTGAGATATCTTCTGCAATCTTTGAAAAAAAAGGAATATGTACAAGATTAATTTGGATGAAAAGGTGGATGTGCATTTTTCAAAAGATGATTTTTGAATAATTGGATTTGATAAGTGACAGAATACTATCATTTTTAGCCAAATTCTCTCTTTAATTACTCTTTATAGTTATTGAGAGGTCACATTGGCAACCAAACCATAAAGTGAAAGGATCTTAAAGTTATTTTTATGAGGTGTCGCTGAAATAGCTAAGTTATTTTCATTATTTTTGCTTTAAGTTCTCTATATGGTCATGAATTCTGATTTCTTTTGGACAAGTGGAAAGTGCATACCCTTTATTTTTCACATACTAACGACTTCTCTTCACGGGTTGTTGGCATACTAATCTCCTCGAGTGCATGTGTTTAAGGGGTGCACTAGGAAGGGTGGGTTTTAGATTGAAGGACTTTGTGGGAGATTTTTGTGGCACTCACCTTTTCTAATACCATCATACCATCGCCTTATACTTCATATTTCCTCCTCACAACGCCCTCAAATCAACTTTCCATCTACTCCAAGTGTCTTCTATCACCCTTCCTCCATTCTCTCTTCCTTTACCTTTTTGTGGCTTGTTTGCACATGACATCATCAACCACGTTGATGAGGTTGATGATATTTGTAGTCTCTCTATCCAATTGACTTCATTAGTTGGCCGATGGTATCGGGTAAGTAATTGACTTTAGGTTATGTCCCCAATTTATAGGTGTTATTATTGTCATTTCTCAATAGTCATAATCAAATAAACTGCTTTGCTCGTACCACGATTACCTAGGTCTTGAGGACGAGGGGGACGAAGGGACGGGGGTTTTACAGGATGGCAACAAAATTCCCAAATTTTGGGGATGACGAGGGGACAACTATTAAAATAATATACAAAATTAATATTTAAATATTTTAACTCCATTCAATGAATTTCTGACTTTAAACCGTATTTAATGTATTTAGGTGCTTTCAAGATTATAATTTAATGTACTTGGTAAAATACCAACTTTTAAAAGTAAAAACGTTATAAAACTTTTGAAAGATTTTAAAAAATAGGGGACGTCCCCTCCAAGTCCCCAAGACCCTAAAACGTTTGGGGCGTCACCAAAATTGGGGGACGCGTCCCATCGTAACATTGGTCCGCACTCACAAATCTACCCTTAAAGATTGAAGAGATTTTAGGGTTTAGTGAAAGCTCACACTTGGAGGTCATCATAGGAGCATTGGGTTACTTAGAGCATCAAGAATAAGAGGTGATCTAACAAGGTCTATCTTAGTCTTTGGAGTCCTCAACTTTGGTCCACTAGTCCCTAAGTCTGGTTTACTTAGGTCTTCTTCCTATCCTGCTTGAGATCCATTCACATCAATCTCTCGGAAGGCAATACAAACCAAGGAGGGGATTAATGTGCTGATGGTGTCCAATCACAAGGAAGCATCTCTAACCCTAAGTTCTTCTCTTTATTTGGTTTGATTGATTATTCTGATGTATTATGTATTAAATAGGATATTGTAGCATATCCTTAACTCTTACATAATAGTTCCTTTATAACACATGCTTACCACCAAATGGCATTACAACCTTTAGTTTAGGATTAGCTCTTGCTAATTTTTCTTAGGACTCTAGTTAGGGCCTACATTTCTGTAAGTGTAGACACCCTCTTTTAGATCCACATAGAACCATTGTACTCGTGCCCCTTTTGCTATATCTTGTTTGTGCGTCGGCCCTAGTATGGTCTTCTACTTATATCCTAATTTATGGAAAGAGGATTTATATATTGACCATCTTAGCTTACCTTCAAAAAGTACATTTAAAGAGCATAGAAACTAGGTGGTTATTTGTAGATTTTGGCCCTACAACCTAAGAAATAAATTATACTAAAGTCAGAGTTGTTTTTGATGCCATTTACAAATTGTCATTTTACTAAAAGTTGACCTTAGAATTTTGTAGTGCAAAAGGGAGGTAAATTGTTGTATTTGTATTGTAAACTTTCCAAAACATCTCCTAAAAATGTCTTTTTGCTCACCTCAAGAATTGTAGTCTAAATATTAATAAAATTTATTATTATTTTGGATGTGGAGGAGTCTTGAATTTGGGAAAAGGAAGTAGGCGAGTACGGGGTATTTTTAAGGAATGAGGTTTTTGCAAAGTAAATTATCGTAGCTGAACATTTTATTATTGAAAACTTGAAAACATGTACATTGTAGGTGAATTAAGGAAAAATTTAGAATTTGCTTCTGAAAAATGTACTTTTGGCAAGTTTAACAAATTTATGTACATTTCATAGGAAAAGTTGGTGATTTTTTTTTGAAATTGGATTGATTGGTGAATCTAAAATTTGAATCCCCCCCCTAAATTTAGCCAAATGGTGTAAATAGCCCTTAAAAACTACCCTACTCACAACAATATGCATAATATAATAGAGATCACACCATGAAATGTTTTTGCGCCAAGATGCACTAATACACATTATACTTACAAATATAATAGTTATCCTTAAGATAAATACTCCTCAAGGAACAAATAACTCTACAAGCTCTCTCAATATGAGAATGCCACTTTGAGGGGGATATTCATCTTTTTCTATAGACCTCCCTTACTTATAACGAATAGGTAAACCACTAATCCCAAAGTAGGATGACACATTGCTCAATATAACTAATTCCACAAGTTATCCATATGACCCAACATAAACTTAAGGGGAGTGTGTGCCACAGGCATTTCCAACAACCCATATACATCATAATATCAATCCTTCCTTGACACATTTTTTCCTCAAAACATGAGAAGAAACCAAATGACAAGTGTTCCTCAAATCATTGCATAGTTGTTGTCATGCTCGATCATCTAACCACTCATATGTGATATTGGTGAGTGACAAATCTATTAACCTAGTTTTTGATTCCATTGTGCTACTTTGTTTCCATTGTGCTGCTCTGATTCCATCATGACCATAGTTGTTGCTCCTTGGATTTTATACATAGTTATAGTGATGTCTCCTCCGATGACATGTTCCATATTAGTTTGCATTACTCTTGATTCCATGTTCTAAATTCTTTTGCGCCACTCTAATTTTATTCATGACCATAGTTGTCCCTCTATGGCTTACATGCGTAGCCATAGTGATTTCTCTTTTGATTACATGCACGCCCATAGTTGTTGCTCCTTTGATTCCATGTATAGCCATAATTGCTACGATTCCCTTTATAGCCATAATGATTGTTGTTTTGATGCTTCTTGACATGTCTCCATGATTGGTGCCCCACAATGATGTGGGTGTCTATATGTTGCAACATTAGTCTAATTTTTGTTACTTTGATTTCGTTAACCTTTTCTTCTAATATATGTGCCTCTTTAACCTTTTCTTTGCTAGTGTCATTGTATTGAGTAGATGAAGTGTTTTTCTTTATGTTCCTTTCATGTATTTTTTTCTTTTCTAAAATTCGTTATGCTCTTTGTCAGAAACATCAGATTTATCCTCGTGCTTTATTTTGACCTTTCTTTGTTCCTTGCTACATGTGATATATTGCAAGGTTACCTGTTTTCTTCTGTACCAAAGTTTCATGAAATTTTTTTGCACATTAATATTGATTGTTCACTTTGTCTCTAACCAAGGATATCCAAGAACAATAGCCAAACCCTCTAAATTCAATGCATAAAAATTGAATGCAAAACATTTTTGCTCATACTGAACTTCAAACTTTAAAAACTTGAATGTTCTTACCATCTATTTGTGATGACTTGAGGTTCTTTGATTGAATCTGTAGATATTGTGCCAAGTCCATGTTGATGAAGTTATACCTATTGCTAGGGTTTATGGAAACAACGATATCCATTTGAATGCATCTCTAAAACCGAAATATTGAAGCTTCTTTCTTTGGAGCTGAAATTTTTAACCATTATTCTCCACCTTTTCATTTGCTTCATTTTTATCCTCATCTAATTTTCATCACTGGCATCATTTTATTTTTCTTCTTCATTTGCATCATCCCCCTCCTTATCATCATTTTCTTCCTCTTATTCTACTTTATCCTCATTTTCTACCTCCTTATCCTCATAATTATTTAATTCTTCTTTTTCTTCTTTCTCATTCATATCTCCCTCAATATTATTGTTCTTTATCATTCGCATCCTCCTCCACCTCCTTTTCTTTTGGGTCCCATCTAGCTAATAAAGCTTGTTCAGTTTCTTCCCAAGAAAATGTGTATTTTTTAGAGTATAAGACCATTTGTGTGCTTCTCTACAAGTTGATTTCCATAATTGATAGTATTAAAAATCATGGTTATAGTAGGTTTTCTTGAATTGGAGCTACTATTCTCTAGCATTTACACCACCCTTCCTTTCACACTTAGGTAATTTTATGAAAACTAGGGATTTAAGACATCTCACATTCACTAGGGCTCCCTTTCTACCCTAGATTAGACAATAAGAAATTGTAGACAAATAGATTTGAATATTTCTTTTGAATTGCAATACATTGCAGCTGATTTGCTTAACCAAAATGAAAGATATGAATATTTTGCTAGGATCATGCCTTGAAAAAATGACAGATCTGCAGTTCCAAAGGGCCACTTTGGATGGCCACATCTTCCTCAATATTGCCTAGAATGTTTAGTGTAACCACTTTTTGGAAAGCTCACATAAAACTCTTTTGATGGTGTAGAAATCATCTAAATCAATTTTTTTTTGAGGAGAAAGAAGCTCATGAAGTTGATTGCTTTCGCCTTAATTCTGCACCGATAAAATTGGTCAGAAGTCTGATTTGCAAGGTTAACATTGCACTGCCATAGCTCCCTCGTTATTGTTTGGCATCCTTAGTGTGACCATGCTTCAGAGAGCTCTAGAAAAGCTGCTTTCAACCATGCAAAAATCACTTCAGTTAGAGACTTATGTGACGAGAATGGCCATTTGAAAGATAGATTATTTCTCTTTGAAAACAAATCTTCAATATTAGACAATCTGTCCAAAAAAAAGAATAAATTCTCACTTTCCAAATTATGCTTTGATACCACTTGGTAAGATCCACATATAATAAAACAAAAATTCCAATTTATTACAATAATATCCAGAATATTATATAGATTACAAAACATGAGATGTTTGTGAGCCAAGATGCTCCAGTATGCACAGTACTTTGAAATATAATAATTTCCCTTAAGGTAGAACAACAACATAAAATATTCTGTAAGGAATAACTCTCACAAGATGTCCCAAAATGAGAATTGGCACTTCGAGAGAGACAACCTTCAATATGATTTTACCAAATAGAATACTCTCCACTTACTTGACATCCTTCACAATGATATGTATCTATTTTATGCAGATCTCTAGTACTGATAATTGCAACCATCACAGACTCATTGCCTGATAAAACTGATTCTACATGTTGCCATCTACATCAAACCATAGGCATCCTTATGCTGACAGGCATTAATAGAGTGACAGTTGGGTGGTGGTGGTGGCCTGTAATGTCCGTGCATAACTAATGATAGCTGGAATGAATACAGAGGACCTTGATACTTAAACTAATAAAAACAGTTGACTTTAATAATTCCCTTTAAAAGGTGTGCAACTAGTATGGTTTGAAAAAATGAAAGAAAGGAATTTCGTGATTAATCCATTAAAACTGATGGAGGACTTGCTGCCTTATATGCATATCACTGCACTCACACTGCCAGGAAAAAGGGAATATCCATCTCTCCTGGAAGAGCCAAAGCCACAAGCTTATAATGTTTGCAGGGCAGGTATAAAAATTTCTAGATGGCAAAAGAGTGCAGAGAAGATCTACATGCAGTCACTGTGGTCCTTGTGCTGCTTTCAAGTTAAAGAAGCTAGAGATAATTGGCAGTTCAGATTGATGCATATAATAGGTCCGGTTTTATCACAAGCTCTCCTCTACTGAAGCAAGTTTACCTATGGCAATGGCGGACTTTCCAACTCTCTCCTTTGAATATAAAATCTAAGTTTTATATCATCATCATTTAACATGGTGTCTCTAATAGTTTTTATTTTTATTTCAATTTTGGGGAAAATTTTATGTGCAGTAAGTTGCCTTTTACATGCATTCATCTTCAATGAATTATAATTTTAATTATTCTCACCTCAAGTCTTACCCTTTCTTAACTTACAATCTTCTCCGGAAATATTTACCCTTCACATTTTAAAGCTACATTTGTGTCTAGGTCACTATTGCATAATGCATCCTGATTCAACCTTTTGTTGTGATATTGTTGTGAATCTGTGATAGTAATGGGAAAAGCTCATGGTTTACACAGATTTCTATAGAATGCATAGCCATGGATGGCCAACATTAATGTGCGGTTTGGTAAGTGGTGATCAAAGTTAGATAGAAATTGTTCACATGAAATGATTCTTAATCCGTTTTGGCTATTTATCTTTTAAAGCATTTTTAGTGTTTACTTGCTTATAATTATTCATAGGGTAATTATATGCAGTTTTTGATTGATGATGATCCTATAATATTAAAACTGTCTTTCTTTTAATTTTGTTTTATTATAAAGGTTGTCATTTTTTTTTGGATTTAGATAAGGTGAAGTTCTTCATTGTTAGATTAACATAAAAATTACAATGTCATATATAGGTGTGGAAAGTATTCTTAGAAATAAGGGTTTAATCTGCAACCCAAGAGCAACTAGAAATAGTGTGTAAATAACTTGGAATAAATGAGAGTGCCCCATCACAACCACCAACATATGTTATGGTGGAATTCGATAGTTATTCTGGAATGCCATTTGAAGACACATTTCCATAGACGATTACAATTTCACCAATACTTAGGGATTGCACCTGCATTTGGATGCATATGAAATGCTTCATTTATTGTCAATGGAAAATCAAGGTTGCAGGATACAGCACACCTATTGATAAGGTACATGTATCCACGTGTTGGATATGGATATGAGTATGACACAGCTCAGACATGGCCTGGATACTGTACCTGGCCATATTCATATATATGAATGCCTGTAACTGGGCTGTATCAAATATTGCGGGTATGGTATGCAGGCCAATTTATTGTTATATCTGATTTTAAAGTTTATAAAAATTGAAAAAAATCCCTTCAAAAAGGCTGAATAGACACTAAATAGATGGCAAAAAAATTGCATATGACCTTCTAAAATGCGTTTTAGCAGCAACAATTGAGGACATGGAGGTGAATGAGTGTTGATTTGCTCTATTACTCCAAAATTTCACAAATTTGTTCAACCAGCTATGATTTTATTTGATTTGTTTCCTTTGGCCTACTCTACTTCTTTTCTTTCATTTCATCTATTATCCTTTGGCATACACAACTTGCAATTTTTAAAACACCCTACTACCATTGCCTTTTCCATGGATTGCGAGTGTGTATTTTACTTGTAATTTTAACCTATAATATATATGTTTTTAGTTATAAAATTGATAATTATTCTAAATATAATTCTTTTAATTTATAATCTAGATTATTATAATATTTTAAATATAAACATATATAATATTAATGTATATGTATATGTGTATATATGCCGTATCCAATCATATCCATAATAGGGGTCTTAGAAATTAGTCGTATCTATATTCAATATGTTTTGTATCCATATCCATGCAACTTTGAGGAAAATGATCACATGCAAAAATTTGGATGCGGATTTAACATTTTACATGCCATACCACGGATTCTACTAGCATGATTATCTTTAATTCATTTATCTAAAAGATGCTGAGATATCTCTATTGAGGTACCTGTCTACTCTACATGACAAATTCAATATAGGCCCCTCAAGACTGATATATCTTGGCATCTTTTAGATAGATGTACTAAAGATATCTATGTTAATTTGTAGTGCTTTTAGTGTTTGCATTTGGGTGGATGCATTTGAGAAAATATGCAACTCAGTCTTCATCAAGTAGCTAAGGAGAATTTAAAGTTTACTTGTAATTGTTTTAATGCACCAGCTACATGCAGATATGCACTCCTTTTTATTTTAGCGGAGTCTAACATAGCTTTATTTTATACAAAAAAATATGTGCATTGATAGAATAATATATAGTGTAGCTCTTGCTTCCTTAAATGCTGGGGTTATATGTTTAATGCCATTTTTTCCCTTTCCAGCTTCCAATGTTATGTTGATATATGTGGCATAAGTTGTAATAATGCCTCTCTTCCTTTTCGAGTGCTTAGTTCTGTGCATGGTTTATGTGGTGTAACAATGCCATTCACTTCCCTTTCCAGCATTTAGTATTGTGGGTGATATATGTGGCATGGTAGTGCCATTATGATCTTGCCACGGTTCATTTTAGGATTCATTTAAAGTTACATTTTTGGATTAGTAGATAAATAGTAAATACTACTTTGGCTCATTATTGCATTGTAATAATTTAACATTGTTTCTTTTTGTGCATTTATAAAATAATCTAGAACCTATGAAAAGTTTAAGTGTCTCATTATTTCTTGCTCTCAAGCTAGTTACGTTAATCTTTATGGTTTCTTTATTATCATACAGTTTCTTCAGCAAGAAAAGATATAATATCAAATGCTTGGCCTAATGTGAAGTAACATTTATTTTTAGCTTTCATGTATAGCCTTCTCACATCGTTATGTGTACATGCTGTTTCCAGGTTCTCAGATGCTTTTAATTTTTGATCAAATTGCCAGAAGAGGTTCATATATGGTGTGGCTATGAAGAAATAATGTGGCCTCTTTTGGAGCCGTTTTGTAGTTATTTTGAATGTAATGAGGAAGGGTTGTCAGTTAAGGTGCTTTGGAAGAGGATCTGTGCAGAGCTTCAGAGATGTACTCAGTGTATTGTCCAACATCACAAAGCTCAGAAAATGTACAGTACTGAATTTGAGCAGGATACTGTTAAGCCTCTCCTTACTGTTCTTAAAACTCTTGATGAGGAAAGGGTGGCTGATCATCTTAAAGACATTAATTTAAGGGCGGAGAAGAAAGAATTGAATACTGAAAATGATTATGCAGAAGTTGTTAGTGTATTGTTTGAGGTACAGAATTTCTGTTGAATGATTTGCAAAATACACTTTTCTGTTTTTATTATTTATGAAAATGTTGCAAGTCACTGGGAAAAATGACCTAGGAAACTCTCTTTCCAAAGTCTGTATGTTTTCTAAGCATCAAAAAACTGTACAAGATAGTAAGCTTTTGAAACAGTATTGATACTCTATATATTAAATATCCTCAGACCTTTATGCACCCTTAGACTATTGTTAAATTGACGAACTAATTAATATGTGGAGGGTTGTATCTGAGAACATAGTTGTGGTCACTAACAAAATTATTCAGATCTTTAAGTTATTATTTTGAGATGCAGATGTATTCTTATAGTTCTAGAAATTTAATCCTATATAGACTATGTTGATAGAAACAAATATTTCATTTGCAGGTGTTAATGTATCCTGATTTACTAGACGACCAAGTCATAGCTAATGCATTTGTTCTATTTCTCATAGAAGTTGAGAACTCGCATGAGTTGACTCTTGCTGGGTACCAACAATATCCGGTATTATTTTATATTTTACTTGTAAATATTTATAAGTATATTAGTTTTTATGTGAGAGTTTATTGATACTTTTTAGCGGGTTTATGTATTTTTAAAAATAAGTATTTTTTTGAATTTTTAGGGGTCTATGCTCTCTTGTTTCTCCGGAAAACAGAAGCCCGGGCAATTGGTTTTCGGCTATGCGGGATTTCTTGGAAAATTAAGGTATTGTTTGCCATATCAAATTGAAAGTAATAAGTAATTCAGTTATGACTATGAGAAACAACTGATGTGTTTCCAAATCTTGATGTAATTAAGAAATATATCAAAGATGCTTGAACCCTCTTAATTATTTTTCTATAAATGGCAACATGAATGTTTCTTGAGCCATTACAAGAAAAGTAACAAGATTTTGGGCACCAAGATGAATTTTTCAGGCAAGCTGCTCTTGTGCATTTGTTTTTGACCAAGAATTTAACTTTGAATCTCCTTTCACCCTGTTTGAATATGTCAAGATTTTGCAAACCTTCCATGTTGATTTTTTTTCAAGATCCAATTTCTAAAACTCAAGTTGTTTGTTGCAAGGCATGGAACGAATTATGATCCTAAGGCCACTATTTCAAGTCATGGCACAAATGGAGATCCCATCCTTGTATTCCTGATGCAAATGAGGTCTATATGAGAAATTTGCAAAACTAGGTTGGAGTAGAACAAAGTAACAATGCAATTTGGTTCCATATGGCTTCATCCTCTTCATTTTCTCAAGCTCATCCACAATAGGTTGTCCAAGGTGTAGTCGAACAATCAGATGTGAGTGAAGAATAGCAGCAGAGTAAACAGGGGAAATCAATTCAGCAAGAAACTCTATTCTAGCGCAAGCAGAAGAAAATCATTGCTCATCAGTTCTTGAGAGTGATTTAGCTTTGACATGTCCCCACCTAGAACACTCATCAGTAATCCCTGCTTTGGTAAAACATGTCAAAAGATTACCCCCTGCTACTTGCATTGTTTTCATTAGCAATTTGTTGTCAGACAGTTTTCTTGATGATGGCGAATTTTGAAAAAACAACTTTCAAACTTGATGAGGCAAGAGAAAAATAATAAATCACCAGTAAGTCCCAAAATTAAAAAGTCCAAGTCTTAAATGACTGAAGAAGACTTTGTTTTTGAAGAATCTAGGATTGTAGATTTAATAGTAGGTTTTTTAGCAGATTCATTTAAATTCGTTGGAGGATCTAAATTAAAGACAAGTGAGAGAAGTTACAAGAAGCAAGGAAACAAATAAAAACTCCAAAGGAAAGAGCTTAAGCCTTTGAGGGGGTGATTTTTGAGACGTGGTTCTTGTTTGAGAGGAGTGAAGAGATTGGCACACATGCTGGTACATTGCAAATAAAGCTAACACCTTTAGAAGATTATTTGAATAATTCTGAGCAATTGAAAGAAGAGATGAAAAGAAAAAAAGAAAAACAAATTCCAATTGGGCTGTGAAGCCAAGTTCAATTCTCATAATTCTAGTGAAGGTCTTTGTGAAAATACTTGCCACATCGACCAAATTTGTGTAAAGAATGCTGATCTAGAAAGAGTGAATGCCTTGGCATTACCAATAATGTTCCAAATAGGCCATGAAGCAAGCCTCAATCCTCATAATCTTGTGAAGGTACTATGAAAATACTTGCTACATTTACTAGATTTGCTTAAAGAGTGCTGATATAGAAAAGAGTAAATGCCTCGTATTACTACAATGTAACACATTGAAAAGGATCCCTAATTGCTAATGATGTCATGCCCATTAAGAATTGAACTTGGATTTGGTTCGACCTAGGTTTTTGATGTGTTTGGATAAATTGATTTGGTTTGCCTTTTTTATGTCTAAAAACCCTAAAAGTAAAAACATCTCTAACCCTAATCGCATGAATGAATGCTTATAAAAGTGATGGCAGAAGCGAGATAAGTGATAACATATAGCAGAAAAACAAAGCGACACAATAACATTTGAGATCGAAGTATTTCGATTTGAGGCGCGAGGTTTGGCTATTATTTCGTCATTTGGCTCTCTTGATTTCATCTATGACGGCGTTGCCTTGGGTTCGGCTCGAATCTATTTCATCATTCACTTGTCATTTCGTTATTCCCTTCTCGGTTTTGTATTGGTGGTGGCTCGGGTTCGGTTGTGTTATTAACTCCTCCAAATTTGTGGTAGAAAAGGTGTTGGTGGGTACTCGAGTTGATAGAGGTGCTCGCTCGACGACATAGGTAAGTTTTAGATATAATTTAGTTCTAAATTTTTAATAGTTTTAGTCATAGGTAGATTTAGTTTTAAATATTATTGATTAGGGTTTATTAATTTAATTGTTTATTCAATATTGTTTAGTATTTAGTTATTAACGTTAATAACTAAATAATAATAATTAGTTATTAACGTTAATAACTAAATATTATTATCTAGTTATTATGTATTTTTTTTTTTTTTAAAATTTAAAGTTTTTCAATTTTTAATATTTTATAATATTGATAACTAATAATTAAATAATAGTATTTAGTTATTAACATTATCTATTAAATAATGTTAATAACCAAATACTATTACTTAGTTATCAATTTGCCTATTTTTATTTCTTGTAATTTTTTTACATTTTTATTTTAGTATTGCGGGTAAATAAATGTCTAATATAAATAATAAAATCAAAACTAAACAAAGTTTATTCTTTTTCTAATAGTTTTTTTAAGTTGCAATTTTTAAATTTTATTATATATTAAAAAATAAATGTTTATATATATTTTAAACTATGTATTGATAATGTTCATATTTTTTTGTAGGGGAGTTGATTTAATCCAAAATAACTAAGTGTGGATTCTTATTCAAATTTTGGATTAGGGTTAGAAAGAGGATATATATTTAGATTATTAATTAAACATTCAGATTAAACTATACATATATAGCAATTTGCAAGATGGATCAATTATGACATGTGTTAAATTTAGTAAAGCATGAGAAGGTGACTACACTTACCTATTTGGCTAATTTGGACGTTGATTTGCGTGTGTGATAGAGTGATGAACAAAGTGGAAATGTTTTGTAGATGCTTCATCTCGATTACGGAAATGTTATGCAAGAACAAATCTGTTATTTACAAACATATTTGGCATTTCCGTTCCTTTTCGGTAGTTCCATCCAAGAAAATGGTGGAGTTCTACAACTTTCTATGCCCTTGGGACTTGTAATGTGCTTTGTTGTAAGATATTAGGTCTTGCAAATGTAAGATATTAGGTCTTGTAAGATTTTCACTAATGCCCTTCGTGATTAGTGAAAATGACCAAAAACTCTAATTGTGGTGAAACTAGAAAAAGGTTAGTGTTTGGGTTGAAGTGCAATCTATACATTGCCTATGTTGGGACTACTCCGAAGAGGCCTCAAATCGCATGTAGTTCTCCACCTAGAGATGTGATATCTGTATGGATGCAACTATATTTGACAATTCGATCACTTGATAATGTTTGTAATGGCTTACTTATTTAGTGCTTGACTTGGCTTTGATGGTCTTTGGCTTGGGAAGCTTGATTCTAGAACTTGGTTTGGAGTGCCTCAAACTTGTGTAGAGGTTTCTCCTAATGTGTCTTTGCCACTTTAGTGGAATTTAGAAGAGCTTTGCATGTTTTTTGAGATATATTTGTTTGAGGAGTGTTTGAAAGTGTTAGGTAAGTAAATGAGTGCATTTGACCTACTTATATAGGGTTATGTTGGTAAAATTTCGCATTAAGGCTAACACATGAGGAAAGTAACGACCCATAAGATGTCAAATTAAAAGTGACGGTTAGAAAGCTTTGAAAGAAATTGCTAGTTTCGGTTTGGTCCTTGTTTGGTGGTTTTGTCTATGAGGGAGATGGGGCACTGGTGAAGTATTGTGCATAGTAATTGTGACTAGAGACTGTTTTGGACTGATGCGAGCTTTTCCATGAACTATTGGGTAGTGAAATGAGGAGAGAAAGTCTTGCAATAGGACTATGTTGGCTAGATTTTCTGCATAGCTGAAAACCTAGGCAGTCATGAGATAAATCTCCCTCATTTACCAGTGAGGCTCCCGTGTAAGATTTGTCAGTTAAATATGCTAGTATCTATTTGTGGGTATTACTTTAACCATGCAGCTCATGAACCATATTTGTATAGTTTTTGCACAGAAAACAAGCAGTTGTTAAAGAAAGGAAATATTTGATGAAGAAGAAAATAGCAGAAAACAAGAAAGAAAGAGGGAAGATGTGCAACCCAATCAATAAATTACAGAGTTGATTGCATGCACATAGATAGAACATATAGATATTAACATACATAATTATAAGCAAAGGGAACTTTTAGATCTAGATCTAGAATAACGCAAAGTTTATGAATAGATCTAAGACAAAAAGTTAGAAACAAAGTGCACCGTTGACACAAAGTTCTCCGGAAATATGCTCCTTTCTATTCTCTGCTTGCTTCAAATAGCTATCAGGGGTTTCAACACAAAGTCTGGAACACAAGAATGTTGCTTACAAATTTTGATCCTTTAACCCGTAGGTTCTTCCTCTACTTATAGCATGTAGAGGGGAAATTACAAATAGGAAGCTTTTAGTGAACTGACACATGTGGAAGTTGTAAAGGAAACAATTGGCAATCTCCCTCCTAGAATTCCTCTTTGCATGACATGCATGATTTACAACTGAAAATAGAACCTTCTATTTTGCATGTCTGCCACCTATTTCCAAGTAGTTGACTTCTTCAAGTAATGGCTTTTAAACCAATCACTTAAGTTTTATAATTTAATTGATCGCTCAATTACTTTGTCGGAGAAAAGAAGAAGAAAGAGGAACATAAATTAGAAGAAAGCTGCAACACTTCAGTTTTGTTGTTCTTTTTCCACATTTTGCATGCAATTGACTCCTTTGCCTCTTTTGCCTTTGACTCTCACTAAATTGGATCTGGAAGCAACTAATTGTGATTTGCTTGAGGGTATTGCTTCTGACTTGTCTTCCTTCTTATCCTTGAAGCTTTTGCAGTTCTTCTCCAGTACATGCATCAGTGCAATGTTTGTCGTAAATAACTCATCATTTTTATTTTTAATTGCATATGAGCATTAAAAGTTCTGGAAAAGCACTCCGGGTGAAGGAAAGTACAAGTAAACTCAATGAAGGTTTCAATTGGAAGATTGGGAGCACATGCACAAGATCCTGGAAGGAATTTTCCATGCACTGACTTCTACACGGGCTGCATTAGAAACAAGAGGATGAATTTTTGCCGGAAGCCTTTGCAATTGGATCGATTTGTGCAGATCTGACAATTAAATTGGTGATAGGTGCATGGCCTATGTCTGTATCATTGACTTCAAAAATATGGAAGCTATGCATGATTTTGTTGATCCTTTTCTTTCATCATGCTTCATCATGGCTGAAACAATCTTTGTCTGGGCAACTCTTTTTCTTTTAATTATGTCGGAATTCTTTGCAATTGGTGCAGATCTGACAATTTCTTCAGATTCAGAGGATATATTCAATGTACCTGACATTGATTTGCACTCCCTTTCACTTATATGAGCACCTGTAATGAATACCTGCAATTAATTCAGACAAAGATGGATTCCAGAGCATGAACACTTGATTTTTATCACAAAAATCTGCATATAAAGCCCGCTGCCCTAAAATTTGAGGCTTTGCTTGCATGCAAAGCAAGCATAAATATTTTCAACTTCACCTTGGCACCTGTACCAATATGCAGATAATTACACAGGCATAAAACAAGCTCCTCCAATCCTAGGTGCCAAACTTTGAAGCTTTCTGGCAGTGAAAAACACTTTTTTGAGCAAAAATCCTCCTCCTTTGGGCGCCAAATTTGTCCGGGCTGCAATCCTTTGATAAAAGAATTAACTATTCCATCACTATGGCAGCCCATGCTTATATAACCTTCAACATTCTATAATTAATAATTGCCTCTCCTATTCCTGGCAATTAATTAATAAATAAACATGTTTTTTCTTTCAACTTGGGTGCCTAAACTTGCATGCTCATGGCAGCCTTTAAATAAATAAATTTAATTTATTTTTAGCCTCCTTCCTTCAGTTCTCTTTGACTTCACATCATGCATTGACCTTCTATTTCTCCATGGCGCCAAAGTTAGGAATAAAAACTATTAATAAATGCCACAAAAAGCATTATTTATTCACCAAATGGGTCGCACTTTTTAGCATGCTTCAAGGCTGCATTAAATAAATAAATTTAATTTATTTTTAGCCTTCCTCTTCCAGTCTTCTTTGACTTCTCCTCATGCATTGACTTTTCCTCATCCTTGGGTGCCAAAATTAGGAAGGAAAACTATTAATAAATCACATTAAAGTTATTATTTAATGCCCAAAGGGGTCGCACTTTTTGAATAAGGCTGATTTCTATATTTAAAAGTCATCTTTGATGGGATTATTCACCTTGCATGGCAGCTCCAAAAATCCCTTCATCCACTTAAGTTGTTTGACTTCCATAATGAGAATTTTTACCCCTGTAAAGGCAGGTAAGAAATTCCCATCAATGCCTTAAGTGATTTTTCTTTATTTTATAATGGGAATTTTCACCCTGCAAGGCAGGTAAGAAATTCCCGCCTGCTTGTTGCCTCTAATTTTCCCATCGTAACTTAAGTGACTTTGCCTTCATGGGAAAAAGTACCCTGCAAGGCAAGTACAAAAATCCCACCTGCCTACTGCGACCAAAAATCCCACTGCAACTTAAATCCATCCATTCCCAAAAATGCGACTTGCCAGGAGAGGCTTTTTTGTGCATGACTTCATCTTTTACACAAAAGCTAGCTTCCGAGGCTGATTCCTTCTGGCATGGTGGCCGTAGATGATCTCCAAATACTCCAGGCAATAAAACAAACTATATTGGCGAAGGAATTGACCTAGGGGAATTTCACAGAGAAAATACGAGAAAAAAATAAAAAAAAAACGTTGCCAGAAGTCACAGACAAAGCCCAAGATTCATTCTTGGTGAAAACCCTACTAGTATATGTGAATATTGACATGCAAAACTTCAACAGGGTTAAATCGGAGCACAATTTACTTCAAACGGGCTTTAAATAATTAAATAAAATTTTCCTGCAGACAAAACTTGACGAAGGGATAAAACGATTTTCGGCATCTGGGTATTTGTTGAAATTGGCTCCTATGATTCATTGGGAATATCTTGACGCAATACAAGCATCTTTGCAATAAAAACACAAAACAACCCGTTATTTTAAAAGTACGATTTATTTTTAATATGGGGTAGTCTGTTTAGGGTGAAATCTGGGGACACCAGAATTTCTCCCGAGAATATAGCAATTGGGCTCAAAATAGGTGCTCAAGTCATGATTTAGGGATTAAGCCAATATTACCATTATCAAGTGATCAATTGCTGAATTTAGGTGTTTACATTTGCTGCCCTTTAAGTTAGGAAATGAAATTTGCTTGTTTAAAGGAAAGAATACTTGAGTGCAAAAACACACTGTCTTTGCTTGATTGGATTGCCTGATTGCTTGGAATGCTTGAGGTGGTTGTAAAATCTCAAATGTGAAAATTTGCAACATAGAGTGTAGTCAATGTCCATATAGAAAGAATTGAATTTTAATGCATCTTGAAATTAAATTTGAAATTTGTAAATTAAAAGATAAATTACATTATAGGAATGTGGTTGTTTGCCTTGTGGAAGGAGGAGCTTCCTGTTTGAAGTACTTGGAGAGATGGATTAGAAATGTTCCATTGGAGGATTGGTGGTGATCACTCTCAATTTAAAGTAGTTGGAACCATGAAGGGAATTCGGTGTTCCAACACTTAAAAACGAAATTGGGCGCCCCAACTCACCAAAGTTAGGGCGTCCAAGACATTTATTTGCCCTTGAAAGCCTTCCCAAGAGAGAGTGTTATGAAGTGTCGAGCCACCCCTTTTCCACCCATAGAACCACATTGTTGTAGACAGATCTAGGTCCCAAATGTGTAAAGTAGTACAAAGTTGCAAATGAATGAAACAGTCATGCCATCAACATGCATTGTAACAAGTGCTCATATACCAAAAGTGCATAGCTAAATGGGAAATGAAGCACGATCATGCCCCCATGCTATGCATTGTAGAAGTGCTTATGATTCTAAAATGTGGAAAGCCAAAAGGGAATGAAATACTCAATATGTCCCTAAACTTGTATCATAAATTTGTAGAAGACTGTATGTTGTAGACATTTGAATTTGTTGTCAAAAATATGTTGGTGATGACATTGTCTATTTTAGACAATAATGTTTGAAAGTTTCGTCCTTCTCTAAAATTGTGTAAATGAGTTTTGTTTATTTCTGTTCTTGTGTTCTTGTACTTTGTTCCTCTGTATTCTATATTTTTTGTAATCTGTGTGTTTGAATGCATTGATTTTCACTTAATAACCCCATTGAATACCCCCTCCTTTGAGGTGAGTGAGATGCCTTGTAGATCATTTGCCTCAAAAAATTGAAGTGTGTTAATGTTAGATGTAGCATATAGTCATCGTTGGATCACATAAAAGCTAGTTGTAGGTGTCCACTATATAGAACTAGGATGTGCAAGAGAGTGCATGGTAGAAACCATGACACAAAGAGATAGCATAGATAACAAACATGCAAGTATACAAGCATAAAAGCTTACAATCACAACCATAAATCTCCTACATATATGGTCATAAAAAGGCTAAGGCTGCATAGAAGAGGCATAATAGTGTTGCACACACAATGAAGGGCCATATTGCCACATAAACAAAGGCAACAAAAGTTGCAAAAAGGGATACCAAAGTGCTGCATACACATAGAGAATATTAAAGGTCGCATACATAAGACAAGTAAACAAGCAAGCCAATGTATGATGATGAAAAGTAGACAATAGCCAATAGGTGCATAAAACAAGATAAAATAGTCATGCACAACCTGCATGTATTAGTCCCCAAAAATTGTATAAATAGCGTATACGACAATATATAATATAAGCATAATAAGGATGCAAAAAGAGTATTATGTAATGAAATAATAACACTTGATAGTGGAGAAGATGCCCTCATATTTGCATGGCCATTGGGTAGGAGGAGAAATCCAACATATATAAGCATTGTAGTGTCTTGTGTGTTTTGCATCATGCTTATATACCAAGCCTAAAGCATATGTGTGTAAATAGTTCAAACAATGCTATCTATCAAACTATGTGACAAACACCATTTGTAAAGTAAAGAAGCTTGTAGTCAAGTCAAACTATGCTATCTATCAAACTATGTGACAAACACCATTTGTAAAGTAAAGAAGCTTGTAGTCAAGTCATGTTAAAGTCCCAATTTTGTATTTTTAAAATATTTGAATCTTTTTTAGATTATTAATTTATTAATTTTTTTTTTGTTTGTTTAGATTGCAAAAGAAGTGCTACCCTATGACGTGGTCAAAAGGGTGAGAAGATAAATCTTCAAGTGTAGGAGACTTGAGCCTTGAAATTGCATTGTGCACAATGGGTGTAGGATGTATCACTTCATACTTAGGAGATTGCTTGCATACAAGAAGAGACCTAGGAGATGGTCCGTGGGAAATAGAGTCAGTAGGTCTAACATGAGTAGGCTTAGCACACTTGAAGATATTATCCCATTTCCTCCTCGTGGGATTAAGGGTTGGAGCAAGAGGAATGTTTATGAAGATATCTGATGATAGTTTAGGAGTTGTTTTTATTTTTATGATGTATTCCTATTGGGAAGCCAAGCGCTCCAATAGAGGAACTTAATTAATTAATTAGTTATTTTGGTGAGCATGTAGGCTCAAGTTGTAAGATTATTAAAGTACTTTATGAGGTCGGCCATTATTAAATTGTAGCACCCCTTATGATATAAAAGGAGGTTGCTTGGCCATTTGATGATCATTATGTGAATTCTAATTATCTCTTTTGGAAAGATTGCTTGTGAAGCATCTCTCTTCCTCTCCTAAGGACGAAAACCCTTGGAGAGTCTTGTGTGAGGACGAAACCCTTCACCAAGTCTAGGGAAAACTTCAACACAGGAGTGTCCACCCCCTTAAGAGATCTTTTGCTGTTGTTATCTTTATTTCCAGTCCTAGGCGGATTGCCCTAAGGTGCCATTTGGTCATCAATTGAAGATTTTTGCACTATTTCTTGTTGTTTATGCATGTTTGGCCTTTCTAAAGTGGAGCGACCTGCTTTGTGGTATATTTTGGCATGTAAATTGGCTGGCTCAAGTGGGGCGACCAACATAGAGGAATAGTTTGGTGTGTTCTTGTGACAAGTTTGTTTATTTGAGATTAGAATCATGTTCTTCATATTTTTAGAGGCCAAGATCTAAAGTTTTATTAATTTTGGAAGTGTGTTGCTATTTTTCCAAGCTCTTTGAAGTTAGTTACAGTTCTGGAATATTTAATTAATTTCTGCAGTCTGAGGGTTTTATCTAAAATTAGATCATCCACTTCCAAGCTTGCAATTTCAGATTTTATTGCATGGAATGATTGTTGGGAATTTATAATAATTTTAGAAATTAAAAGATAGCTGATTCAAGGATTTTGAGGGCACAAAAGTGGGTTTGAAACCCCAAAGGGGTCGCTGCCCTAGAAGGGTGTTTGCTGGCAGCAGTTGAGGGTTTCTATATATTTATTTCAGTCACTAACAACTTATTCATAATCTGAAAATTGTGGTTTGTGCCCAGCTTTGCATAGTTTCCTAAGAGTCCCCAAAAAGGGACATTACAAAGTGCTACCCTATGACGTGGTCCATAGGGTGAGAAGATAAATCTTAGAGTGTAGGAGACTTGGGCTTGTGCACAATGGGTGTAGGATGTATCACTTCATACTTAGGAGATTGCTTGCATACAAGAAGAGACCTAGGAGGTGGTCTATGGGAGATAGAGCTTGTAGGTCTAGCATGAGCAAGCTTGATAGGCTTGGGCATAAGGTTTGTTAAACTCTTAGAAGAGGGAATAGGCAAAGGGACCTCATAACGGATATCTTGAATCGTAACGACCTGATTGCCATAAGTGTATTTCATGCATTGATGGAGAACAAAAGGAATACCCCTAAGCTTATGAGTCCAAGGGTATCATAGAAGCATATCACATCTCCTAAGACTATCAACAACCAAGAAAAGTGTATCCATAGTAACAAATGCCACTATAAGGGGGAGAACAATATGTCAAATAGATTGATTAGGAAACTTTGTATTGAATTGGATATGTTGCTTAGTATAGCCCAAAGATGTAAGCAAGGTGAGAGTGAATATATTGTGCTAGAATTGCTATCAACCAAGACACTATGAATAGGATGCTTATTGGCAAAGGCTCGAATATAAATCACATTAGACATCATCATCAAGTATGTCATTGTCATCAAATGTAATAAGAGGCCTAGGAGGCAAAAAAGAAGTAATTGTACCAATAAGAGAATCAAGTGGATGATCATATGAATTTGGAGGAGGTTTTGCCTTATATGAATCATGCACCTTCGAGCCGCTCTTAAATTCAAAATTGTGATGATTAAGAAGAGGATCATCGAAGATTTTGAGCGTAGGATTCTCATTGACTTGAGGCTTGGATTGCTTAGGGGTCACTCACAAGAGATCGGTGATATGTTGGAGGAAAGTGGGGATGATGTCAAATTTGCATGACTCTCATGGCTTGGGCTACACACATGCTACAATGGCTACTCACAAGAGACTGCCAGTGATATGCTGGAGGAAGGTGGGGATGACGTCAAGTCCGCATGGCCCTTATGGGCTGGGCCACACACGTGCTACAATGGCAATGACAATGGGAAGGCCGTAAGGCGGAGCAAATCCAGAAAGGTTGCCTCAGTTCGGATTGTTCTCTGCAACTCGAGAACATGAAGTTGGAATCAATAATAGTTGGTAGAATCAAATTCAATAGCATTAGTGTCAATTAGATCTTGTATAACATGCCAAAACTTGAAACATTTATTAGTAGAATGCTCGATACATCTAAGGTAGTCATAATAGACATTAGAATTGAAAGATTTGGCTTGAGGCTTGCTCCCTCAACAGGGGGAGGGAGAGATACAAGGTTACACTCAAGCAACTTTTGTAAGATCACATATGGAGGAGAGGGCAACCGTGTGAATTGCCTTTTAGGAGTTGCTTGTAATTGAAGCTTTGTAGGTTGAGATATGACATTAACAATTGTTTTAGCTTCAATTTTATTGTCATTTGTTTTGGTTTTGTAAGTAGGATTTCCATGAAATTTAGATGTAGATGCATTGGGTTGGGTAGACCCATACTTAAGCTTGTTCAATACTAAGAGCTTGACCTTTCTTTCTTTCAAAGTATGACATAGCTCATCAAAGGATCAAAATTTGTCAAACATAACAAATTCTTGTAAAGGAGATATGGGACTTTGAGTAAATAGATTTTGAAGCTCATTGCCTTCAAGTATGTTGCTCATTTTGATACACATTGTCTTATAGTGCTTGATTGGTTCATTAGAGCCTTATTGCATTTTAGCCATTTGAGCACATGAAACCTTGTCACCAATGTTATAGAAGTGTGCAAGAAATTTGGTTGGTCAATGGATTGAAATCCCTTATGGATTGAATAGGTAGATCATAGAAGCACAACAAAACCTAATCCTTAAGACTTCTAGGAAATAACTTATAAGTTTGCCTTTGTAAACATAGTCTTGGCCAAGTTTGATAGACTTATCAAAGGGCAAGAGAGGTTGGTGGATACTTTGGATTTGCTAGCCCTAACCTTGCAAAATCTTCATGGGCCAAGACATCACAATGATGAGGGTAGTTCGTCAGGGGTTCACATTATGAGGCAGTCCCAAGGGTCAAATTTTGGATTTGTTGCTAAGCCTTCTAGCTTACCTTCCTCCCAACAAAAGAAGTCATTCCAGAGGTTGAGACACGACATTTAGTGGGTCACAACATTGCGCCAGCTATGAAGAGTATAGGGCTCTTCCAAATGAGATTCGTGATGCCATCTCACTTGTGGAGTTCATAGGAGTGAGCAAGGGTAGATCAAGGCCCGAGCCTAGATCTCAAGCACCAGAAGGATCTTCAACATGCCTTGGAAAAAGTGACACTCTCCACATTTGATGGTTCCAACAAGGGGACAACTTGTGCATGGATACAAAAGTTGGATACTTATCGTTGAGGCCTATGATGGAAGAAGAAGACGATCAAGTTTGCAACCCTTCATCTTGAAGGAATTGCACACAGAGTGGTGGTACCATGGATTGATCACACAAGGGCACAATCTCATCCACTCATATGATGAGTTTTGTAGGAGGATCATTGAGAGATTTGATAGGATTGATCTGGAGGTTCACTTTCGGGAGCTAGCACAATTGAGACAACACAACACGGTAGAAGATTATGTTGCTGAATTTCAGAGACTTTTTCGTGATGATTTTGGATGTGACAGAGAGGAGACTCATTGTCTTGTTCATTGAGGGGTTGGCTGAACCACTCAAGGGTTTGGTAAGAGCATTTGATCCCTTGTCTCTTCAAGAGGCAATAAAAAAATCTTTGGACTTAGAAGGTGCTGCCCCAAGGACAACATTGATCAGTGGGCAGCCAAGGACATCTCGAATAGTGGACAGCCAAAAGGACCTTGAGGCAGCCCAAAACAACATCTTTGGACCAGCCAAAGAGGCCTTTTCAACAAGCACCAATCATACAAAAGGAGTTGTCCAAAACAAGCAAAGAAGGGGAGTCACAAAATGAACTAATTGAAAATATTTTTCAGATTGTGAAGAAGAAGAGGAAGTGGAAGTTAAAGAGGCAACACAAAATCATGATCCGGAAGAGGACCCGGAAAACTTGGACAACACTCTTGCCACTTTGTCTGGTGCTCCTAGATATCATCCATTTCGGGTGAGAGGAGACCTACAAGGGCAAAAAGTCACAATATTGATTGATAGTGGAGCTACTCATAATTTCATTGATGAGAGCTTGGTTGCAAGGATGGGATTGAAGGTGGAAGACTTCAAAGGCTTTAATGTTATTGTTGCGGATGGCTACTCCCTTCATGCACAAGGAAAATCCTGCAACTCAATATCACCTTAGGAAGACACCAAGTGAAGGATGATTTTTATATCATTGGAATTGGTGAGACGGATTTGGTACTTGGGATACAATGGCTACATTCTTTGGGTGAATTTACCCAAAATTATCAAACCATGGAGCTGAAATTCAAGGTGGATAACAAGGAAGTGGTGCTACAAGGCATGAAGAATGGAGCTCCTCAAGTTGTGATGGCAAAGAGCATGGAAAGATCTTTCAAGAAAGGGCAGATTGCATGTGTGACACATTGCACATCTTCTTTTCAATGGATAGAGGTTTCCAACATGTTATTGAGTTAGAACCGGGCACCAAATTGGTAATAACAACTCCTTATCACCACCCAAGAGCTTTCAAGGAAGAAATTGAAAGGACAATCAAAGAGTTGCTGGAAATGGGATTCATTAGGCCTAGTTCTAGCCCTTTTGCTTCTTCGGTGGTTCTTGTGAAGAAGGATGGAACTTTGAGGATGTGTATTGATTATAGGTTGTTGAACAAGAAGACAATCAAGAATAGGTACCCCATTCCTAGAATCGATGAGTTGATTGATGAATTGCATGGAGCGGTTTTCTTTTCCAAGATTGACTTGAGATCCGGTTATCATCAAATCTGGGTAAGAGATGAGGATGTTCACAAGACAACCTTTAGGTGTCACTTTGGGCATTTTGAGTTTCTTGTTATGCCTTTTGGGTTAACCAATGCCCCGGCTACTTTCCAATCGTGCATGAATCATGTTTTTGGTAAGTACTTGAGGAAGTTTGTTCTAGTGTTCTTTGATGACATCTTGATATACATAAAACATGGGAGGAGCATTTAAGACACTTGGATATGGTGCTGGAAATTTTGGAACAACAAGCTCTCTTTGCAAAGAAATCCAAGTGTGAGTTCGGTTTGAGTAAAATTTTGTATCTTGGACATGTCATCAATGCCCAAGGAGTCCATGTGGATCAACAAAAGGTCCAAACCATATTGGATTGGCCTCCTACCTCATTGACACAATTGAGAGGGTTCCTTGGTCTTTGTAGCTACTACCAAAGATTTGTCAAGGGATACTCACAACTTGTTGCCCCCTTGACTGATTTGACAAAGAAAGGAGCTTTTGCTGGTGTTGATTCAACCCAACTAACCTTTGAGAAGCTCAAAAGGGTAATGAGTTCATGCCTGGTACTTGCTGTTCTGAATTTTTCTATTCCTTTTGTGCTTGAATGTGATGCATCCGGAAAAGGTGTGGGGGCTGTTTTGATGCAAAATAAGCATCCTATTGCTTTTGAGAGCCGGAAACGAAAGGAGTGTAATGTCCCCTTTTCCCAATCGAAGACCTTTGGCCCATTTTGTCAACCCGACGGCCAAAGGAAAAATATAAGGGTGACTTAAGTCACAATAAGTTATTACAAAGTGCAAAAAAATATTAATAAAGCACTTGTATTAATTTATTTGACTTAATAATAAATTTGTAATCTCTAAATAGGTGCATTGGGTCTAATATTATGTTGTATCCTTTCTAGGGAGAGTAGAAAAGAGACCCATGCTATTTTTGTGTCATCCCTAGGCAAAAATGCGACTTGGACAAAGGAGGGAAAGTGGAGTTTAGAAAGGATAAAAATTATTACTCTTCCCAAGAAAAGTGCGACTTGGCATGGGGGCCAAAATAGACATTAGGAAAATAATAAAACATTATTTAATGTTTATTTGCCCAAGGAGAAAGTGCGACTTGGTTTGGGCATACTTTTAGGGTATTTTGGCACTCTTTTCTCATTGGAAGATGAAAAGGTGATTTTGTAATATTTTTCCTATAAAAAGGAGAGGGGCGGCTTGGGCAGATCATCATATAATCATTTTATCACTTCTGAATTTGATCTTAAGCCTGGTGCTTTTGTATAAAATATTCTAAGGACGAAACCCTTAGCATATTGCCTCTAGAGGACGAAAACCCTCTTAGAGATTAGGAGGAATTTCTACACAGGATTTTCCATAGAGCTTGCAAAGGATTTCTAGTCATTCTCAGCTGTTGAGTTTTGCAATAAAGGGTTGAAGAATTTATTGACAGCAGTTGTCATTGCAATTTCTACATGTGGAGCGACCCATGTATGGGCTGATTTGTATTGCACAGGTGATATTTTAGATCTGAACAGCGTTGTCATTCATTACTCTGAATTTTGTGGCTTTAAATAATCTATTTTCAGTATTTTTGGTGGAGTTTAGGGTATCATTTCAGTCCACAATGTCTGCAGATTCCTGCGTAAAATTCCAGCCTGTTTTTATGTTCAAAAATCAGATTTTGTTTTATAATAAACTGCTATAGTTCTGAGCTTTGTTATGGCAAGAATAGATAGTGCTGGTAGTGGTTCTATGTGGATTTCCATCATCAAAACTAGTCGCCATTGCTAGAAAACATCTGAAACAGTTATATTTATTGTTGCACAGTCTTCAAATCAGTTTGGGTTCAGTTTTAGGCTAGTTTCTATTCAAAACCCTAGTCGCACTTCTTCCATAAATTCAGATCTGTATTAGTGTGGTTGCCATAATAGTCATAAATCAGCTTTTGGTGTTTTTAATTGATCTAAAATTGTTGGAGAACAAGAGAGATCCATTTGGGGATTCTTTAAAGGAGCATGAGCTGAATTTCCCCATCTATGACAAAGAAATGTTGGCCATTATGCATGCATTGGCCAAATTCTGGCAATACTTGGTTTGTGGCAGGTTTGTGGTCAAAACTGATCATAATAGTTTGAGGTTCTTTCTTCATCAAAAAGATTTGAATGACCGGCAACAAAAATGGGTGAGCAAAATACAAGCATATGACTTTGACATTGAATATGTCAAAGGGAAAAATAATGTGGTAGCGGATGCTTTATCAAGGAAACCAAGTCTTCCCCATTGGATGACATATTAGACAAGGAAGCTACAAAGAAGGGTGCTGAATTTTCTAGACAACAAAGTTTGCAATTGCTTGAGGGCAAGCAATTTTGGAGGGGAGGACTATAATGTCCCCTTCTTTGGGCTAGTTCATTTTGAAGACCTTGGGCCCATTCCACTTCTTGTGGGCTTAAAGGGAAAGAGCAAGGAAGTATTTAATGTCATGATTGTCAGTTGCTTTTGTAGCTTTATATTATTTTCAAGCAACTTTCTAATTATGACTTAGAAAAGTTAAGTTGGTTCGAAAAAGTGCAAATACCAACTTGAAAAATAAAAAGAAACTTATATTTCTACAAGGAGGTTGGTCCTCTTTGGGGGATCATCCTTTTGATTTTGGCACCACCTTTAGCTATATAAAGGGGTCGCTTGGCTTGGAAAAGGGGACATTTTGAAATTCATTTTCTTTGAGTTGGAGCATGAAATTACTTCTCTCTTGCAATTGAGGATAAAAACCCTCTTTGCACTTGATTTGAGGACAAAACCCTCATTTCTTCATTGGTGATCTCATATGGAGGTCATACTTGAGCTACACTCAAATTTTCTTTGGAAACTTGCCATTTCCAGCTTATTGTAAACCCTCTCCTAGGGTAGCGACTTGCATAGTGGATGATTTTGGTGATATCTAGTGCACGACACTTCATTCTTTGTTGATATTTGGATTGTTCATAATTTGAGGCTTGAATTTTGGGCCTTGGAATCTCAACTTCTGGCCATTTTTGTAAGTGGATTCGCTGCTGTTGCAAATTTAATTAAATATACTCCAGTTGGGGGTTTAAAAACTCATTTCTTGGCTTGTACTTGTTCTAAAATATTTATAAAAGTTCCCTACATGCTTTGGATGGTGTAAAAGTGGTATTGGTGGTGAATTATTGCAATTTTCCTCTTGCTGTCATAAGATTACAGACTGCTGTACCTTGCTGTCCAAAAATTCAGTTGGCTGTTATAAATTTCAGTTTGCTTTGATTTGGGTTTGTGCCATTTCCCTTCTTTTTCAGTTTCAGCCTGGAAAGGGACATTACACCCTCATAGCTAGGAAGTTTAGGAGACACAAACTCTAGGGGTAATGGACATAATGCCTCTTTAGGTGCAAGTGGATTGTGAAATAATTGCTTAGAATTCATGACATTAAAAGGTAAAGATATACTTTTCTCTGGTTGTAATACCTTAGTTTGCAAATCATGGATGAGAAGCTCAAGAGAACGTATAGTAGAAGAGTTTGAAGCCCCATGGTGTGCACAAGAGATGTAGGAATAGTAGTGGAAATGGAGATAGACATTTAACATTTTGAAGGGGGAAAGTGAATGCCCCTAAAGATATAAGCATAGTAGATGTAACGAGAGGAGATGACACAATAGTGTATTTTGGAATATTGGATACATGGCTTTTAGAGAGAGTCAAGTGGTTTTGCTCATCCCTAGCTATGTATAGTGCATCAATGTGTTGAGGATTAACCTTTAAAAATTCCAAAAATTGTGCTCATTGAGATCATAAAAGCTTTTGGAGGAGGATTAGAATAATCATGAAAGTGAATGCCCCTAAAGATATAAGCATAGTAGATGTAACGAGAGGAGATGAGGCCTTACATAGTGTATTTTGGAATATGGATACATGGCTTTTAGAGAGAGAAGTGGTTTTGCTCATCCCTAGCTATGTATAGTGCATCAATGTGTTGAGGATTAACCTTTAAAAATTCCAAAAATTAGCCTTTAAAAATTCCAAAAATTGTGTGCTCATTGAGATCATAAAAGCTTTTTGGAGGAGGATTAGAATAATCATGAAAAATATCTCCTTAGGGAAGGTTTAGCAGAGGCGGCCATAATAGTATTGGCTAAGAGAAATGATATTCATGCTAAAAGAGTAACAATGCACCAAGCTGAAATGAAACCCTAGAAATTTGCGGTAGAATGCTTGATTCGAATAGGGTGACTTAGGCTAAATAGGTTAAGGATTTGATCTATAAACTGGTTTACCAAATAATTTAACTCAAAATAAATGCAGATTCTTATTTGAATTTTGGATTAGGGTTAGAAACATGATGTATATTTAGATTATTAATTAAACATTTTGATTACAATATACATATATAACAACTTGCAAGATAGATCAATTAGAAAATGTGCTAAATATAGTAAAGCATGAGAAGGTGAGTGCACTTAGCTATTTGGCTGATTTGAAGTTGATTTGGGTGTGACATAGTGATGAACAAATTGGAAATGGCTTGCTAATGCTTTGTCTTTGATTCGGGAAGTGTATTGTATTTAGGGACTAATTTGTTATTTATAGACAATTGTTTAACGGTTCTGTCCCTATTTGCCGGTTCTATCTAGGAAGATGGAGTTCTGCAACTTTTTGTGCCCCTGCGATTGGTTGTAATGTGCTTTGTTGTAAGATATTAGGTCTCACAAATGTGCGAAACCTTTTGTAATCAATCGAAATGACCGAAAACCCTAACCATGGGTGAACCGTGCAAAAAAGTTAGTGTTTGGGTTGAAGTGCGATCCATACTCTACCTACATTGGCATTACTTGAAGATGCCTCAAACTTCACATAGTTTTCCACCTAGAAATGTGACATTTGTATGGATGCATATATATTTGACAATTTGATCACATGATAATGTTTACGATGGCTCGCTTGCTTAGTTTTTGTGTAATGCCCGCTTTATGTACTTTAAATGTCTTGCAAAACAAAATATTAAACTAGAAATAAAATTGTCCCCTAAGTATGTAAACTAATTAGCTTCTTGAGAAGCTAGCATTGATATGAATGTTAATGGTGTAATGTTGCAGAGCAAACTAAATCAATTGTGTATGCACATGCTTAGATAAGAACGAATCTTCATGTGATCGTTGTCCCTAACAAGGAATTAAATGATTATTTAGATGGTGTAAACTAAATGAACTAAATTTTTAAATCAACACATTAATGTATGTGGTGAGTTGTACATGCATGGGATTGTGAAAGTAAATTGGTTGTTGCTCATGTACTAAGTGTGTTGTGTTCAGTAAAAACAAAATGCCCTGATTTTCGTTGTGTTTTGGGTCTAAAATTGTGGGTGTGATAGTTTGACTTGGCTTGATGGTTGTTGACTTAGGAAACTTGACTCTAGAACCTGGTTTGGAGTGCTTTAGACCTATGTAGGGGTTGCTCCTAATGTGTGTTGGTTCTCGAGGAGAATTCAAGAGAGTTTTGTATGCCTTTTGAGAGATATTTGCTTGAGTGTTTGAAAGTACCAGATGAGTAAATGAGCGCATTTGATTTCCTTATATATGGTTTTATAGGTTAAATTTTGCATTAAGGCATATCCATGAGAAAAGTAACAAGCGATCAAAGATATCAAATTGAAAATTGATTGTTGGAAGGCTTTGGGACGTAATCGCTAGTTTCAAGCCAAACTATTTGGCGGTTTTCTCCTATTTGGTGGTTTTGTCCAAGAGGGAGATGGGAGTCTTGTGAAGTTCTATGCATGGTAATTGTGATTGATAGATTGCTTTGGATTGATGCAAGCTTTTACGTAAGTGATTTGTAGTGCAATGAGGAGACCAAGTCTTGATATGAGTAAGAATATAACAATTGGGCTCAAAATAGGTGCACGATTATTGATTTAGGGCTTGAGCCAATATTGCCATTATCAAGTGATTAATTGCCAAATTTAGGTGTCTACAGGAGGTTACCTATTGGTAGTAGAATGACAAGTTGCTTATTGGAGATGAAATATGTTGTCCAACGAGATGTCGATCCGAGACGTTATTTGAAAGGCGCTCTGTGTAATTCAAATATCATGGGGACTCGACAAGGGTTCAATATTTAATATATTGGGGGTCTAGATGTGAAGATTTGCCCAATAAATACAACAAGAAAAGTATGCAAAATTTGTTTGTCAAATACGAAGCAAATATGAATCGAAGACACATACAACATCAATAACTTTAAAAAGGTTAAAATTCAATGTAGTATGACACAAATTGGCTCTTTTAGTAGCTCAACTCCTTCATCAGCATTTTCCCAAGGAAGTAAAAGTGCACAGGGGATGTCTCAAGCTTCATTGAAATTGATGTGGAAGCCATAGAAAAAACATGAGATTGACAAATTGGTGGGTCGGTTTTTTTATGCAAATGCCATCCCTTTCAATGTTGTTCGAAATCCCCATACAAAAGCCATGGTAGAGGGGATTGCAAATTTTGGGAAAGGTTATACAATGCCATCTTTTGAAATCCTTAGAACTACTTTGCTAGAAGAGGAGGTGTCATCAATATCTAGCGAACTAGATAATATGAAAAAGAATTGGAGAAAATCAGGTTGCATTGTAGTAAGTGATGGGTGGTCTGATACAAAGTGAAGGCCCCTCCTAAACATTCTGACACAATGTCCAAAAGGTGCTATGTTTATCAAATCAATTGATACAAGCAAGGAGGTAAAGACTGCAAATTTCATTTTCAAATGCATTGAATCTGCCATTCTAGAAATTGGAGAAGAATATGTAGTACAGGTTATTACAGATAATGCAGCAAATTGTAAAGCAGCAAGTGAACTTCTTATGGATAGGTTTCCTCATTTGTTTTGGACCCCATGTGCAACTCATGTTTTAGATCTTTTGCTTGAAGATCTAGCAAAGTTGGAGTGGGTAAATAGTGTTGTTAGAGAAGGGAAACAAATTTCCAAGTTCATACTTAATCATCGCTTGGACCTTGAGTTTGTATTGTTCATTTGTAAAGCATGAACTTTTTTCCCTTGTTGAAACAAGATTTGCATCTAATTTTATCACTTTGCAAAGGGAGGTGGAGGAGAGGACAACTCTGAGAAAAGTTGTGGTGAGTGAAGAATGGGCACAATCTAAGCTTTCTAAGGAAAGCCTTGCAAAAGATGTTGAGAGAATCATCTTAGGAAGTTCATTTTGGGAGGGTGTTGAGAAGGCCCTAAAGGTGTTTGAGCCACTTGTCCAACTGTTGAGATTGGTTGATGGCATGAAACCTTGCATTAGCTTTGTGTATGAGGGCATGGAACAAGCAAAGGAACAAATAAAATACGGTACTAAAAAGTTCAACATATGTAAGATATTGTGGACATACGATGGGATATGTTACATCGCCCTATCCATGCAGCATGGTGCTATTTAAATCCTAAGCTTATAGAGGTGGATCATGATGCAAATGAGGAGGTAAAGAATGGTGTATTGGAAACTATAAACAAGTTGGTTCGTGATGATGATGAGAAGGCTAAGGTGAGAAGGCAACTCACTATATTCAAGAACCAAGAGGGCATGTTTTCTCGTAAGGAGGCACAAGAAGACATCCATTGCATGGATCCCCATTTATGGTGGCAGACTTATGGGTCTTCTACTTTAGAGCTTCAAAAGCTTGCCATGCATGTTCACAACCAGTGTGTCAATGCTTCTGCATGCGAAAGAAATTGGAGTACACATGATTTGATCCACACCAACAAGAGGAATCGACTAGGAGCTAAAAAACTCTCAGATCTTGTGTTTGTCCACAACAATTTGTGTTTGCTTGAGAACAATCTTGCAAAAGAAGATGGTGATTCTCACCTTGGAGAACCATCCTTCGAAGAAGTTTAGGAAAATATTGATAGTGATGATGAACATGGATTAGATGATGGTGCTAGTGCTAGTTTTGATTTTGAAGAAGATTTTGATGTTGAAGCAGGTTTTGATGTTGCAAATGTTTGAAACTTTTAAGTTTCATTTCAGTATTGAGCTTAGGCTCTAAACCATGGATATTTTGCTCTCTTTAATCTTATTCAAATTTCAAACTCTTTTGCATTTCTCAATTTTACAAGCTTTAATTTTATGCTCATTATTTGGTAGATGGATATATTTTTGCATGTTTTACATGATTTATGTTATGTATGTGTCTATATATATTATATGCAATTATATATATATATATATATATATATATATATATATATATATATATACTGAATTGGATTTTTCTGAACTTTTTGGGAACTCCAATTTTCTAGTTTTATTGCCCTTCTGAACAGATCAGATCTTCGAACCTGGTAACTAAGCAATTGTCATTTTGCAAACCATTTGTCTTGATTGGCAAGTTGATCTGCCTTGGCAACCTTATAGAGTGGTATGTATTGATTATGTGTATGCCGGTTTTGTAGAATTTGAATTGATCCTATAATTTTAAAATCTTCCAGCAGTCCTCAATCTTTGGGAGCTTAGTTGCTCTCTATATAGCTTCCTCCCAATGGGAATCCACTAAGTGTTGTCTGTTTATCTGGAACCATATTCCAGATCTTGCTCATTGTCGGAAGACACACATGACATTATGCTCATAGGTAGCTTGTAAGACTTGGCTATTTTAATTGGTATACTTGTTATTTCGGTCCAATTTTTTTTTTTTTTGGTGAGGTTACCTAGGGAGAGGGCCCTAGCCCTTTGTGGCATCACCAACCCACACCGGCCGTGGAACCATCTAAGGATGGAATTTTAAGCTCTCGGCTAGCCCACGGATTAAACCACATTATCGTGGTGCCCTATCACTAGGGTATCCAAACGTTGGTAGTAGGCCGCCTTAACATGGAGCCGAGATTTGAACCTTAGACCTCCCAATTACTAGGAGACCCAAGAACCGTTACACCACTACCCGTTGGATCGGTCCAATTCAATCTTCCATTCTATGACACAATTGTAGGTTCTTTTCTAGGGCACAATTTATTTTTGTACTTGGACTTAACATTGAGTCATAGTAAAATCATCGATTCATAGTATTGATTCCGTCTGTGCCAAATTTATAGAATCTGAACTGATCCTACCATTTTTAGTTGTTCTGCTAGCATTTTTGCCATTCTTGGGGGAATTTTATCTCTCTCTGGATAGCTACCTCCCAACAGAGAGTTCCCTTGTATTAAATGTCGGGCATGGAACCATTCTTTAGATTCCAGATCCCGCTCATTGTTGGAAGGCACAAATCTGACACCAAAAGTGAGCCATTAAGCTCAAAAATAGTTTGTAGGTAAGACTAGTGTATTTTAATTGGTATTCTTGTTGGCGATGTCCAATTCAATGTTTCATTCTCTGTCGAAATTGCAGGTTTATTTCCAGGGCACAACTTAATTTTGTATTTGGAGGAACTTCACCTTAATTCAAAGTCAAATCGTCAGATTTATAGGATTGATTCTACGTATACTAGATTCTGACAAGATGATCTTATTATACCATTTTTAGGTGTGCAAACACTTGCCCCAATCTTGGATGAACTTAATTGCTCCCAGGATAGCTTCCTCCAACCATAAAATTCCCTCTTGTATTTATTGGGCATGCAATCCTATTCCATAAACTATGCCCTACGCATTTGAGGTTCTTTTCGCCTCAAATATAGGTCTCTTCTCCCAAATGATGAGTCCTGAGAAGACTTGAAATGTTGGATCTAAAAACTAGTATGCAGGCATATCCAGAAAAATGTAACACGATCCTGCTCATTGTTGGAATGCACATATCCCACACCAAAAGTGCTACATCAAGCTCAAACGTAGCTTTTAGGAAAGACATTGGTTTTTAATTGGTATACTTGTTAGCTCTGTCCAACTCAATATTCCATTCTCAATCAAAATTGCAGGTTCATTGGTTGAGAATTCCATTTAATCCATTATTTCATGCTGTGAAAAATCTGGCAAAAGTTAAAATTCATTAGGATTGTGTTCTCCGCTTCCTTTCACAAATCAGGAAGATAGATATTGGTTTATCTTCTCAACATTGACCCAAAATTAACATGCCGTCTTCAGCAAGTTCATTTGAGTAAAATGTATAATCCCCATGGTTACTTGGTAAGAATCTATAAGTGATCCTTCAGGGCTTATTGAAGTGTTAATTTGATGCACACAACTTTACAAGTTGAGAGTGTTTCTATAATATAGATCAGTTTTGCTCTCAATTTTGGCAGCATGATTTTCAAGTATTGCTACATATAGGTTTGGGTTTTGAGACACTTGGAAATTACTATAGACTAGTGAATTGGATTTAGGTGCCCCAGAAACCTCAGAGCTTTTGTGCTGCTTGTAGAGGTGATTCAACCTGCAGGATTGCTGTATACTTGGGCTTTGATTATGGGAATTTAACCTACAGCATGCTGTACTATTGTTTGTAAAGGGTTCATTTGTGTGTCAAGTTGGTTCTTTGTATTATTGTATGTTTGTAAAGGGTCCATTTGTGTGCCAAGTTGGCTCATTGTATAGAACTAGTAAAAATTTCTGTGGAAGAAAAAATTCTTGTTCACATCGATGTTTCATCTGTACAAGCCAACAATCTATCTGCCCACTTGTTATGATTCTCCTGCACATGAAACTAAAACTTCTGTACTGACTTGACAAGCTTCATGATCGAGGACTTGAATTTCCTGTACAATCTTGCATTAACTTTTTGTTTACTATATGCATTTTCTGTTTGCTGAAGCTTGTGATCATTCTTCTGGATGCCTATTCATTTTCAAGCTCTGTATCTTACAGGAAACTTTTATAGAGTACTGGCGCCATTCTTTCAAAGAAGTCTACAATATTGTGCTTTCTTTGACTAATGCCTTGTTTGAAATGCAATGATGAAATATCTCCAGTATTTATTCTGTAGAGTTCACTGGTTCGTTCTTATTACTTTCTGCTCATATGAAGCATTGATCTTGAATTCTGTCTTTTGCTCATGGTCCAGATGATTTTGAATGTAATATATCCAGTTGTTGCACTTGGGAATGTTCAATATGTCTGCCTGAATTATATTTTAGAGTTGTTTTAGATCTTTACCCTCCATTTAAGCTCGACTCTCCATTTCATTGTTCATTATTTTGTTTTATGAATTGGATATATGACTCCAGAGAAAGGCAAATATGGATTGTAGGTTATATTATCTTCTATTTGAATTGTCATTAGAAATTTGAGTAACTTGAGTATATTCATTAGTACTCCTTTTTCATTTAGTAAATAAGATTATTACAAAAGATGGTCTTGTAGAGCTTTCTCGACTAGGCTTATCCGAGACCATGAACTAATAAGAATTGAATGTATAAAGTTTAAACTATGCTTGCTGAAACATTACCAAATGTGATTCAAGACACTGGTCTTCAGGACCTGGAGGAAAACGAGAATTGAAAAAGGAACTCTATTTGGCTGCAATCCTTCACCTTGGAGGTGCATTAAATTCTTGGTCATGGTTGCCTAGAAAATTTTGCTACTCATATAGGATGCTTCTGCTATTACCTTTGTTCCAATGGAAGGAAAATTCCTTGGGTTCTTAGCTCCTGCATTTCCTTCCAAAGATTTGGAGCTGGGGTTCTTGTTCTATAATGTCAACCAATCTGGGGATTCTCACTGGCTTGCATGTGCCTAGCTGTCAGAAGAAGCTCCTGAAGTATCTGCTTGGCATTATTGTTGTTTGAATGGTTGTTGAGAGCATTGCTTTGAGATCCATAGCAGGGGTTGATGGAGAAGCTGTTGAAGCAGCCAAGCAGGCAATTTACCTTTGCTCATTCAGGATATGTACTTGTAGTATGATCACTTTCATTGCTGTTTGCATGTCCCCTTGAGTAGCCATGGTATTGTCAAGATCAGGCCTTTTGTTTCGCATAATAGAAACATAATGAGTCATTACCATCCATTTAGATTGCAGGGATTCAAGGGTTTTACAGATCTGCTCTGTTGGAGTGCCTGTACCCTGTATAGGATTTGTAGGCATGCATGTGGCAATTTCTTCGTTTTCATTATCTATGAGAGCATGGCTGTGTATACAAACTTCCACTACCAGTAGATTGTGATATAATGGTCTTGCCCTGCCAAAACTGAGAGCTTTGGGAATTTTGAGTGTGGCTGGGTGGAAGAATGGAGTTTCTGAAATGTTTGATCCCAGCCATTTGAGCAAATGCTCTATCTAGATTAGGGAAAATTTGATGATGCATTGGTAGAAATGATGATGTGTTTTGGAAGAATGTTCCTTGAGACTTTGTAAAAAGGAAGTGAGAATCTGCATTTCTATTAAATGTTGAACCACCTGTGGCAGAGGCTGATGGGCTGTCTGGCAATTCATAGCTGTGAGAGGTTCTCCATTGTTTGTTACTGTTAAGTCGCTCTTCATTGTTTGTTACTGTCAGATGCTCTTAGGCGATCATTCTTCTGGACACCTCTGTCATTTTCAAGCTTTGTCTCTTACAGGAAACCTTTCACAAGGTACCAAGCACCATTCTTTAAAAGAAGTCTAGAATATTGTGCTTTCTTTGACTAATGCCTCGTTTGAAACACAGTGAAGATATGTCTTCAGTATCTCTTCTGTAGAGTTCACTGGCTTGTTCTTAGTATAATTTTCTGCTCATATGAAGGCTGAAGCATTGATCTTGAATTCTCTTTTTGCATGCTCCAGATGATTTTGAATGTAATATGTCCAGTTGTTACACTTGGGAATGTTCAATATGTCTTTCTGTATTATATTTTAGAGTTGTTTTAGATCTTTAGTGTCCATTTAGGATTCTTCATTACTTTATTTTACGAGTTAGATTAATGACTCCAAAGAATGGCAAATATGGATTGTAGGTTAGGTCATATTATCTTCTATTTGAATCTTCATTACAAATTTGATTAACTTAAATATATTCATTAGTGCTTCTCTTATATAAATAAGATTTTTACTAAAGATGGCTTTGTAGGACTGTCACCACTAGGCTGATACCAAACCCATACCATGAACTGAAAATAATTGAACTGCCGAAACTATGCTTGCTGAAACATTACCAAATACAATTCAAGATACTGGTCTGCAGGACCTTGGAGTAAAGCGAGAGCTGAAAAAAACCTCTATTTGGCTGCAATCCTTCACTTTGGAGGTGCAGTAAATTCTTGGCCATGGTTGCCTTGAAAATTTTGCCACTAGTTTAGGATGCTTCTACTATTCTAGCTTTGTTCCAATGGAAAGAAAATTCCTTGGGTTCTTAGCTCCTGCATTTCCTTCCAAAGTTTTGGAGTTGGGGTTCTGGTTCTACAAATGTCAACCAATCTAGGGATGTTCTACTGGCCGCATTTACCAGACATCGGAAGAAGCTCCTGAAGTGTCTGCCTGGCATTATTATTGTTTGAATGGTTGTGAGAGCATTGCTTGGAGATCCATAGCAGGGGTTAATGGTGAAGCTGTTGTAGGCGGCCAAGCAGGTAATTTACCTTTTGCTCATTCAGGATGTGTAGTCTGATCACTTGCATTGCTATTTGCATGTTCCCTTGAGTAGCATGGTATTGTCACGATCAGGCATTTTGTGTTGCATAATCTAAATTTGATTAGTCATTATCATCCATTTAGATTGCAGCGATTCAAGGGTTTTACAGATCTGCTCTATTGGAGTGCCTGTACCCTGCATAGGATTTGTAGGCATGCGAGTGGCAATTTCTTTGTTTTGATTAGCTGTGAGAGCATGGCTGAGCATGCAAATGTCTGCTGCCAGTAGATTGTCATATAATGGTCTTGCCCTGCCAAAACTGAGAGCTCTGGGAATTATGAGTGAGGCTGGGTGGAAGAATGGAGTTTCCAAAATGACTTATCCTGCCATTTGAGCAAATGCTGTATCTGGATTAGGGAAACTGGAAATATGGTGATGCATTGGGTAGGAATTTTGATGCATTTCTGGAGGAAAGTTCCTTGAGACTTGTGGATAAGGAAGCGGGGATCCACATTTCTATTCAATGTTGAACAACCTTTGGCAGAGGCTGATGAGTTAACAAAAAAATTTGGACCCAAAATTTGATGTTCATTTGATTGTTATAAGTTTTCCTTTTTTCTTGGAGAAGTCAATTGAAAAATCATAATATCTTGGCCATATGGTGGAGTTTGGAGCCTATTTTTTTGCCGTAATGTTTTTCAAGCTTGACTTGTTGGTTAGGTAGATTGACATCATTTTGTGCTGTGCCAAAAATCCAAGTTAATGGGCTTGAGTCCGATAGCTCTTGGTGTTTTTCAGATAGATGTATTTAAGATATCCGTACCAGTTATATGCAGAGAATTATAAGAAAACATCCTCCCGTCTTTTGACTTTTCAAACCCATAACCTATAGGGAATGCAGCCAGAGGAAGATCTTAACTAGGGCTAATATTTTAAATTTGTTGAAGACTAAAATGCTGTTATCAATGTAAGATAACGTTTAACAGAACCAATAATAAGAGCTATTAATGCTTGTGTTGTTTTCTATTAAGTAAATACATTTAGGAGATCATTCATGATTATTTATGTCATTGTACATACCTTTGTTATGTCTAGCTTGGCAGTGACCTAAAAAGTGACCTTTGCTTATATCCACTTACTTTAATCATCATGATAGTTAAGGAGTTTATGGTTGGTTACCTTTGATATTAGTGGTGAGAGAGTATAATTCGTATACATTGAAAATTTGTGTCTTTATTGCATTTGTTTTCAAAAGTTGAGCTTTACCCTTTCTTTTGTTTCTATTATTTGCTGCTTTTTAACAGGTCTACAAAGCATTTATTTCATTCCACCTGCTTTATTCTAAGGATGTAGATTGGTAAAGCTATTTATGTTTTTGCGGTAAGCAGATTTTCAGTATTGAAAAGTAGAATGGCTGACCCTCATTTATTTTATTATGGCCTAGAATAGAAGGGAAGCTAATTTCCCTTCATAAATCTACAATATTGGTAAAATAAGAATTTATCAAGGAGAAACCTTGAGTGTGTTGCCCCCTTTTTCTCAGGAACGCATCAGAGTTGGAGCCAATACAGCCTTTACTGAACAAGTGTATACATTTTCTGGATAATTCTCTTTCTGATAATATCACATTGAGACCGCGGATTCAATATGAGCGCGAGCCAGTATGGTTGGGTATTAAATCATTGTATGTGATTTCAAGATATTCTAACTCAAGGAATCTTTTTGTAGTAAGCTATGGTTAATACCCGCATTTGTCTAATGCTGGCTTTGTACTTTTGTTGCTAAATGACTGCTTCTGCTGAAAGAATTGGTTTCCTCGAATCATCGGCATTTGAAGAGGGGATTGTCGACGTTACCCCATTTTTCTCAGCGTAGTTCTTAATCATGTTAGTGATGACAGTACAAAAGACTTCGCTCATGCAGTTGATTGTCTCAGGCTGTTATTTGAAGTTTTAGGTAAGGTCAATTAATTTGTTGTTTAGAATTTGGATACATTCTTTCTCTGCTGTCTAATGGAAATACTTGGCTATTTCTTTTCTGAAAGGTACTGACTACTGCAATATTCTTATTTAAGGATGCAAGCTCTGGCTAGAAACAACATTTTCACCATCTGTCATGCAAGCTCTGGCTGAAAACAACAACATCTCTTTTAGGCCAGTGCTTCCACACCCGCATTGAAAAGCATCATAAAGCAATTTTTGATCTGTTCCAGCCATTTCTACAGGTATTCGATTTCATCCAAATTTCTCTTCAATTGGTAAATAAGTTGTCTTTAATATGGGTGAATTCCTTGTTACTCTATCGAGTTTGTTTGCAATCTATGGATATTTAAATCTTGTCCAAGATATGGGATTTCTTTGCACACTTACATCTTATTGCATTACTGATGAATCTCTCAATCGACATGTCTCAGTCACTAGAGGCTTTGGAAGATGGAGAATTTGAAAGACAGCGTAGACATTTTTGTATTTCCTTCTTCACCAAGTTAGTCACAGCAGCAATTTTAGTCCTCTAATGAAGAAAAAGGCTCGTCAGGTCAGTCCATTTATCTCCAGTTTATTCTGATTCCTCATTGACAATAACTTCTCTTCACATATTATTAGCATGGTTTTGTTGTTGATTATAGTTTTTGTGATTGTTGGCATTTTTTTTTCCAATGTATTTATATGCTTTTGTGTTACCTTTTTATCATTTTATTCTGTCTTGATGTACCTTTTCAGGTAGCCATTTCTATAATTCGGCGTGGTTACAGGATGGATCCTCCATGTCCACCTTTTGAGTGTGCCCATATGTGGTATGACTATTAAAATTTGCAAATAATCTTTTTAGTTGTCTTAAAAAAATTTAAATTTGATATATCATAATTTTGTAAGGTTTTACAGATTGGTCTCTAACAAGCTACTAATATGGAATGTGTGGATTCTTATATTGGGGTCACCCAAAATCAGGGTTTCTATATTGAGGCTTAGCAGTAGGACAACATAGAGTTGTAAATCAATTCTACCTTTTCTAAAATTGGTTTTATTTATAATTCTTACAATACTATAGACATCATATTTGTTTGCATTTCCTGGTAAAGAGGAAGGCAACTTTTTAAACATTAGCAAAAAATCCTGGAGTCAAGTGTGGGAAAACACATTTTCTATATAGTCTGGTAGTTACATGTTTGCTTGCTTGAAAATAAACAAATGTATGTAGCTTTTGCTAACAATTGAAGATGTATGACATTGGACTCAAAAGCTGCTTTATGTTTCTTTTTCTTATAAATCTATATTTGTTCTCAAAAAGATGCAAACTAAAATACTATATGCAAAGAATTGAATGTGGATAAGAATATTGAAGTGACAACCTGATTTAATTTGTGAATATAAGAATTTGTAAGACATAAAACTTAAATATGAATGATTTTCTCATCCAACAAGAACATCAAAATGCAGAAAGCAAATTCATGATAAGTGGCTCGTGGGGATTCTTATAGAATGAGATAGGATGTAAAATCTGCTACCCACCGACTAGGTACACGTTGACAGTAAATATTTAATATTTACATCTTGAATAATAAAACAAAGTAATATCTCAGATGGGTTACCGTGAAGGATAGGGATATGTGTGTGTGTATGATTCAAGCAACACACATGATAGGCTGTCTCTACAAGGTGACAGGTTGTATCTGTTTATAAAGACCTTTGATTACCAACTATGCTTAATTTTGGAGTTTCTATGTGTCACTTGGTGAAGTATTTTGTATGAGACCATTTTGTAGTCGCACTGAGTCTACAGAGCCATGGAGTTTTTTCATGCGGTTGTGCTCCATTTTGAGCTCTTTCTCTACTTCAATAGCATGATTTTCCCATCGCCACCAGGGCCATCTTCTTGAGAGATATTTCATCTGTATCTTTGACACTTGTCAAACATGTTGACAATCTCTTTTAGCTTGTAATATGTATTTGAGCTTTGCCCTCCTTCTGAAGTGAAGTGTAGCTAGTTTGGTGAAATTCAATGTCAGCTTGTCAGAGTTCAAATAGTTGGTTTTATTCACTCATACAAATTTGTAGCATCACTCCACCCATTCAACAGTATGGGGGTATGGTGCTGATCTGCTTTGCGTGTCGTGGCCATTGCCTTGGCATTTGTTTTTGGTATTTGGTGCACCACATCTTTTGGCAGTAGATCAAATTTAAAGTTTGGTGAACTCTTGCACTATTGACACTATTGGTAGTCTCCTTGCATGGAGCTATTCTAGTGAATTACAATGTCAACTATTTTGTTTTGTGTGATCGAGTAGTAGATCTAGACCACTAGTGCAAAATGAGTTTAAGTGAACATATGTCTACCAAACATTTCTTTTGGTTAGCAGAACTTTAGCTCTTAGGAAGAGCAATGGATTCAAACTTGGCAGTGTTTTGTAAGTCTGGCATCCCCAACACTTGTCAACATTAGTAGCTTTAGACCACGTGTTCTCATAAGATCTTTTGTGACTTTCAAGTCCATTGAGTGCATTTATGTTTGATGGGCTTCGTTCCATCTAGTGCACCTACTTCAACATTGTGGTTAGTCTTTGAGTCGTGCTTCTTGGGACGCCTTGTGGCATAAGTTCTCGCTCCACTTTAGCTGTTTTACTGGTTTTTTGGGTACCTTGCGGTGACACTTTTTCATCCATGGTAACTCTTTTTTCCAGTTGTTTGTAAATGGGTACCTAATTAGGCCTAGTTGTTGGGACCCATATTTGGATTTGTCTCCTAATTTTTCTCATTTCTCATTCCCAATTTTGTGCTTAAGGGAGGGTGTTGGATTGGAATTAAGGGTAAAGGGAGGGTTTTAGAAGGTCCCCCAACCTTGTACAAAAAATCCCATTAGGCTAGATATAGCATTTAATATCATAAAGAGAAGATACCCTAAGGAGATTCCAAAAAAAAGGGGAGCGGAAACGACAGCAAAAAGATAATTACAAAGAGAACATTATATGAGCTTTTTAAGCTCAGTTACAACATTTTTTGCACTAGGACAACCAGAATCATCAGCGAGTTTTTCAGCCAGAGTAATGAGCTCTGCACAATCCGTGGCAATGGCTTTCCTGGTGATATCCGTGAAGTCCTCCCATGCCTTTAGAGTGGTGAAGGCTCTCTGCAGCTTGCTCAGGATAGATGAAACCAATTCCACTCTGCGCTCATCCCTCGCAGAGTCAGCAACCACAGGCTCAGCAGGGTTCAAATCCTGGTTTGGAGGTGAAAGTGGAGAGTTAGTCGAGGAGAACTGTTAGCTGAATCCAAATCATCCCCAACATTATGGATGGTAGTGTCAACAAAGGGCTGCGTTGTTTCCATCTGCACAGAATCAGGGGAGTCGGGGTAAAGTTGGGCAAGGCCCAGAATGTCCTCAGCATGGGAAACATTGGGGCTGGAGACCGGAGAGGGCACTTTGGTGGCAGCGTCCTCCAAGAGAAGGTAGGATTGGATATGAGGATGGGGGGGAACAGGGGGAGCGGAAGGGGTGGCAGCATCATGAGAGGAGCCGAGGATGGCGACGTCGAATCAGAATCGAGTCGAAGAAATGTGAAGGCGACGGCGGCGGGCTGGGACGAACGGAGAGAGATAGGAGAGGGGCGGGGGGAAGGGGAGGGAGAGCGGCGGCGCCCCCGACCGGGGGGAAAGTGGACAAGCTCGGTATGGGGGGCAGTAGTAGAAAATACCAGATACAACAAACCTTGATGCAGAATGGCCCCGTCCCCATCACGCGCCAAATGCACAGAATGTTCAGAGATTGATAGAGGAAAGCGGCCAAGTTTATTTTCTTGCCCCAACGCAAGTGAGAGAGAATGAATAGATGGGGCCCGAAGATCAGACGGTATCTACCGTCAATCGTGAAATACCTCATTATGACTTCCGCGATACGGTCCCACGGGGAGGGAGTGACTCTCGTGTGTAACCGAGAGATTCTTCACCAGTCTTTCCCCAGGGGTAGTGAAATCTTGGACCTCTCTACTGCAGTGAGCGTTTGGAGTAGATGTCACCAGCGGCCGGAAGACCAGTTGCAGCGATGGCGTTCGTTGAAATGTGGAAAACCGTGTTACCAATCTGCACTCTCCCCTTGCCCAGGTCGCCATCACTGCATATGAAACTAGGGCAGAATGTCCAGCCATTCTTTCGAGGAAGGTGGAAATCCCATTGTCCATGAGGATATTCCACACTTCTTCGTCTTCCCTGATCGAGCTGCATGAGGCGGGTTCAATACGCTTCAATTGACCACCCATTTGATTGCGAGAGTGGAGCTGCGTGAGAAGGAGGGGACGTAGGAAGGACTTAAATAGCCCTCTACGCATGCAACAATCTCATCAACATAATTGCTCTTCCGCTCGTACCTGGGGAGTTTATTGGGATGCATGGCGCAAGCATGCGAGAATCAAGCGGAATCATGACGCATCTCGCCCTTTAAAAGCTTGTGTGCCAGGGGTCTTTTCATATGAAATGAGGAGTTATTACCGCCGCCATAATGGAGGTCAAAGAGATGTTGCTGACACCCAAGTCAGCTTTTCCCACAAACCCGCTGACATTAGGAGGTGAGATCATTTTGAGTAATTTGGAGGAGGTCAGGGAAGTTATCATGCCAATTTTGAGTATTTTCGAGAAGGACCCGATGTTAGCCAAGTGGTCCACGCTTTGTTTCCCTCGAAGAATATGCTGAAACTGAATTTGTTGGAATCCCCTTTGCAAAATGTGAATATCCGCAACAATATTCTGGATCGACCATTGACTTGAGTCCACTGACTATGAAGGAGCTTGATCATATTGAGGGAGTCGCTTTCCACTTGGATAGGCTCGCTGCCAAGTTTGAGAGCCATCTCAAGGCCTTTGAGGATGGCCATGGCCTCGCCCGATGATTTGTACCGACATTAAGATTGTGGGCCGAGGTAGCAAGGATAGAGCCGGAGGAGTTACGAAGGATGGCTCCACCACCCGATTTTCAGGGTTGCCTTTCGATGCCCCATCAGTGTTAAGTTTTCTCAGGAGGGGGAGCCATCGAACATCATCACGATTCGTAGAAGAGGCTTTCTTGGTGGGGAGATTAACCAGTAACTGCTGCCACTGCTGAGAGTTACAAATTTGAATCTTTTGCTGATATTTTATCCAAGTAGTGAGAGTTGAAATTATCCTGGAAAGAAATAGTGATCTAGCTAGCCAAAAGATCATATTCAAGACTTTGATTCTTAAAAATTCTTTGTTCCTTTCCTTCCAGATTCCCCAGATGCCATGCGGAAGGAGGAGCTTCCAAGCCAAAGCCAAGGCTGGATGGGAGAAGGGGGAGCACCACTGAATGAGGACATCCTGAATGGACTCTGGAAAGATCCAACAGACCTCCATCCTAGATAACAACCATTGCCAGATAGCTTGTGAGAAGGGACAGTGGATCAAAAGATGGGAAGAAGATTCCGTTTGCCTTTTCACAGAGGACACATCGGGTGGGAAGAGAGAAACCTCTTCTTTTCAGATTTTCTCCGAGAGAGGAAGGCGTTCTTTGAAGAGAGCCAGGAGAAGAAACCTATTTTGGGGATAGTAGCCTTCAGCCAGAAACTGGCGAGGGGAGGGCAGAGCTAGTCCGAGGCATGGAGAGGTAAGCCGCTTTGACCGAAAAGGAACCCGAAGGAGAGAGTGGCCAGATAAGCTCATCCTCAGGCCGAGAAAAGGGGATATATATTGAAGAGAGTTCCTTCCTAAGCTTACACAAAAGCTGCCTCTGTTGTTCCCTAATTCCCGTCCACTCGGGATAGTCCATGTAGGTATAGTGTTCACCTCAGTCCAGTAGCCAGAGACCATCCTGCCAAGTCTATGGATGAGAATTATTTTAATAGGGTCCCAAGAGGAGATGTTGTTCAACGGTTTTTCTCCCATCCAGTGATCATGCTAGAAGTCGATAAGCCTCCCATTTCCAAATTTCCATTTGGTGCCAGCTCGGATAGTGGGGAGGGAGCTAATGACTGAATTCCAGATGGCCGAACCTCTGATCGGAGTTGAGGAGATTAAATTTTCATTGGGAGCAAGGTACTTAGCTCTAAGGAGTTGGGCCCAGTTTGAGTTCCCTTTAGCGACTTCCCATCCAATTTTTGCAAGGAGAGCCGCATTCATATCAGCCATCCTTCTTAGACCAAGACCCCCCTGAAAGGTCGGTTTACAAACTTCATTCCATGAGACCAGATGGATCCTCTTTTTTTCTTCTGCCCCTGACCAAAGGAAGTTCTTTTGGATTCTTTCCACGGTCTCCTTTACCGAAGTGGGTAATTTGAGAAGTGACATGAAGTAGGTAGGTAGGCTCTGGAGAGTAGCTTTCACCAATTGCAGTTTTTCAGCTTTGACCGAGCAGGGCCCCTTTCCAGGATGCTAACTTTTTCTGATATCTCTCAATAATAGGATTCTAGAGATTTTTGTTTGTCTCCCTTTAAAGAGGGGAACGCCAAGGTATGAGGCCGGGAGGTCCACAATTTTGCAGCCAAAGATATCATGATTTTCCTTTGAAGCCTGGGAGCAGAGTTTATGAATGAGATGCTACTTTTGTTGAAGTTAATGGTTTGCTGAGAAGCGGCTTGATAGAGGTTAAGGATTTCCATGAGCGCTCGTGCACTTCAATCACAGAGGCAGCACTCAACAACAAGGTGTCATCTACAAAATTGGCTATGAGTGGCCGAAGGCAAGCTGGAGGTGATTTTCAGACCGAAATGACTGAATGTCTTTTAGCAGCCTCAAGCGCTCTGCTGAGGGAGTCCACCATCAGAACGAAGAGGAAGGGGGACAGGGGGTCTCCTTGCCTGATTCCTCTGCTTGCTTTTAAAGAAGCTACAGGAATACCATTCATGAGAATGGAGAAACAAGGTGTCATGCAATACAAGAGTAAACCCAGCTACACCATCTTTTATCAAAACCATATTTTTCCAGGATCCTAATCAGGAAAGGCCAGCTGACTCTGTCGAAGGCTTTTTGCATATCAAGCTTTAGGATCATTCCAGGAGACTTTGAAAGATACGTCGAGTGAATAGCTTCATGGACCGTGATAATGCCACCTTGGATGAGCCGCCCACTGATAAAGCCATTCTGATTTTGAGATATGAGGCTATTCATAAGGGGTTTAATCCTGGAGGCCATCATCTTGGTGATGATTTTGTAGGTAGTGTTGCAGAGGCTGATCGGCCTAAAATTGGAGACAACCTTTGATCCCTGATCTTTAGGAGCCAGAGCTAAGAAGGTGGTGTTCCATTCTTTAAGAAGCTTGTTACTGTTCTGGAATTCGTTAACCGCTTTGAAGAGATCCTGCTTGATTGTTTCCCAGAAGACTTGAAAGAAAGTAGCGGGGAAGCCATCTGGGCCTCGAGAGCTTTGTCTCTTTTCATGGAAAAAACGGCTTTGTGGATTTCTTCCATAGCGAAAGCTTTGGTAAGATTCTCATTCATCTCAGCTGACACAAGCTGGGGAATGTGTTGAATCATAGCTGACATTGATTGCTCGTAGGAGGTTGATCTACCTGAAGGAGATTAGAATAGAAGGAGACAAGCTCATGAGATATATCAGAGTCAGAGGTTAATAAGGTACCTGAGGTTGTCACCAGTTCTCGAATCTTGTCTCTGCTTTTATGCTTGGAGGTAGTGGTGTGGAAAAATTTGGTGTTGCGGTCTCCCTGTTCAAGCTAGAGGGCTCATGTGACGCTGCCTCAATAGGTCTCCTCCTCTTGAAGAGTATTATGATAATCACTAAGGAGAGAGATTTCTTGTTGGTGAAGGTGGTCTAATCTCCCTTTGATTTCCATTTGAGTAGATATTCTGGCAATATCTTGTTTCAACTTCTGCTTGCGGAGCTTGATACTGCCGAAAATCGTGGTCTTCCAGATTTTGAGTTATTTTTAATTTCTTTGAGTTTGCTGGAAAATTTAAACATATCGGAGCCCTCAACATTGAAATCCCACCATTTGTCAACCAGAGGGTTTAGATGGTTATTCTCAAGCCAGGCCAGCTCGAACCTGAAGGGGGGATTCTTGATATTCAGATTATGATTAGCACTAAGCAAGCAGAGGGCTATGGTCGGAAGCCGCCCTAGGCAGGGAACAAAGATAGAAGTCAGGAAAAGAGAGATCCATTCGAGAGATCCCAAGAGCTCTATCTAATCTGCTTTGAATGTGATTTCTGCCCAATCTGTGATTTGACCAAGTAAAAGAGGAGCCATGAAGATCCATGTCAAGAAGGGTATTGTCCCTGATGAAGTCAGCCAAAGCTTCCATGCTTTGGAAGGATTAGTAGGAGTTCCTCCTTGTTTTTCCGAAGGGAAAAGGGTGCAGTTGAGGTCACCCATTATTAAAATGGGGATGTTGCTGCAATTACTGATGAAATCAGATATGTCTTTCCATAGTTTTCCCCTCTGGGATTCCAAGTTGGGGGTAGACATTGATGGCAATCCAGGTGGAGACAGAGCCCACTTCTTGGAAGAGCATGCACAAGAAGTTGGGGTGTTTGAGCAGACAATCACCTTTGAAGTTTTTGGGATCCCAAAGGGTGCATAAACCACCAGAATTTCCAGCCGAGGGCTGAGATTCATAAGCAGCAGCAGGCCAGATTTTTAGAAGGCGATCATCTTTTTTAAGTTTAGTTTCCTGCAACATTATGATATCAGGGGAATTCTGAAACTTTATATCTTTGATGACTCTTGTTTCTGGAGAGAGTTGAGACCTCTTATATTCCAAGAAATGATCTTCATTTCTTAGATTTCGATTTGTTCCCTACTACCATGTTGATTGTGCTCTGTGTACCTTGAGCGACATTAAGAGCTGCTTCTTGTTGCTAGCTTGACATTACTCGGAGTTCTTCCCCTGGGTTTTTCAATACCAATATCAGGCTTCTTGCTGCTGCTTCTTGTCCATCGGGGATTGAAACTGTCATCAGAGGAAAGGGCCGAAGGGGAGATGGAGGAGTCCACATGGGGAGGGAAAAGGGGGACCGAGGGGGAGATTCAAGGAAGGGGATCCAAAGCAACAAGGGGGAAGGGAGGAGGGGAGGGGGAGGGGGAGAGGGCAAAAGGGAAGGAGGGGAGGAGGGGGCAGCCAAGGAGAGGAAACCTCCGCGAGGAGGGGAGGAGAGGAGCAGTGGGGGTTAACGAAGGGATGGGAGACTTGGGGGAGGATGGGGGATCGGTGGGTGCAGCCATTTGAGAGTCAGCATTAATTTCCCCTTCTTCAAGGAGAGCAAAAGAGTTAGAAATGGGTATGCTCGGTATCTCTTCAGAAGATGATTTTGGGATATAGGTTTTCTTGATTTTGGGGTTGGGAGTTTGGGGTTTAGGTTTTGGCTGAGGCTTGGAAGGGCATCCAGCTGCTCTGTGGCCAATGCTTTTATAGAAGGAGCAGGCTTGGGGGATGTATTCATAATCAATATTTTGCTTCCAGTTCCCTAGATCTGAAAGTAGCTCAATCTCTTTAGGGAGAGGGCAGCTGACATCAAGCATTAACACAAAAACGGGCATGGATGAATCTAGTTTTAGCCTTAGTAGCTTGATCTATAGCTATTAAAGAGCCTATGGTGAGAGCAATACCTTCTATAACAGCTAGGATGCCAGAACTCCAGGGGAAGACCGGGAGGCGAACCCATATTGGAGCTTGGGTCATGGATTCCGTGTGGGGATTGAAGCCGGAGACCATTTCCTTATGTAGAAGCCCCATCTGCCAAAAAACCAAGGGCCTCCAAGAAGAGCTCTTGCGAAATCCTCTTTCATGCTGAAGGAGAATAGAATGAACCCGTTTGGCATTGCTGCTATTTCCAGCGCTCCACAAGGGTGCCATTTTGACCGTGCCCATTTTTTAATGTCCTCCAAAGGGGGTCTGGGGCCCATCAGTTTACCAACCAGCGAGAGATCACGTGATGCAGCAGCTGCCTCTGTGATATGGGTGGGAATGCGCAGTGTAAAGGACCCGTCAGAAAGAGTGGGCGTGAGTTTGTCTGTATGCGGGGCAGAGGTGGAACCCTCCACTAATTTGTTTTTCTTGTAACAGGCATTTCCACTTCTCTGAGCTGGCAAGGTTCCCACTATGTAGGCTAGTTGGGTCACGTCTGTTCAAAAAAGGGCTGGTGGATGATGATATAGCCTAAATTTGACTGTTTCAATCTGTTATTTGTTTCTTCATTACAATCTTCTCTCTTGTATTTGTTGATTGTTTTGACTATTTAGTGAAAACATTGTAGACAAGACTTTTGTTGAATATTGGTTATGGTTCCCTTCATATTTTAATTGCAGTAGAAACAGTTACATCAAGACTTCATATTTGTTTGAAATATGAATTTGTACTGTTTTTGGTCTGGTTATCAAGAGCTTTGCCATTTTCCCAAAGTGCATAAACTGGTGAACATTTGGAGTGCATATGTTATAGCAATTATGCCTTCTACTATTAGCACATTTTTGAATGTTTTGTGTATATTATATCTGTATGCATTATACCTCATCTCTGTTATTGATTAGTTGCTTTACAGGGGCCCATCGTTAATACATTCTGTGACAGATTCGTCACTTTACTCATCTCTTCGTCAGCCTGCATTTGATCTTATTCAGACAATTATTGTAGCTGATGCAGCAGCTCTGGTCTCCTTGTGGGCAAGAAAATGCAATCAACATATCTCATTTTTGAAAACCCCTGTGAGATTGATGCAGATGATGATGAATCACATTCATTTAATGAAGTTGAAGGGACTGATGTAAACTGTTGGACAGATTTCAACATGTTAGGCAGGTTGACAGCTCACGGTTGTGAAGAATGGTTTTGCATTCCGCTTTTGTGGGTGGACGTTTTTGGAATATTGCCATCAGCTTTACCTTTATCGTTTTCAAAATCTGTAATGTGGGCTTTGTCGAGGTTTTCTGCTATTGAACCTGAAATTGATAACTCATTGAAAATGTCAGTGTCACAGTGGGTATCAATGTATTTTGAAAAAATTGGTACTACTTTAATGTGGGACACACCCAAAGGTTGTGATGATGGTGCAGATGGTAGGGGACCAATTAATTCAGTAAAAGCTGCTCTTCACTGTGTGGATCTACTTAGGCTAATGAGAAGGTAAATGCTTCTATTAACTAATGTCAAATATTGTCATCCAAATCATACTATGTTATTGTTGATGATTATCCCTGGTTGCGTATTAAGTATTAATTGCTCAATAGAAGTCAAACAATGGAAAGTTGGGACTATAGAAACATAAGTGCTTTTATTTAGACGTGCATGATACTAATCACATAAAGTGGATTCTGGAAGAATAATTTTATATCTGTTGATGGTCTAGAATTGTCTGTTGTTTGGATTTGGCATTATTCCAATTCTGGATCTACAGGTGTGGTGCGAATTATGCTAGTAAAATTGAAGGAAGTGAACTTTGCAAGCAGTGGACATGGGAACCAAGGATGAGTGAGACTGTTAGTCTGTTGCTAGCTGATCCTGATGATGTAAGCACCATTGTGGTCATTTGAATCTGCCTTTGTTTCAAAAAGAAAATCAGAATTCACTATTGGATGCTTTCTTAGTCAAACTTCATATAAACTGAGTTTGTTATCCAATGCCTTATGGATCTTATATTAGACTAAGGTTGTCATTGTGTTGCAGTCAGTAAGGCAGGCTGGGAAGGCTATTTTGGAGCAAGTTTCAAATGTGCGGGGCCTTGCCAATGGGCTGCAATTCCTTTGCTCGAGCCAAGCTTCTATATCTTCAATGCTTTTGGGTCTACACTATGCAATAAAAATGGTGAATGTTTATAGCTGTTAAAACTTTTTTTGACTAGTTTGGGTTATGCATATGTAATTCTCTGTTTGAAAGAAAACAACACACATCTCTCTCTCTCTCTCTCTCCGCATCAAATTCTACATATGAGAGCATTGGTTCACTTGAGTATGCTTGATGGATGGAAAGATGCAATAAAACATTGGTCAGGATGCTTCTGTCCTTGTAGGATCTTGCTCATCTTGTTATGGCAATTTTTTTCCGATCCTTAAAGGAAGTATATAATCAAGGCTGTTCAATTTAATGGACCAACAGACATTGGGTTTTTTTATTTTCTAGATGCAAGAGTTTCACACTGAAGCTATTATGCTCGCTGTGAGTTCTCAGAATTTTAAAAGGTAGTAACATTTACTTTGAATGTTTAAACGGTGATAATGTGTAACATTGGCTATTTGTTTAGGTTGGGTACCCCTATTAAGCGAATCATTCACTGTATTCTCAATAATATAAAAACAATGTTAAAATTGTAACATATGCCATAGATTTTAGTGTCTTTTGGATTATTCTTTCTGACACTCGAAGATACAACTATTTAGAACCATAACCTATAACTATTTTACATTAGGTATGACTAAATTATATACCAATATAAGTTGATGGAACATCAACCTGGCCAATGACGCAGCTGGTGATCATATGAGGCATTACAATTAACTTATTAAGTGATGTTAACAAGGGACTCAAATATTAACTAAAGGAAAACATGGTAAAAAATGAAAATCTTAAAAGGGCATACTTTGTAAAACCAGTCTCAACCAAAACTTTCTTTGTTGGATTTATTTCCCAAATCAAGCATAAGGTATAGGGTTCTTGTTCTTGTTGAGGTGAGATTTTGGAAAATTGTAAAATTTATTTGCATTTTAATAGCTTTGTGAAACTAGTTTTAGAGTCAAGAGGGTTTTGGACCGAACATTTTGCCAAAGAACTTATAAGAACTATACTTATGGTTGGTTGTTTGTTTCAATGTAGAAATTTCTATTTGAATGATTGGATCACGATAGTTATGCATTTCCTTATTTTCATGCAGTTGATGGCAGATTCAATTATTTCGACATCACGAGTTCTACATCATCTTTTCTTTGTTATATCTAAACTTTTAAACTCTTGTGCGAGTAATACCAAATGGGCATTCAGCGAGGAGGGTAAATGCCAGGACTCTTTGTATTCTCAAAATGGAGGATTTATACAACCTTTACAATATACTGCTTCGTCAAATCTAGTAATGCTGGGAGTTTCATCAAATGAAAGGAATGAAAAGGCTCGGAAGAAATTGTGTGAGGTACTTTCAGAGAATATATGGCCTCTCTTGTTAAAATGCTTGAAAGAAGGAAAACATTCACTTCAAGACAAAAGTTATCAGGTATGTTGTGATTTGTTGGAAAGGATCTCTCTCTCTGTCTCTCACACACACACGCAGACAGATGTCTTAGTGTTCCTTGCCTGTTTGGGATTTACCATTTGTCAAGAGACACATTGATGAATCTGGATATTGTATTAGTTACACCATCATAATGTAATCATTGTTTTATCAACTACTGTAATTGCACATGCTAGTTCTGGCAAGTCTATTGCATTTGAAATCCGTGTAGTGCCTTGCTTGATGTTCACTTCTTTGTTGACATTTTAGGGCTTTGTTTTCTATAAATGTCTCAACCTGCTCTCGACATCTTTCATTTATCCATGTATAAAAACAACATTCCCAAAGTTTATGATATATTATGATATGATACTATATTTTATTCATTTTTGTGACATTTATGACATTTTCTTGTGTGCTTACTATTTTGATACTAGTATTTGGTTCAGTTATTCTTGCTCTCAATTTTTTAAACTCTCAAATAATTAGATAATTTTATTTCCTTTGGATATGCGCAGGAATCACATAATATATTTATTTGAGCATTTGATTTTATTGAAACTGCTTCTCACATAATGACATTGATTTGGTGTTTGTTTTCTAATCTAGTTTTCATGTAGAAGCCTTCATTTCTCATGTCGCCAACCAAGAAATCTGCAGTACAAACATGTAATGTAATTGAACAACATATTGAACTTAATTTCAAACTTGATCTTAACAATTTACTTCTTGAGGAGTAATAAAATTGTGTCATAAGTACATAAGGTATCAAAACTCCAAAATACGAGGTTAGCATCAATCCATTCTCAATTGACATAGAAACAATCTTATGCCAAAAGAAAATTTTGCACAATAGGATTTTCCCTAAAGGAGGATGTAGTTCCATAGACCTACGCCAAACACATGAAGGCAATCTGTAAGAGTGACGTGATGCCAATGGTGGAGTGTGGGAGAGGCAGGGCCAAATGGAAATATTGGTACCAAGGGGAAGTCGTACTAACAATACACATTGTTGCCATCAATAGTGGTCCTATTGTCAAGTCCATGGAAATTACATTCTCATGAGGATATCACAATCCTATTGTATGCCTATGCTCTGACTCAACCCTCTAATACTCCAAGTAACATGCCACATATTTTGCAATGTCTCTTTTTATCCCTCACTAAAAGAACAATTTTCTTAGATTTGCACAGATCTTTATTTGAAAACGAGCCAATGTGTTTTATATGCCTCTACATTCCCAACTCATGATGAGTCATTTCTAGGAACATAGACGCTTCATTTGTAACAAAGAAGACCATCATTACCCAAATTGCAAACTGTATACTAAGGCTTCTCTAGATCACTCTACACCGACACTTGTATTGCCTGATACGAAATATCACCATGAAGCTGCTCCAAAATATGTCCTTTGAAGCTCATCAAATTCCTACTTTGCATTATGAAATTTTACAATACATAATCTTATACAAAAACATTTGTTATAAAATTGAATATTAAATGTGGGTGATATAGGCCATGTTCCATTAGTTTATACCTCTTGAAGAATATAAATAATCATGCGCCATCATCCATGTGCCATTGTTGTAGGCATACTTATTGTTTCTTTCATGCAATGTGTTTCATATTGAATCCCTATGGATTTTATGTATATTTTGTCCCTTACATCATCAATAGTTGTAATTGTATAATTACAATGGATAGAACTCATTGTGTTATTAAGCTCGACTTCCCATTTCCACTAACATCATTGTTGAATTTATGTCATTATCCAAATCAACTACCTATCTTTCCCTCATAGCCATTGTTTTTTCTTGTATCACAATGTTATATCACCCCTTGACTAAACAAAATTAAGTATCTCCTTTATTATTGCCTTGAAGGAATCTTGGGACCATAATGAACCTTTACAAGTGTATTTATCATTGCTTTCTTCAAGGTTAGACACTAACACCCATCAAGAATTCTTTGGTTATGTATTAGACCCCTTTTGTGTACCAATGGGATGCATCCCTAGGACTAGATTGGCATCGGGACATCCATGACATCTTGGAGATGGGGTCAAAACATTTTTAGTCGTTTCCATTAGGTTATACTTCTTGAACACTATAAATAATTATGCGACATTATTGTAGACACACTTCTTGTTTTTTTCATGCAATATGTTTTGTATTGAATCCCTATGAATTTATGTACATTTTGTCCCTTACAACATCAGGTACTAAAGAATTAAAATTGGTAGAACTCATTGTGTGATTAAGTTCAACATCTGATTTCCAATAACATGATTGTTGAATTTATATTGCTATGCAAATCAACTACCTATCTCTGTTCCATTGCCATTGTTTTTCTTGTATTAGAACTTTATATCACCCCTTGACCAAAGAAAATTAAATACCCACCTTGTTATCATCTTGAAGGAATACTGGGACCATAATGAATTACCTTTTACAAGTGTATTCATCATTGCTTCCTTCAAGGTTATACACCAATGCCATGTCTTCTTAGTCTATGTATTAGACCTTGTTTTTGTGTATTGTGGGAACAAATCCCTAGGCCGGAATGGCAACATGCACATGGGTGACATCTTGGGGAAGGGGATAAACATAGTTTAGTTATCCCTGACAAAGTGATGAAACTTTGGGATGTAAATCTGAGAAATTGAACCAATGAATGTAAGTTTGATTATAAATAATTGAAATTGGCACTTAAATCTGATTATAAAAAAATCACGAGAAAATCTTATAATTAAATGGGACATTTATTTGCACTACAATCTGATATCTATTTGCATTAAGTAAACCTTTAGTTGTCCTCCACAACCCGAAAATTGCTTTGTTTCTTTGATTTGTAATAGATTAATATTTGAATAGACAATTTCAAATTGTTTCAGTTTTTTTTTTAAACTTTCAAGGCAAGACGAGCTTCATGAGTGATGAAGATGATGGAATGCAAGAAATACATATTGGAAGTTGGGGAGGGAAAAGAGTCAAGGGCACTCAAATTGAAAGTTTTGTTGGGAGTGTTTGGGTGTTTAATTACGCATCAAATGTTGGATAAATATGCAACAGGGCCATTCAGCCAAGAAACTCCAATGTGGCATTTTGTTATGATTCTTATTACAAACAAGGTGAGTAATTTAGAAAAAGTTGGCTTTGGAGATGCAATATTTGCAACAATTATTGGAAGGGTAGCATTGCTAGGGTTGGTGCACAGTCACACTATCAGCACATCCCTCGTAAAAAGGTTAGTCATTGTCCTAAACTTACACCTGAGGAGAGGGCTCAAATACTTTTGTTGTTTAATGGGGAGATGATTTCTAAACCATCTGCTAGTGCCCCTTTCTCTAGGACTTCCATGCATGTTTCTAGAACTACAACTCTCGTGGTTCCAATTTTTGAGATTCTTGTGGTTCCAATTTTTGAGGTGAATGTGGTGGAACCAAAGGGAAAAAGAAAGGACATGGGCTTAACTTCAATCATGGTGACATATATACCATGCAGCTTCAAGAGTATGCAGATTATGCCATTGGCACATTGTTCTTTGCCAATGGTATTCCATTTCATGTTATTACAATGAGGCATTAACCAAGGCATGTTAAGCAGGTTCATCTTCTGCGCCTCTTGGTGAAACCAAATTGAGAACTACCATCTTGGAAAAATATTATTTAAAAATTTAATTTGTTGATGGTGGAGACGAAGGTTACATGTGTCACACATGCATGCTCTATCATTGTGTATGGGTGGATGGACATTAGTTGCCTCACACTCATCAATATTATAATTACAAATTTACATGTAAAGAATGCCCTTATTTTCTTACAGGGTTGTTGATTGTTTTTGAAAGTGGTAGGATGCTGAATTTCAGTTTTAGATGCTGAGGGATGCTTTCGAGGAGGAAAGCCTTGCCAATGTAGGTCTGGTAGTTATAGATGCAACATCTTACTAACATTGTTTTGGGCTTTTTGAAGCCAAGAATTCCTCAATCCACTTCATACTGTATTTGAATTTTAGTTGAGAGGATCTTAAGATTAGGAGCCCTTGCAACTAATAACTATGATACAAGTGGACTAGGTGGAGGGACTTCAAGATAAAACAGGGTAAGAGGGTGAAGGCTGTGGTGGTCAGGGGTTGTTTTTGGTCAAATGTGAGATACATATCTCTATTGTATCACTTACTTTTATTGTCAGCAAATATGGAGACAATGGCAGTTTCAACCTTGGAAAGATATACGAGTACATTGATCGCATTCTTGGCTAGCATGAAGACCATGATTGGTTGGAGATGGTGAACAACCCTTCACACACAGCCACATATGTAATGAATCCCAAATGGTTTGTGGAGAGGTATGTGAGCCATTTCTATTAGTGACAAGGAGGTGAAGAAGGGCTTCATGAAGGCCCTCAAGAAAATGCATAGCATGGAGGATGCTGCAATGATTAGGGATTAGTGGATAAAATTTGCTGAACTCAAAGGCTACAAGACTTTACCTAAGATAGATAGAATCACTAGGTGCAGCAAAATGCTGTAAATTGGTGGTGAATATTTGGGAGTTAATCATTGCTATGAACACTTGCCATTTGACTTCTTTTACAGATTTCTAGTTCTTTTTCTACTGAGAAAATAGGTCTACATATAGCTTTATCCACTCTGTTTAGAGGAATATGCTCACCTCTAGGAGAGTGCAGAATGTTCCTCCACTCAAAACGGTGTATGGAGAACGTTCCTCCTCTCGAAATGTGACTTGGATGACCACAGGTCAATATGTAAAGAAAAATGAAGGAAAAGAAATCAATCGAATAGAACAGCTTGTATCGTTGATAAACAATCATGGTTGCAGTACCTGTCAAACTGCTAATAGATTACTTACCACAAGTGGCTCAATCTCAAACTCTGCAGCCACCAAAATGAATTTAGCAACCATTTGAAGAGAGGATGTTTGCAAAATAGCTTCAGAAATAGGGGATATGGTTCTCCCAAATGCCTTAATAGACAGAGGACCAGGTATAAATATATTATCGAAAAAGTGTGTAAGAAATTGGGTAAACCACTGCTAATAAAAGCTATTTTAGACTTAAATTAGAAAATCAAGAAAGAACTGCTTCATCAGCTGTCTTACCAGAATCATAAGATTGGTAAGTGTATTAAAATATTATGATGGGATAAGAATTTTTGGAACAAATTAAACATATCCACAATTGGGAACATAAGACTATTACAATTAAGATAGGTTGAGCCTGATTAAGTAATTGGTGATCAAGTAATTGGTGAAGAGCAATCTAGTTCTAGGGGGATTCTGATGATGACTTTGAACATGATGTTGAGGGTCTATAACACTTAGATGAATGCTCAGAGAATGGTAGACACACAAATAGAGGCTTATTTCATTGGCATATGTGTGAATACAAGATACTGAAACCAGCATATTTGGTCGAGGGGAAAAATAAAACACAAATGAGTTGGTGTAAAGAGTAAACTACTATATTTCATAGAGAGTGATAGAAGATTTTATGGCTGTATGCCAAAGTGAAGTGGTTGAAGAAAATTGTCACCCACCTTATTTTATTGAATACAAAACATGAAATGCAGAACTAGATATGCAGCCTGTGTATGAATTCCCACAAGAAACAGATATACATTATGCAGGATCAGCCACACAGGAAATTAATCTGGATATGGATGGAAACAAACAAATGATCTTGATTAAAACATATCTAAAACTTGAATTAGCAAAAGCAGCACCAAAAATATTTGCAGAGCACAAGGTGTTTGCCTGGACCGATAAAGACTTAAAGGAGCTCCTAAGGAACTACGTGTACATCGTATTGATTAAATTCCGGGAGCAATACCTATTAGATGAAAACCCTATAGAGTGAGTCCTTGTTATGCAGCTTGAATCCATGAAGAAATGAAATGAATGTTAGAAGCAGGAATAATTTTTAAGTAGCAACTAGTGATTGGTTATCACCTATGGTGAAAGAACTAAAATAAAACGGGACGGACAGGGAGTATGCAGGGATTTCCAGTCTAAGTGTAGTAACAGAGGACCTGTTCCAATTCCTGCTACGGACACTATTTTGGAAGTAACAGACAGGCATGTTATACTCATTTTTAGATGGCTTTTCAGCCCATAATCAGATTAGTATAGCTGACGAAGTTGAAAACAAGGATTACATAAGAATTTGGAACATATTCATATAATAGGTTGGCAGTTGGGTTGAGTAATGCACTAGACACATTTCAATGATCTTTTGTTCATTTCAATATAGCCGAGGACTATGTTTCCAAGAAACGGGTATGGGTACAAGTCCGAAATGCAGAAACACCGATTTCAAAAAAACCTTGGGTATGAAACGTTACGGAAACGTCCGTACAATATATATATATATATATATATATATATATATATATATATATAGTACTCATTTTCAAAATTTTAGTCCATGGACCATAAGAGATAATTGATAAAGCACTCAAAATATTTTGTATTCATTGAAGTTCTAAAGATTCATCATTCAACATGGTTACAATTTCAATGTTTCATATATACATGATTATAATCTAGATTCTAGAATATATCATCTAGATTTTCCTCATAATCATCTCCATGAATGCCATTGACAGCTCTACTCCCACTAGCTCCACTATCCATCCCTTGTGTAGAACTTCCCGGATTTTCATCATCAATACCAAGCAGTGAAAGTTGGCTAAGAGTAGCAACAAAAACATCAAAGTCACTAGCCTCAAGATCAATATCCCAAAGTTTGTTGGGACCTCTAATATAGCCTTCAGTCTTGTGTGATAGGATGCACAAATTGGAATGTACATACACTAAATCCTTAGCCTTCTTGGATGCTAACTTGTTCTGTTTGGCTGAGTGGATGAAGGTATATGTACTCCAATTCCGCTCTGTTGAAGAATTACTAGCCACCTGTTACAAAAAGAAGTTAGAAATTTCCAATTAGTAATAATATTAATTTACTAAGAACATAAATTTTTAATTAATAAACAACAAACTTTTGATTTCATTTTAATATTTTATACATGTGAGAGGATTTTAATGGCAACAGGTCGTAGGTACTTGGCATCATGGCCATGTACATACCACCACATGATTGGGGTCATGTTGTACTTGTCACATAATGCCTCCATTTCACCCATGCTACCATTAGATGCAGAGACAAAGATCCCCATTTCATAGCGGACCACACTAGCTATAGTTGGATCAGGAAAAAGCCTTTAGAATGCTGCCTTAGTTCCATTTGCAACTTCGTGGTCATTATATGGTGGTTTCTATCAGGTAGCCCAAGTATTTCACTGCTATAATATTTGGGATTTAGGGCATAGGAAAGGAGATGTAATGGGGTGGTCATTTTATTCCACCTTCTCATGATCACGCTTTTAACTTGATTGTAGAAGATTTCTTCAGGATCTTGCTCTTTCTTTTGTATGATGTCTCTAATTTTTTCAAGCATAGAGTCAATGTCATCATAGATTTCCCTATGCAAGCATGATCTTTGTCTGCATATCTAATCATGGATAAAATAGGCTCAGTAAAATTGAGCAAGTATTCAACCTTTGCCCATCATCAATCATCAAGTATCAATGATTTTATCTTGATGGCTTGTTTTGTGTTTCCTTGCCTCCACACGGACCAAACATCATCAATTACCATATTGCTTAAGGCTTGTTTTACATTCACAAGTCGTCTCAAGACGAGCGTGTGAGAGGCAAATCTTGTTTCAACAACCTATTAACATAAATTAAAACAAGTTAATGAAGACTAAAAATAAATTTTAAAAAATATCAATTGATAATTTCATAGAAAGATAAAAAATAAAAATTAGAAGCTAGTAAGTTGTTCCCTTACCTTCAGCAACTCTAACCTTGAGAACCTCCTAAAGATAGCCTGCCTCATTGACATATGATGATTTGTGACAAACATCTGAATCTCATTTGGCTTCATATAAATTTCCTCTATCCATGATATTTTGCTAATCTTCTGCAACATCAAATTTAAGGAGTGTATTGTATAAGGTGTCCAAAATATGTGCTCATATCTCCCTTTTACAATCAACGCTACTTTGTTATACAATTTTTGCATTGTTTGTGATGACTTGGACAATGTTTTGAGGGCCCACCAACTCAATAGTCTCAATCAAAATATTAGTAATAAATTGCACATCTTTCACTTCGCCCTCACAATTAACAACCTTTAAGAACATTGCCCCTTTAGGGCACACTACAACAATGTTGATTAGGGGTCTATTTTGAGCATCTTTCCATCCATCTGAAATAATAGATACCCTTGAGTCCTTCCATGAATCCCTAATTGGCTGCAAAGAAGTATGTATATGGTCCACTTCTTTCACCAACAATGATGTTCTAACCTTCTCATAACTCTGGGGCTTTTGTACTCGTGGCGCCTCATTAATACCTCTCACTATTTGTTGTCAATATGGTGACCACAACACATTGAAGGGAAGCCCACATGCATAAATGCATTGAGCAACCAACTCATCAACAATTTCCCTTTTCTCATTTGCAAATGCTTGATCTAATGGACTTTTTGTTCTCTTTTGTGAGAAGCTCTCTTCCTGGGGAGTTTCAAGTTCGGGTGGTTGGGTTGGAGTTTGAATGAAAGGATGGTTAGTCAGTGCAACCATTTTATTACATTCAGATTGGGTTAAGGAATTTCACATACGTGTGGATGCTTAAACTTATGCCATAGGATGTGTGCTGGCGCAAGAAGGATCACACAAATTGGATCACCCATTATGTTTTGCTAGCAAGTTACTACTGAAAGCAGAAAAGAATTATATAGCCATTAGGAATGATCTATTTTGTTCAGAAATTTCTGCATTACTTAATAGCAAATACACACATTATTTGTGGACCATCAAGCGCTGTTGTATCTTATTAATAAATCAGTAATCCATGACAAAATATCAAGATGGGCGTCATTACTAAAAGAAGTTACATTTTCAATCGTGGGAAGGGAAGGCAAAAGTCATGTGATGAAATGGAGAACCAACTGATGGAGGCAGTGATGATTACGTAGACTCATGGCTGTGTGAGATTGCAAGTTTACTAAAATGGTATGAATGCATTGGGGAATACTAGTCTATGGTAACATTTGCAGAATACGTGCCAATGGCTTAAAGAAGAAAAATCATAATAAAATCGTGACCATTTGAAATTTTAAACTTTTAAACTGATCCATGGATTACTATACCATTTAGATGAAGATCAAACTTTGCTAAGATATGTGCTATTAAAAGCGGTATCAATCCTTGAAGAAACCCGTTATGGTGAGGTTGGAGGTCATATGAGTTTTGAAATGACTATTGGAGAACTTTTATTAATAGGATTGTGGCTGTCAACAAATCATTGTTGGCGGATGGGTCAAACCATGTGACACGTCAAAAATAGGGAGATGAATCGAGGAAAATATTCAGCCCACTAAACCCAAGCTTGCCACAAGAGTTGTTTGATAAATGGGGTATCAATTTTGTTGGACCATTCTAACATCCAACATGAAAAGGAAGGTGTAGGTACTTACTACCTAGAACACAATATCTCACACAATTGGTATAAGAAAAGGTTGTATTTGATAATACAGCGAAAAGTACAGAAAAAAATCTTTTATGACAAAATGTAACAAGATTTGATTGTTCCATGAGCATAGTTAGTGACAAAGGCACATATTTTATTAAGGAAATTATAAGGGAGATGATGAAATTATTGAAGATCAAACACAATAAGTCCACATCCTAATGCCCTAGGGAAAATAGGCAAGTAGAAGCATCTAACAAATCCATAATTCCAATCATTCAATAAACTTGTGGCAATGAAAAACATGACTAGGTAACGGACATATTAAACCACATTTAAAATAGCAATGTGATTTATACCCTTTCAACCAATGTATGGGAAAGAAGTTGTGGTACCCAAGGAATTTGTGGTACCCAGCTTGAGGCTGACAATAGATAATAAATTAGGGGATGAGGAAAGGCTGCAAAAAGATTGTTTTGGTTAACCAAGCTAGAAGGAAAGAGGGTATAGGCAATCATTTACTAAACTATTGACAATGAAAAACACTACTAGGTAATGGGCATATAGAACAACATTTAAATTAGGATCATGATTTATACTCTTTTAACTAATGTATGGGAAGGAAGTTGTGGTACTTATTGAATTTGTGGTACCTTGCTTGAGGGTGGCAATAGATATTATATTAGAAGATGAAGAAAGGTTGCAAGAAAGGTTATTTTGATTAAACAAGCCAGCAAAAAGAGGGCATAAGCACAAATGTTAATAGAAGCCGAACAAAAAGATGTAAATACATGCATGATAAGCATATAAAGAAAATATTGTTTTAAAATATACATGAAAATTAAATAAGAAGGTAAAAAATTGAAAATGCAAAATGAAGGTCTATATGGAGCTTTAGAAGTTTTAAAGAATGGGTCTATACAATTGGAAAACACGGATGGAATCAAATGTCCCGGGCTGATTAATCCTTAAAAGTTATGACAATACCATTCACAAAGGGATATTGAAGTGAATTTGATTGAAATAGAGCCACTTGTAGAAACAATGATCAATAAATGCTGAACAAGCAACATAACCACCGCTAGATTCTATGTTGCAGGATAGAGGTACGGGTTGGGTATGCAGATACGTCAATTTTAAAAACCCTGGGTACGATATGTTTTGGATACGTCCGTACATATGTATTAAAAATTAAAAAATAAATATTTTTACTCATATACTCATTTTACTCATTTTTTATTCCATAAGAAATACAAAACTTGAAAAATATAGTACGATCAATTTTCAAAACATTCAATATACTTAAGATTTTACATTGTCTATGATATATGAATATTATATTCCTTTGTGTTTCATCCATTTCCTTTGAGATTAATTTTTGTGTTGCGATGGTGGCCATAAAATAGGGAGCTCCTGAAGGACCTATTTAATTAGGCTGACTCTAACCTGCCAATGATAACTAAAGAGGTCAGTCCAATGGTTGGTTCTTGCATTCATATTATCCAAAATCACCTTCTAATCCTCCTTAAGGATGCAGGAATGTTGTGCCTTAATACAACTCTTTGGCTCTTTGCTCATACACTTGCAAAAACCAACAATGAATTGTTTGTGTGATTTCAAATGAATGGGTGAGTGCTTTTTATAGCTTTTTGAGGTGTTTAGGGTTTAATATTTTATTCACGTAACCTAAGTCACAAGGTTCGCTGAACTTTATGAAAAAAGTTCGAAATCCGGCGAATTTAATCTTGTCACCAAAAGTTCGTGGAAAATCGCGCCAGTTTGGTACGAAGTTTGCCATGGACGCTAAAGATAAAAACAAGAAAATGGGTAGAGCTCGGGTCTGTAAAATCGCAGGGCAAACGAGTAGAGCCGTGAGTTGCACCAAACGAGCTAAGAAAGTACCTGACGGAGGGGAGGAGTTGCGAATCCATGGAGGAGTGGCGAGTCTATGGTCGAGTCATAGTGGAATCGCTGGAGTGGATTCACCACTACCGCCGTGCAGAGTAGGGTTTCCCTGGAATACGATTTGTTTTTTTTTTTCCAAGTGACGTGTGCTCTCAATGAATACGATTTGTTTGTTAATAGTTTCTTAAATTTGTTTGTTTCGGTTTTTATTTTGTTTGTTTTTATTTATGCTAGGTACTTTGTGTTTTATTTTTATTTAGCTTTGTGTTTTATTTTTATTTTTAGTTAAACGTGCTTTGAGCTATAGATTATATCATTTTAAAGTTTTGTTTTATTTTTTAATTTGTATTTTAGGTTTATTTTAATTTTTACATATTTTTATAAGTTCTAAATTATATTTATTTTTAAAGTCTTTATATTCTTTATTTTATATTTATATATTTGATATTTTTATAATTTATCATTCGAATTTAATGACGAATTTTTTTCCAAACTTTATCCATTGGCGAACTTTAACCGAACTTCATCCTCGTCGAACTCGAACTTGAACTCGAACCTTGTGACTTAGCATGTAAGTGTTAGGGTTCGTTTTTTTGCATTGACTAAGTAAAAAAATGTTTTAAATGCCTTAAAAGACGTTTTTAGGCTTGGATACGTGTTGAATATGTACTTCGACACGTGCTAGGTATGTTGAAACGCACCTGGCACATACTCGGGGACGTATCGGTACTTATCCAACACGTATCCGTACCTGTACCCTCATGTATCTGTATTAGATACGTATCAGGCAGGGTACGTGGGGCAGGGGACAAACCCTGGTAACATAGGCTAGATTTAACGACAACTAACGAATGCTGAACAAATGACATAACCACTACCAAGTATAGACTTAAGGCCACACTGAGGGTAACTGTTATGTGCAGCAATCATTGGACGACAACTCAATAGCTATTGCTGAACCACATAAAGCTAGTGAATGGTAATTGTTGTGATTGGTGAACGCCAAACAATAGAAAGCAATGACAATTTCCCAATTAAACAAAGGAAGCAGTAGAAAGGTGTCAAACAACAGCAGTAAATAATATCCATGAATATGTGCCACTGGTTAAAGGACACAACTATCAAGAAAAGTGATTCAAGCCACATGAAATCAAGGATGATATTGTCTTAGATAACTGACAATCGATGGCGGAAGATAATGTTTGACATTCATTGAATTAAGAAAGGAAACAATGATTGACAGTGGATATGTTCCTCATAAGCCCATCAAACAACTTTAGAAATTATGTATGAGAAAGAATTCACCCGAATGACAATGAGACACTTGGCAAGCGGGTTCAAATTCAAGAAAACGAAATCCAAGTGATTGAATGCAAACTTCATTTGGGAGTTTCCGGACGAGAAGAAATCAACAAAGCAATAAAATTGTATAGGGAGGCATGGTGATTTTTTTTTTTGCTTGATTGATTGGAAATGGGGAAAATAACAGAGTACAAATATTGTAGGCGATCAAGAGGAACAATTTCAAAGCTGAATGCTGCCCATGTTGAAGTCTAAAAAAACTGTTGATCAAACAATTGCAAAAATGCTTGCATAGACATTAGAGATAACCAAGACTAAAGGGAATAAATCGATGGAAGACATGCAGATGGAGAAAAACCTAAGATGGATATGGAAAAAAATGTTGTCTATTGAGACAACATGTCAAAATTTTCATAACTGGTGATGTTTTGCACCTTTAAAAGAAGCCATACCAATGATTGACCCTTGCTCACATGAAAATGTAGTGGTAGACTATAACGCTCTAAGCATTCACTGGTGGATAATGATTAACTTTGAGTTGCTAAATACAATTTTTGGACTGCGAATGGAAGGGTTAACTACAGTAAGTCAACCATTGGCCAAAATACAAAGGGGTATTTTCTTAATGGATAGTTGTTTTGTGGAACCAATAGATATAGTTAAGGATCATGGAGTAGATGTAGATATAATTACAGATAGGGTTCTCAAGGTAGTAATGGTGTTTCCATTGGTTGTAATGGAGTGGAACTATGCGATACCATTCTGGTGTCTAAGATACATTCAAGGGATTGCAAATGGGCTAAAATACAATTGGCTAGAGTTTATTGCAACAAAAATGCACACACAATTGATAAGATGCAAACAAATTCCAACTAGCGAGTTTCAGTGCCCACTATATATCATCTTGGGGAACTGTGCCAAAGACCACTTGATTAGTATGCTATGTATCAAACACGAAGGAACAGAAAGGAAAATGTTTACTTAAAGCACAACCCTTAGGGAGGAGCTAATTTGGCATGAGAAGTACTTACCACAAAGAGACAAATGGGAGCACCAGCAGCAAAAGCTATGCCTCTACCCTCAGCAAAGTCAGCATGTAACACTCCTGCAGAAAGTGATGATGCAACATTGCTGCAAAACAAAGGTAAGTCCCCTAGATTGACGAACTATGATATGTTTAAATAAGTCAATCCTATACCCCTCCCTAACCATATAATGAATGCAGAAGATATGTGGAGGATACAAATAATTCAAAAGAGATTGACCTCAGACTCACATTAATGTTCACCCTTTTGATATTGCAAGGTCATCTTGTTTGATGGCTGTTATTTGCATACATAGCTGAGTATATTTGCTGTTATATTCTGTTATTTACTTTCTGTACCTTCTGATCAAGCCATAAGAACATACATCCAGCCAAATCTATGTTATCAATATATTGGTACATAAATAAGATACACATATTTATTAACAAAAATGTTCTTCATGCTGAAGAGGAAAACGTTAACTGCTTTATGATTATAAGAATGTGGTGTTCCTCAAATCTTCTCAATTCTCTTGGTATTTTTTCAAATTTTTATCAATCTTCCATATTTCTTGTTTCTGATCTTCTTCATTTTGTACGAAGTTTTGATTTCATTGGCTGCTTGTAGGTTTTGATATAATCTCTGATCGTCACATGTCATTATTCTCCAATATTTGTTCATCCTTGCTGATATTTATGTCCATTTCTTCTTTTTGTATTATTCACCTATGTCTCTTTGCCGAGTTCTGCAATCCATTTCACAATTGGTACAGGTAAAAGGTAAATATAGTTTGTTAGGTCACTGCCAAGCAAGGCATCAATTTGGTGTCGAGACCCCCTTATAGAAACCTACATGAATTATATTTTCCATTTACCTTGTATATTGTTTGGATTCAAACTTGACCTCCTCTATAAAGCACATACACCTTCACTGTCAAGCCCACTTGGGTTGTAGGCCTTGTATCATTCCAATGGAAGAACCCCTCTTTGCTTGACCGTCTGAAAAAACTGTTCCCTTTTCTCCTCCCAAAACATATGTGAATACTCTGATATACAGCCTGTACCATTCCAATGGCAATACCCTTCTTTTGTTGGTCTTCTGAAAAACTCGTTCCCTTTTCTCATATGTGAATGCTTTGATGAAATCAGATCTTCTCTAGAGTTGGAAAGTGGCTCATTCATATACAGTAGCACAACATCATATCTATAAAGTCATATTCTTGCATTGTTCAAGTGATAAAACTTTTAGTGTTCTTTATATTTTGGACAGAAAACCATGTTTATGTATGAGTTAAAATGTTCTCCGTACTGCTTAAGGAAGCTAAAAGCAAACTGGTAACTCCTTTCATGATTGTAAGAGTCTAGTGTTACCTTTTAGATCTTCTCCAGTCTCTATCAGATCCTAGAATTTTTCCGTACCCCAGTGCTTTTCTATTTTAATTGGTTATGGTCATGACCCTGACCTACTCCAGTCACTTTTATACATTTATATAATTGTTTTTCTCCCTCTTTCTGAATGTTTTTCTAAAATCTTCTGTATCTTCTTGATCCCTGTTCTTGCTTCACTTGGTTCGTAGTTTTCTTTAAAGTTTTGATTTGATTGCTCACTTGCAGCAATGGATATGATCTCCACTCTTCATGTCATTGTTCTCAATTATTCTCTGTCCCATCTGATATTGTGTCCATTTCTGCTTATCCATCTATGAATCTTTGATGAGTTCTGTAATTCATTCCATATAGAGTTCCCTACTGTGCCATTGACAACTATAGTCTTTCCAATGTTCGAAAACACTGCTCCATTTACTCCCTTGAAAATTCTAGGCAGCATATGTAGATTAAGTGACCCATAGTTCCCAAGCCTCGGGGACATAAGAGCGGGGAAAGGTTTTTCGGGATGGTAATTTTTTTCTTCTAGATTTTGGGGATGGCAGGGGGACGATATTAAAATAACATATAAAAATTAATATTTAAATATTTTAATTTTAAAGTTTATTTAATGAAATTTAGGTGTTTAAATTTTATTTAATGTTTTAAGGGTACTCTCAAGATTAGGGCACAATGTTTTTGGTATAAATAAGAGCTTTTTAAAGGTCAAAGCATCAAAAATAAAAAATTGGTGATGTCCCCTCCAACTCCCCATGTCCTCGGAAACATTTGGGATTTTATTAAAATCTCATGTATGTGTCCTGGCATAACACCGATTAATAGAACACATGCCGTAATAGGTACTAGAGTTCCCAATAAAAATGACACATTATTAATAATAGTTATCTATGCCACATCAGTGGATGCACACAGCCATATCGAATAACCAATTTGACACAGAGGACATCTAAGGTAACTTCGCATATCTAATTAACATATTCATGAATTTTTGGGCTATGCTGTGCCATATTAAGTTCTGTTGTGCACCATTATCAATTGAAAATCTAAATGTAGGAAAATATATTTGTTTATATTTGCAATAATTCGGCATTTTATTGCATATGAAACTGAAATGAATATTTATATTAATTGTTGTCCATTGTGCTCTTACCTTTTTGAAAAGAAGACTTGATATTGAATGGGTTGTGGTACAACAATGCGTATGATGGTGTAAAAGGTGTTGCCTAGCCATCCACAAGGTTCCACTTCTAGAGCTACCAATAAATAAGGGATGTGTCCGGGATCATATGTCGTGGGTGAGTTTTGATGAATGGAAACCCCTCAGTCCTTGGCAACTAAGCCTAACAATTTTGTGCAACTAATACCCACAATTTCGGATTCGATAAAAAAAATACTTGATGGTTAGACATACTTAGTGGATACCCTTAGTTTTGTGGTTGCCTAGGAGATAGGGTTATGCACGTGCACACTTGTGTGCAAGTGTTGAAGTCAACCAAGCAATGTTACACCCATAGTATGCATACTCGCCTCTTTTCCCTAGATGAATACTTGCCCTAAAACTTGCCATGAGTGCCGCCGAGTTTTTTAGGAAAAGTCGCCGCGTGTTGTCACGAACCTTGAAAATGTGAAATTTTTGAACTTTTGGCTAAGTTGCTTGCCTCTCTTGGTTGCCTTCATCTTGTTGATGCCAAAAATGAACAAAATTACAACAGCTTAGTCATTTTTGAGTTAATTTGGGCTTTGATTGGATGAATCGAACTTTTATGGAACATGAGGAACAATTCCTCCGTTGTTCTTGTTCCCCACATAGCTGCTTGGACCACTTACTATTTTTGAATTGGGTAAATCAGACCTTATTGGAACTTATGGAACAATTTCTAAGTTCTTCCCGTTCGCCGATTCCCTACATGACCCGATTCACCAATTCTCTGCATGACCCAATTCACCCACTTAATTGTTCTAATTGGTTAGATTGGCAAAGGTGGGAACCATTGAAATATTTGGAACAAGTTCCTCTCGGGCCTTTGGTTCTTCGATTGCCCGTTTCTTGGATTCCTCCTTCCCATCGGTTAAATCGGACCTTGCAGATGCGTTAGGAACTTCATGGAACGGTTCCTCCGGGCTCTCTGTTCCCCACATCCTCGATTTTCCCGCATTGAAGTATATGAATTGTATGTTCCGTTAGTTCCTCTCGACTCCCTTCATAACCGATTTTAAGCAAAGCGAGGTGGAAATTGTTTTGTAATGAGTTCTCACGGGCCTATTTTCACCCGATTCGTCGATTTGTGTGTTAACAGAGGAGATTGGAGTGTGTAAAACCCGAACATATATAAATCCTTCCCCACTCTATTAACTCTCACTTTTGCGTTTATCTTATCCGTTGTTGAGATGAGTTTCATCCCTCCTCCCGCTTGTTAAAGTTTATATTTGCTCGTAACATTCTCATTTCTCATCTAAATTCAAAAATTCAAAGTGCATTGTAACCATTGTGAAGGTGTCATCATTTTCATCCAAGAGGTGAGTGATTTTATCCTTGTTTTATCCATTTTGACAATTGTTTGAGTTCTTGAGCCCTTCCCCTCATATCCTCTTCAAAACTCACTACAAACTCATTGTTTTTCCCTGAGACCTACCCAATTTGTCACCATGAAGTTTCAATATGTTGGATATGAGCATATCTCCTCCTCGGGAAACCTCTCGTCCCAAAGATTGGTGATAGTGATGTCAAACTCATGAATTTAGAAGACTTTTGGGCTAGGATAAATGATGATAACTCAACTCACAAGCCCAATGTGTTAGAGATAGTGGTTTGGTTCATGCAGTTGGTTTCCCCACTTCACCCAATGCACCGACACAGTGCTAGCTTGTGCTTCCAGTTTTGATCCACAAACCAAAGAGCTAAAAGATCCTTAGGGGAAAGTTATTGCTCAACTTGATGCCCATCATATTAATGTGGCCTTGGGTATTCCCACCTTTGAAGATTCTAAAATCTTAACTAGGGTAGAAGCTCAAAGATTATATGACCTCAATCCAGTCAAATACCAAACAATGATTGCTAAGACATGGCTGAGAGTGAAAAGGAAGGGGCCATCCAAATTACCCAAGACCCTCTATAGAATTGACTTCTTAGAGGAGCTCTCGATATGATAACATTGCTTGTAAGGGTAATGGGTTTGCCATCAACTCAGGAGTTTCAAAACTAGATGAATGTTTATATCAACATAATTTGTGAAGGTACACAACACTTGAATTGGGTAGAGATCATTTGTGAAAATCTAACTTATCAACTCACCTAGTTCACCAGAGTAAAACATTCTATATGACCTCCTACTTGATGTATACTATAACGGGTATAGAATATGGATTGGCTTAACAGGTCAAGACAATAGGCAAAGTTCAGCCATATATGATTTCTATAATCAACTCACCTATGAGAACAACAAGAGCCATCATAGGAGAGTTAATGATGCCTTCACAATGTTCTTGGTAAGCAATGTCAAAGGAAATGTGGCTAATAGGGTATCTCAGGAGGCTAGGCAATTGATTTCCACCTATGACAGTTTATTCATACAATTCAGAAGTTCTATATTCAAACAATTGGGTTCGAAGGAGCACCATATAAACTTCCAATTTATCAGTAATGATAAGATAGTTCTGGTTGAGCTTTGCAGGCAAGTGGATATTCTTCATAGAACTTGTAGAGATAAGAAGATCTCTGGTATACAATTTCCCATAACTTTGGGGAATTACACATGTAGATCAGCCCTAGATGCCCAGAACGTTGAAAGAACCATCTTTGCGTTCAACATTCACCCATACCAGAAAAGGTCTTCTTTTGATAGTAAGAATTTCATTACAAACAATCTCTGGATGACATACTGCCACTTGTTAGCATTGGAGGATTACTGGGAGGATTGTATTGATGAATATGAAGTCAGGAAAAGAGTCTTTGGCAAGCTAGCATTGCAGCAAATCAAAGACTTCAAATTGTATACAGTTCCTGAAGGAATGGTTGATGATGGTTATGATCTTTTCACTACAAATATAAATTCTATTTAGTATACTCCTTTCGCTACCATTGACTAGTCCCATAAGGAGAAAGATAATCCCGATGATCTAAACACTCCAAAGTGTGCTTGAGGACAAGACATTGGTGAATGAGAAAAATTAAAGCAAAACACAAAAGAATCTAAAAACTCGACACAATGAGGGACACATGGAGCTTTTTAATTTGTTAGAACTTCGCAATATTGCATATTGCATAAAATTAACCATTTTCTAAAGGAACTTTTGGGTCCAAGGCTCCAAACAAGAAATACGACTGTAAAATACTGAAAACACAACAACATGACTGGAAATATACAAAATATAGATAATTAGCCCAGAATGCCATTAAGATGCAAGAATTTACGATTAAATATTGTCAATTTCACATATTAATTCGTATTTTCCATTGGAACATACAATTTATTTTAATTTAACAGACATTCAAATCTAAATTGACGTATTTCATTAATGTAATCTCTGCAAATCACTGGTTTTCATAAACAATCACGTATTTTAAACATTATACATAGCAAAGTGAATAGAATACCTTCAATTGTTCATTTATTCGAATAAACAAAAGAACTAAACTTATTATTAGCTTTTAAACAAAAATTTACAAAACTACAAAGAGAATACTTATCTGAATCAATAGATACAAAATCCCAATGTCGAGAGAAGACAAGGATCAAGAATACTAGTTCCAAAATTCCAACACAAAGAGAGAGAACACTAATCAAGAATTCTTAATACCAAATTCCAATGCATTCACAGGATTATAGACACCAGACTATGGCCGCTCATGAGAGGAAAATACTATACACCGAGTGTATATTCACCCTTGCCCTGGCCAGAACCATCCGAGGTTGTACTCTCTGACCCCAGTTAGAACACCTCTGGTGCCCCTCTCTCTTGCCCACCGCCTGTCTTGTAATCTGATCAGCCTTGGAATTACTTCCACAGACTAAAAATCACAAAGTCCTTAAGACTCTTTTCATAGTTCTCTTCTCTCGGTTTTCAAACACAATTCCTTGTCTCTCGTTCACTTGTTTATTTACATCTCTTTTATAATATATCATAGGTGGTTACAAACCAACACAGTGGTTTCTCACACCTTTTCATAAGTCAAACTAAACATCTTTAATCAAATGCTCAGGATATTCATCCCTTTAGTTAGTAAATAACTTTATTACAATGTCTTTATAAAGAATCTTGTCTTAAACTGGTATTAACAAGCCTCAACCGAACTTGTCTTTAGAATTTTGACAACTCTTCACTACTTATAATGATTCGGGGATTTAGTCACATAACAATATTCTTGTTTCAGATTGCAATTCATTAATGAGGCATGTAAAATATATGATAACATCTCTTAGTCAGATACACATATCTCGACATTGGTTACGAGTACACTCCGCATTTCTCTAGGCCAGTTCAGTGGGCTCTCATAGGCTTCGTGTGGAGGATCACCAGTTGGACCGTTCCGAGAGGATTTGCCAGCTTTGTTCTCTTCAGGAGATCGAAACGGAAGATCACTTCATTTTCAGGTGTCCTATCTACTACGAGATCAGAGGGAGATTCCATTGCTTATTCCGGGAGCATCCGTCTCTTGCAGCTTTCTTCAAGTACTATGATTAGCGGTGTCTTGCTCTTTACCTTCAGGAGGCACTCAGGCTCCGGAATGAGACCCTTCAGTATCCTCCCAGTCAAGGCTACTACTCTACAGATTACTTCCTTCTTTACGGTGCTCCCCTCGGGGAGAGAGGCACCAAACGACTCCTTGACACCAACCGATTCCCTGCACAGATCCGCACTGGACACAGGGGCTGTCTCGTAGCCTAGAGTTATTCATGATTGCACTCGGCGTGTTGCACTCTCTCTTAGAGACTGTGTCCGACCAGGAGGACGCAGAGGGCTCGTCTTGTTCGTACTTATTCTGTACACCGTCATTCTAGTCTCCTCATAGCTTTAGACACATGCATATTGCAGCTACTTCCAGTCGGTCTCGGAGGCTAGTTGATAGGAGAGTGGTGGGTTTCTCGTGCCTCCTCCTCTTCAGCTCCATTCATCTACACTCTTTTGGCCATGACGGCCTTTGCTTCTCCTTCTTGTTTCTCTCTCTTTTATCTTCTCTTCTTCTTTTGTTTGGGTGACCCTTTCGGGTCTTCCTGCTGGCACCTCTTGCATTGTACTGTACAGTCCCATTGACCTACTTTTGTGGTCATTTGTTGGACATTAATAAAATTATCTTATCTTATCTTATCTCAACCCAAAATCAAATCAATTCAGGGATTGATGGTATTGATAAAGAGCTTAAAATTTGGGCAGATGTTATCCAAGACCTCTTAATGCCTCTTAGCTCAGCAACTCATTGTGGTAGGAATCAATCATGCATGGTTTCCCTAATTTTAACCCATAGTCCTTTCCCATTCTTGATCCAAATAGCATAGATCATAGGACATCATGTACTTGCATGCTTGAAAGGTTTTAAAGGATGTAGGATCACTGTTTTGGTCTGATCCATACAGTCAACTACCATCATGATATGTATTTTGACTCATTAGTGTTCAAGGACAGAGGTCTCTTTCCTTTATTCACAACAACATGGTATGATACAATACTATTATTCCTCAAGACCCATAACTTGACAATATAAACTCATGTATCTCTGTCATTGGCAATTCCCTATCTAATTCTTCCTTGAATGACAATTGATGCAATTCAAATATCAATCATAATTCACCATACAAGAATGATATGTGTACCCTCGACTGTCAAGACTATTATATGCATGATAAGTCACTTAAACAACTCTTATTCTACCCTTGGTCTATGCATTCAAACTATGAAGAAGGGAGTATGATCATATCTTCCACTTGTAGGTGATAAAATCATCATGTCTTAACCCTATGAGCACCATTTCATACATATTTCTTCTTTATCCCTATGATCTTTCTTCCCACTGTTCTAGGAGTCTTCTTGTATAATAAGTCATAAATTTACTCTTGGTTCTTGATCTTTTTCTTCGACTGTGACAATGGGATTTTAACATCTAACACAAGGACCTCTAATTGTACTTTGGAGCAGGTAAGAAATGGCATCTATGATTTCCTTTAATAGGTATTTGGAGAAACACAAAATATGACACTCCATGGAGGCCTAAACAAAGACTATTTGGTGACATTCCTCCCAAAAGATGTTTACACACTTAATAAATCTCATCAACACCTTAAGAGTGTTCCAAAATATCATTTCAACAAATGTAGAACCTTGAAACATGAAGAATAATCGAATTTTCACCACTTACCTTAGATCCTCTGTTTACTATCTACACTTCACAGGCCTGGAAATTTCTGTCATCCATAACTCAAAAAGTATTCATTTCCTTTACAAACCATTAAAAACCCACCTGAGGAAGTGCCTCAAAACCTTACCAACCAAATTTCAGAGCAATCTGATTTGTTTTGCACAAGTTATGACTTGTGATACGCCCAAAACAAGCTAAATTTCGACCCTGCCACTGCCTACACGAAATGGGAGATTTCTGCTATTGATATCTTCATCTACACTTGCCCAATTGTTCTGAAATTTTGTAGGCCTCTAATTCAAGATGGGACAGAGATAAGTTTCAAATTTCATCAATTTTTGTCGGCTAAAATAAAAGATATTCGCTGCCCTAGTTCAGGGCCAAGAGTACAAATTTACTTGTAACTCACTTAAACCTCAAATTCAAGAGCCCAAATAAATATCATTCGGTTTCTAATTTATTTCCCTTTTCGTTATAACAGTCAAGAGTATGGAGAGGTTTTTGATAGATTGACGGTGTTTTACCTCACTGCCCTGTCTAACCCTTATATGCACAGTCCCATCTAACCTGCAAATAGACTTTATTCGCTCATACATCATGCATTCTACACTATAATCATTGAATTTACATACCATGAAGGAGGATTCAAATGTCCATGAGGCTCAGAAGATTCAATTCCATTTATTTCATATCCAAAACATTCCATACAACATGGTCTCCATACAATATTTGCACTTTCACTTAAAAATTCAACTTCCTCCATGCAAATTACTCATTTTTCTGCCTCTCTTGGTGAGAGTTCGACCTCTTTTCTTCCTTGAATGAGCTTGACTTAGTTGTGGTAGTCCTTATCTAGATCTAAAATTCCTATTTTTGAGTGATATTCTCAACCATACATGCACAACTTAAGGAGTTTGTTGGTCAACTATGACCTTTAATAGCTAAATGTTGATAACACAATATCCTAGGCTATTTTGACTCTCCTCCCACGTAGTTATGAAGATAAGACAACTCCTATTTACTTAAGAGTCAAGACACCAAATTTATACTTTTACAACCTTTTACATCACAATTTCAAACTTTCAAACTTAAAATTTGGAGGGAAGATATAAAACTCCTAATACATGCTAAGAATGCCTTGAGAAGGCTGATTAGGACTTGTTCATGCTCTTCCAAGTATCTAGATGATGCTCCTGCATCACCAACGGATCATGGTTCTCACAGATGAGAAAATCCTCCTTTCGGAGAAGATTTTTGATGATTCTAAGAATAATCTGACGTGGAATGGAGGATCAGTGTCCTTGAAGAAGCTGCAACTGAATTACGAAATATAGTTCAGAAAGGAGAATCATTAAAAGCTGAAATCTTTGCAGACTTGCAAGCCCTTCACTGCCGACTACTCAAGGACAACTCATCAGAGAGAAATTCAGTTGATCAGATCAAGGGGAATTTTAATTCACTCATCAAAGAAAACTTGTTCAAGGAAGAATTGATCAACAAGGAAAGGATGGAAGAGTTGTCGGAACTCAATAATGTTATCATAGAGGCAGCCAAGGGACTTGTACAGTACGATGGGATAGTAAAAGAAATGGAGTCTACCCTGGGCAGGTGGTTGACAAATCTTTCGAATACCATCATCCCCAAAGATACGGAGATTTCCACTGCAGTCACCAAGTTCCGGATGCATGTTCTAAAGCTCAAAGTGCTTGAATCAGCTGTTTCTTCTATTCCTTCTTCCTCCAACTCTTAGTCTCACTAATTGTTCTATTTTGTAATTGGCTTTATTGTATAAAAGTAAAATTGTAATATAAAGTCAATTTATGTAAATCAATTAATTAAGTGTTTTAACACTTAATTAAGAACAATTAGTTAGTTGAGGTAGTTACTCCCTCCCCTTAGCCTATATAAGGCTTCATTTTCTTTGTAAAAGGGGTTGGATATTGGTGCACTTTGAATGTAAAAATTCAGATTTTGGAAACACAGAAGAAGAACCTTACTTTCCTCTATTCTTGTTCTTCCAAACTTCTTTTCTTGATTCAGTTGGTAAAGTTTTGCTTTATTTGGGATTTGAAGCTTTGTATTCTTTTCATGGAGTAAGATCTTATGAACTTTGATTCAATCTGCATTTTATGTGCTGTGGAATTTCCATTTAAGCAAACATGTGCATTCTTTAATTTCATTGACATGCAAGAGTATGATAAGATCTGTAGTCTTCTTATCTGAAAGTGTTGTTTCTTCTTTCCTTCATTCATATAGTCAAGCGGTAATCTTGTAAAACCAAGGAGGATCTTCATATCCTTGATTGATTGGTTAGTTGTAACTGTGTTTCTCTAATTACTCTGCCTTGCTTACAGTATTGAGAATCATGAGGTCATTCATGTTCACCAATATCCTCATTTCAAATTAATTAGTTTGTATATTTGTAAATAACCTAGAGATTGTTAGAATATGCGGAGAGAGGAAAAAGAAAGAATAGAATGTACAAAGATGGAATGAAGAGAAACCGGAATGCACACTGTACAAATGAGTTGTGTGTCCGGGTATTTATTATGCAAAGACGGTTACAAAACTAGTTAGCGGTTACAACCGCATAACCATACAAAACAATTATAAAAGGGGAAGTCTTATTCATTTATTCCTACACCCCCTCTTAAGACTTACCCTACATAACTCAAAAACAAACAATCTAACAAAACAGAACTACGCTATCTTCAAACACTTTCACTTTGAAAGCAATGCTATGATAAGGTAGGGCTCCATCAAGCTGCTTCGTAACCTTCGTAAAGGTGTAGTTCCCGAGCTGAATTCCCGAGTTCCCGGATTCCACCTCCCCAAACTCCCGAATCACAGATCTCCCGAATTATTGGACAACCATCCATACTGAGCCATCCACAAGCTCCATCAAGTTGTCTCATGACCCTCGTGAGGGTATAATTCCCAAGATCCACAGTCTCCCAAACTATCTGAGCAACCATCCATACCGAGCTTCATCTACCCTGTATCCTTTCTTGCCTTCAAAGTTTAGAGCATCTTTATAAAGCACGTATTCGTCACTGTCCTCACTACCTTCTGCATCCGGTGGGTCTTCAACCATGGCTATATTGGCTGTATTTGATATGACTTTACCCTTGAGCACATCATTGGCTCGAACACGACAATCCCATGTTGTGTGACCTCTTTTCCTACAATAATGACATTCAATCTCCGACTTATCTGATCTTCTATGATATTTTCTGGTTCTAGAATAGAAGGCACTTTCTGCTTTGGGAATGACCTTCTGCATCCTCTGTAGTTCGTTTTTCCTCAGCTAGAAGAGCTGCTATCATATCATCCAGAGATTGAGATTGAATTTGACTGAGAGTAAAAACTACATTGCTATATTTTGAAGACAGACTATTTAATAGGATAGCTTTGGCATCTTCGTCCTCAATTGCAACTTTCACTTCGCTATAGTTGTCTCGATTAAGGACCTTAGATTATTGATGTGGCTTGACATGAGACTCCGTCATCCATTTTGAACCTATATAATCAAGTTTCGTGGAAAATTTGGCATTGATCGCTTTCGCTCCAAATAATTTATTTAGAGTATCCCAAATGTCCTTCGATGATTTGTCTAGGTCTACATGATGAAGTTTGAGTCAGAGAGAGCAAGGCCAATAATAGCTTTCGCTCTATCATCTCTGCTTTGCCATTCTAACAATTTCGATGCATCGGTAGGTGTTGTCTCTTTCCCGTTTACAATGCCCCACAAATTTTTATTCATAAGTTGCATTTGTATTTTCACTCTCCATGTATGAAAATTTAGACCAGAATATTTTTCTATGGGCATTTCCATTTTAATAGAATAAATACAACTGCGTATTTTGGCAATGAATAAATAAAATAAAATAAAATACCAGTTGCACAGTTCCGTGCCCTAGCGCAGGGAGTCTTTTTGCTTCTGTGTCTTTGAAAAATATTTGTGCCCTAGCAATTCGTGACTGTAAAATGCAGCATATTAGCGCAAATCGCGACTGTATTTTCGTGCTCGAAAATACTGTTAATTTCCTGAAAAACGTGCCATTCGCGACTGTATTTTCGGGACTTTTTTTTTTTTTTTTTTTTTCAGAAAAACGCGAGTGTATTCTTCTGATTCGCGACTGTACAGCGTGATTTTTCGTGCCCTAATGGCGCGCCCTTGATTTCCGACTGCAGATTTTTCTATGCCGCTGCTTTCTAAAATCCGTCAATGAAAAACCCGCGATTTTTCTTCGTCTTCATTATGCCCTTGCGCCTCTATTTTATCTTCGATCATCGTTGGTAATGACAAAGATGAATGCGGAAGTCTATGATTCGTTTTCGAGCTTCACGAAAAGTTTTGATTTCTTTCACGTGCCCTAATGGGACTGTCACGAAAATATCTCACTTCCTCTCTATGCTTGCCCCACGCTCTGATACCACTGTTAGAATATGCGGAGAGAGAGAAAAAGAAAGAATAGAATGTACAAAGATGGAATGAAGAGAAACCGGAATGCACACTGTACAAATGAGTTGTGTGTCCGGGTATTTATTATGCAAAGACGGTTACAAAACTAGTTAGCGGTTACAACCGCATAACCATACAAAACACTTATAAAAAGGGGAAGTCTTATTCATTTAACTTGCCATACAGATATTCGATGTTAATTTATTTTCCCTTTCCCTTGCTTATAGCTTCGTGATGCAACTCAACTAAAGGGATATTTTGATAAGTTTCAAACTCATGCCATACTGCAGGCTAAACCTGGGTTGCCCTATCATCACCTTACTTTCACCTTCTACATGGACTTTGACCTTTTTCAAAGGTTTTGTTATGGTGGGAACAATAGACTTAGCACATTTGGATGGATGGGAAGCACTGGAACTTGGAAGTACAAGGTGGAACAGGCCACTTAAGATTTTTAGCAGCAGACATTTCATTGTTTAGCTCCTTAATGATTACACTGCTCCTAAGTGAGGGCACAAGAGGTCTGGCAGCATCCTGAGGAGGTTGAGAAAATGGAATGTGAGGAGTGATAAAGCCAAGAAAACACTGATCATAATGACCATTCATAGAATTTTCAACATGTGCCAAAAGGTAGACTCCCTAAAATCTAAATGGAGAGATATCCTAGCTCACATACCAAAAACTCTAGAAGATGCCAATGAAAAGCCACAGATGGAAAGGAGCATCGAGGCCATGAATTGCATTGTTCGCAGGGAGACCTAGAATGAGCATGGGTGATAGCTCTATTGGTATTTCTGTCATTTCTATTACCACTTCTACTACCTCTGCCATGACAGGATTCGTCACTTAAAGTGTTAGTGGCAAGTGAAATAAGGTACCCTGTTCCTTTGCCAAGTATCAGTTGGAACTTGATCCTGCTGACCAACCTAAGGCATCATCCATGCTGCAACAATAATGATATAAAAGTCAAAGGGATAATATAGATGATCAACATCTCATTGCACCTAAACAAACAAGAAAGTTCCCATTGTTGGCTGTTATATTTGTATTATGATGAGATTTTGTACTCTATTTGTATTCAAATCTAATAGAAAACACTTAACCAATGTTTTATAGACTCTTTTCATACATTTTGTAACTATATTTCGCATAAAATTTATGTTTTTAAATTTTTGCGTATTTTTTAAAGTTGCGAGCATTGCTGAATATTTGCTGAGTCAAATTTTTTTGGGTCTGCCAAGTATTTGCCGAATACAAGTATGCAAACTATGGTTACACCATCAGTTGACAATATGCCATCATGCTAGATATTCATAGCCTTAAATGTTGCATCCATATCCTAACTTTGTTCATAAACACTGTTTAAACTTTATTGATATGCAATTACCATTCATATTCTTAATTATTTTCTGAATTTTGCTAAATAATGCATATTCTTAAGAAATAATGTGTAATTTTGTAAAACTGAAGTAGCTTGTGAGCTTATGTTTGTTGTCTTGTCCGGAACTGCTCTTTATTGCTAGTTTTTGCCAATTTTAATTTAAATGTGAAGTGATGCTTGCAATGCCATTGTTGCAATGTGCAGTGTTGTCGGACTCAGCATGCCCATCCAGAATTGTGAGTCTGTGGGATGGGCTACCTGCAGTAGCTTGCAAAAAAAAAATGCATCAAAATTCCTACATCAGAAGAATAATTAGAAAGGAAATATTTGGATTATCTATGATTTAGCCAAAAGACATACTTCTAATTTGTGCATAAACTTTCAAGATTGCCTTCTTTCTTATTTAATGCAAATATCTAGTAGGAATGTTCAGTGTGTTCTTATTCATCACATATTTTCTGCATAAGTGGGATGTGGATGTTATGTACCTAATCAGTACTTTTACCAAAATGTTTTCTACAGTGGCAGCTGGGGGTGGTGGTAGGCTGTACTGTCTGTGAGCATGTTCACTTTTAATTCCGGCTTTAAATTGACGTTCATTTGACCATCACTTAGAAGTTTTTTCTTTTTCTTGTCCATATGGTGGAGTTTGGAGCCCATTATTTTTTGCCGGCGAGCTTCACAAATTGGCGTATCTAGATTGACAACATTTGCCACTAGTGAGTGGGAAATATACTAAAGAAGGTAATAAGGCTATTAATAAATGTGATAACTGAAAATTCCAAAATAATGTCTTCGAGATTGATATCTCTGGGCATTTTTCAGAGGATATAATATATATTGAAGATATCTGTACTAGTATAGAAAATACATGGGACATTGGTGTATCAAATAGATACAAGAATATATAATAGGATAGGTGAGAAAAGGAGAAAAATAGAGCTAATATGAATTTACTATATGGGGGTTATGTGGATGGGGACGTCTTCACAAGGTGTCTATTCATAACTAATTAGGTTTATGACAGTGCAAGGAAATGAAATTTGGAATCTTAGCTTGAAGAAAATGGCTATACAAATGTGGAACCAATATTCTCCTTCAGAATTTGAAGTTACAATTTTCAATCCATATTTTCTTCATGTTTTAGGGTCTCCACTTTTGAAGTTGCAATGCATGTTTTACCTTTGATATCATCCTGTACATAGACCGTAAGTGGGAAAGTTCAATCCAATATTTTTCAAGGCTTGGGTAGAAACTTGTGGATTCAGTTTCACTCTAACTGAATTTAGTGGTTGAGTTTGAGGTGACTGTTACATTGCGATGTCTGGAATGCAGTTTATGTGGAGTTTGTGTTTGTTTGCTTGTTTCATTATGTATCAAAATTAGATTTTGATTTGAATGCTATGTATATCAGATGACATTTGTACGCGTGCTGGAGATTCTTCCCTTAGTTGTTGGATACATGAGTTCTTTCCAGTTTAAAAGTCTCTCTTCCTTGAGGTGGCAGGGAGTTCTAGTAACACCATATCAAGAATAGAGGATGACACTTGGTTTCATGATTTGATTGACTGGGGTAAGTCTCAGCTCATGGTAATAAGGAGGCATTGGAAGCAAGCTTTCTTGGGCATATTGAAGGCTGCTAAATGTTTCATCTCTGGATCCTCTCTGAAGGCTATAATTTCCATGGAAACAATGCTTGCCTCTGGTGAGATTTAACTTGCGCCATAAAACATTATATTGTGTTAATCTGATTTCTATGATTTTGCATCTGATTGAATTTTCTATTAGCTACTTTACAGACAATCTTGGTGTGGATGAACTACGGGAGCATGTATCATTCCTTACGATGTCAATCTTAGCAGAAAATGCTTCAGTACAACAGAGACAAAGAGAGAAGCAGCCTCTGAAGAGCATACCAGTTCCTGAAGCCGATGTTTCCCACAAGGAAGATGATGATGTGGAGATACTTGAATTCCAAAGGGAACACGAAGTCATTGTCCTATCTGATGATGAAGTGGAAAAAGACAGAGAGAGCTCTCTTTCATCAAAATCATGTGTAGAAAGTCAGTTTCAGCGGCCACCATCTCTTGAAATGGAAAAAACGAAACAAGATTTTGAAAATTCTTATGATTCTCAGTCACATAAGCAGAATTTGAAGAATAGCACAGATCTGAGAGTTTCACTTGCTTCAGTTACAAGCTCTAGTGTCTGCTGCCTTCCAAATGCTACCATTGATTTTACTAGTAAGTATGGTACAAAGGATCCTCTACTTGTGTGCGACTCCTCTGATAACAGATGCATTTCTGTCCCTCAACATGAAAACATGAATATGTACATTCCTGATAGCACACCACAACCTGCAGTGGCAAACAACATTTCATTGCCTTCCCTATTATTACTGCCGAGGGAAATATTTCTTGTGGGAAAATTCAAGAAACAAGCAAAAACTTGGGTGCTTTAATTCGTGGGACAGATTCAGGATCTCATGTTGTTCAGGATGAAAATGACAATTTTGAAAATCTTTCTAGAAATTCTTGTGTGCAGAAAGCATCAACTGCTGTCAAATCTGGGAAGATTTTCTCTTGAAGAAGTTGGTAACCAACAATAAGAGTGATCCTCTTGAATTTGCACTTGATGCTACAAAAATATGCAACCACTATCAACAAAACCTGCAGTTACGACAAAGCGTCAATTAATCTACCTTCAGGCACCATTGGAGCAAGATAAGGACAGCTTTGCAAGGTTACATGCTGGGATGAAAAGAATAAACCTCCCAGATTGGATGAATGGTACAAACCGATCCTAGAATTAGACTACTTTGTTGTAGTTGGAATTAGTCTTTCTGACGGAGAACCTGAGAATTTACCCGTAGGTCCATTGACTGAAGTGCCTAGTTCTTTCCTCTCACCTGATCATTATATGGATGTGTTCCGGCCTTTGGTTTTGGAAGAGTTTAAAGCACAACTGAGACGCTCGTTTGAAGAAGTATCTTCACCTGAGGAAATGTGTTGTGGTAGTTTACGCCTGTTGTCCTTAGAGAAAGTTGATGACTTCCAACTTGTGCGGTTTATGGCAGAGGGTGGTGAAGATGCTGCATCCAGGGGCTGTTTTGAAAACGATTTGGTCTTGCTTTCACGGCAGCCCTTCCAGACTGTTTCTCAGAATGTTCATATGATTGGAAAGGTAGCTTAGGACTGATTATTATTTTTAGTTTAAATGTTTGAAACAGCATGATTTTATATTTAGCTTTTTCTGTGACCGTAGCTGTGCATGCATAATATTTTGATTGACGCTGAAGGTATATTGGGTTGAAGGTAGAAAGAAGGGAGAGAGACACTAAAAGCAGATCAACTATACTGGTATTGAGATTATACCTTCATTCTGGTATTATTCGGCTGGCAAAAGTTAGAAGATTACTCATTGAACGTAGTAAGTGGTGTGTGACTCGACTTATGAGCATTACACCCCAGCTGCGAGAATTTCAGGCACTCTCGGCTGCCAAAGATCTTCCTTTACTTCCTATCATTCTGAATCCACAGACAGCTGCGATAAAACTTGCTCATATTCATAGTCAGGCCCAAGGAACTGACCTGAAAATACTGCCAGAGCCATTAAAGGAGTGCTTAAAGGAGGCCTTTAATGAGAGTCAACTCAAAGCAATTAGTGTTGTTCTTCAACAAAATATTTCACTGGAAAATTCTGGGTTATCCCTCATTCAGGGACCTCCAGGTGGGCTCTTATATATTTACAATTTTCCTTTGCCTCTATTGAATGATTTTTGTTAATTTTTCTTACAGATTTGATTTTTTGTGTAGGGACTGGGAAAACAAGAACTATTCTTGCAATTGTGAGCGTCTTGCTTGCTACTAGTAAAATGTCAAACCATAGCATGGGAAAGAATAATTTTTCTTCAAAAGATGTTGCTTATTCATGTCAGTTTCGAGGGAAACAGTCAATGAGTCAGTCCGCTGCAATAGCAAGGTCCTGGCAAGACGCTGCTCTTGCTAGGCAACTAATAAAAGACACTAACAAGTCTGTTTCAAAACCTTTTGGGATGGAAGGGCCAAGGTCAGCAAGGGTTCTTATTTGTGCTCAGTCTAATGCAGCTGTTGATGAATTGGTATCAAGAATATGCAAACATGGGCTGTACAACATCAATGGTGAAGTGTATAAACCTTACATTGTAAGAGTGGGGAACATAAAAACAGTGCACCCGGATTCACTTCCTGTCTTTATTGATACATTAGTTGAACAGCGTTTAGGTGAGAAAAAGCAGAATGAAGTTGATTCTCAGGATGACGAGGCACATAATTTTACTGCAATGCTTAGAACTAAGCTTGAGAAGCTGATGGATGAAATACGGATGTATGAAGCTCAACGTTCTCGTCGTCAAGATGAACAATCAAATAGAAGTTCAATTGAAGATAATGGAACATGCAAAGATACCAATGTTGTACTTAAGTCAGAGACAGAATTGAAGGCAAGACTGAATATTTTGTACAAGCAGAAAAGGGGAGTGTTTACAGAACTTGCCGCTGCTGAAAAAAAAAGAGAAGAAAGCTTTTGAGGATAACAAAGCTGTAAAACAGGGTATACGAAGGGCTATTATAAGAGAGGCCGAGATAGTTGTGACTACATTGAGTGGTTGTGGAGGTGATATCTACTCTGCTTGCATTGAATCTGCCTCTCGGAACAGGAATGGAAAAGCATCTGGTGATTCCCTGTTTGATGCAGTGGTGATAGATGAAGCTGCCCAGGTACTGTTTTTTTCAGTATTTATTCATGGTTGTTCATCTTGAGAAGCACACTTTCAATTGTCTACAAATCTCTTATAAAAGTAGAGTGAATTGCCAAGTAAGGGTCTGCCAGCAAGCAGCATCTTTCCCCACTTCTGACTCTAACACATCCTTGTCATATTTATGATGTTTAGGCTTTAGAACCGGCAACTCTTATACCTTTACAACTTCTTAAGTGGACAAGTGGCAGATGTGTTATGGTAATTTCTGGTTTCTTTAGTGATGAAATAAATTTTCTTTCCTGTTTTTTCAAGCATCAAAACACTGAATTTCTTGAAAATTGCCTTTATTAAAAAGGTTGGTGACCCAAAGCAGCTTCCTGCAACAGTATTTTCTCAGCTTGCTAGCAAGTTTTCATATGAATGCAGTATGTTTGAACGTCTACAGCGAGCAGATTACCCTGTAACAATGCTTAGAACTCAGGTAAATGTATCTATCATTTTGCAGTTAACATCACTGCTTGAGGTGGTGCGATGTGATTGCTAACTTCTTTTTAGCAGTATGTGTAATTATTGAGTTTTTAACAGAGCTCAGCTCGGTACCATATTTTCTTATTAAAATTTTGATGTATCTTGCAGCAAAATCACTTACAAAGTCTGCACATAGTTTTACTGTTTCCTTATATAAGCAGGATATTTCTAAGTTTATGCTTAGCACGAGGATTTTCTGTGCATAATATGTTAGAAGAAGGGTCATTCATAGGAACATTATTATGTGCAAAATATGGCTTGTACTTCCACTAATTATCTGTGAGGACTACTTTGATGTTCTTGTTTTCAGTATCGTATGCATCCAGAGATATCCCGCTTCCCATCTGCCCATTTTTATGACAATCAATTAAAGGATGGAGGTGAAAAGGAAAGCAGGTCTGCAACGTTTCATGAGAACATTTACCTCGGTCCTTATATGTTTTATGATGTTGTGGATGGCTATGAGGAAAGTGGAAGATCAATCAGATCTCAATCGCTTTGCAATGAATCAGAAGTTGATGTTGCCTTGGAGGTTTTGAGGTTTCTCAAATCAAGGTAACAACTTATTTCACTTATTAAATTAGTGTGTAACCCTGTTGATTGTCTCTTCCAACTCCATTGTTCTGTTTTAAGCCAGGTATCCATTGGAATTTATCCCTGAAAGAATTGGAATAATAACGCCTTACAAGCAACAGCTTACATTGGTAAGGCAACGGGTTACAAAGGAGTTTGGACCAAGCATTGCTGGAAATATTGAGTTTAATACTGTTGATGGGTTTCAAGGGCGTGAGTTGGATATTCTTATATTTTCAACTGTACGGGCTTCATCAGAAGATATGGAAAGGCCAGCTTCGAAGTCAGGTAGCATTGGGTTTGTTTCTGACGTCAGGCGGATGAATGTTGCTTTGACACGAGCCAAACTTTCTTTGTGGATTATTGGAAATGCCAGGACATTGCATCGAAGCCCTCACTGGGAAGCCTTGCTCAAGAATACGAAGGATAGGAATTTGCTTTTATCAATTCAGAAGCCATACAAATCTATATTTTGCAGTGCACAGTCAGAATCTTTATCAAGAAAATGTCCTGCTGCTTCTAGTGTTCAAGGGCCTTCAATAAAGAATATACACGACCAAAGTAAGATTTCAGGGAAGCGATTAAGAAAGAACACAAGTAAATTTGATGCAGACAATGTGGAAAATGGGCAGACCCAAATACATAAGGCAGAAGAGAGCCAACTTATGGTTCCAGGAAAGAATATGGAAAAACACACACACAGCAACATGTCTGGGAGTCAGGGAAATGGCAAATTGCATACAGAAATAAATGTAGGAACTGGTTTGGAGAAGTATGGTAAAATGTTTAATGATTCAATAGACAATAATAAAAACAGTCAGAGAACACAGAAGGCAAAGAGTCATCCTGCAAAGAAGAATTTAACTGACAGAAGTGACAGTAAGTATCAAAGCAAAACTTTAATTGATGGGACAGGAAAGAATGGCAGAAGTACTAAATCAAACATGAAAAATCATTGCCTTCCTGAGAGAGATAATAAAGGTGCTATACCTGAGAGCTCTAAACCTCGGGGTGATGGAAACGCAAAAGAAAGAGCCCCAATTACAGAAAAAGTGAAACATTTATCGGGAAAGCATAAACAGGATACAAAGAATGTCAGAATAGAGATGAAATCAAACCTGTCCAATGCTGGTCAAATTGAATTTCATGAAACAAATACAGAATCCACAACAAGAGGACCATCATTGCAGCAAAGCATCATTATACAAAATCCAGGGAATCCAGTAGTGACCTTCATGGTCAGATCAAAGATAATTTTCAGCAGCAAGTTAGCAAAAGTTCCAAGGACGATAATGTTGTGAGGCGTAAAAGACAGAGGGATGCTGTCAATGCCATTTTACCTGGAGCTTTCATTCCTTCCAAGAGGCCTAATGTACAGACAGCATCACAACCAAAATCTAACAGAGAACAAGGTAATTTGTTTTCTTGCTTGACATTTTGATGTCATGATATTGTTCAAGTTGTAAGGACTATCGAATGGAAAGGATTTCAATGGGGTACAACCCAAAAATTGGATATATATCCCCATTATTCCTTAAAAAAACTGGATAATGCTGCCCGGCCTCATGCTTGAGTGCCAAGCAAATACACCTATTTTTGTAATGCGTGACTTTATTATGGCTGTATTGGGAGCTGATAGCTAGGCTAGTACCAAGATATGCATTTTATGTTAATTTCCCATTCCTTTTCATGCCGTGCAATATATATCTTTTCCTTCATGGTTTAAATTTCTTATGAAAGACTGAAAATGGCTTTTTCAAATGATGTTCAAATTATTTAGAAAATATTAGTTCCAATCGCATTGCCTGCCTTTTTATATCACACAAAAGATATTTACTAACAGTCTGCATTATAATTTTCATTGGCAGTTTCATCCACATCTATTGAGGGGTTATCCAAAAAATCTGAGGTGCAAATTACACAGAAATCTGAAGCTGCCCATAATCTAAAGCAAAGAGAAGGCTTTTCAACTCAAAATTTGTCTGGGAGGCAGGATCACTTGTCTGAAGAGTGGAAGCGCTTTGAGAAGAAACTAGCTGAATGTAAAAATTCTATCAAGTAGAGGTTTACCCACATGGATATCAAAATTACCCACAAACAACAGGGCGGTATAGTTATATTTTTGGATCCAAATACAAATGTAGAAATTCATAAATATGCTAAAGTTCGAAGTATATCATCATATCTGATTATATGAGAACGAACAGAGGTGCTGCTGGGTTTGGGCCCTATTTTGTGTACAACTAACTTATCAAGACTAGAACAAGAATATGTAATTTAATCTCTTTTCATTGTAACATCAATTTGTATTACCGGGTAAATTGTACATACTACAGATCTATTCTGGGTTTTGAGGACTGCAAGGTTTGGCATATCCAGTGATTGCTTCCAAGGAAATTGTATATTATCAGTGGCCCGGAAACATTGTAATTTGTTTGCTCTTCTGGGGCTCAATGCAATAATTGGGCTGGCAAGATCTGCAAGCGTTATTTTGCAGTCTGTTGCTGGAAATTCACCCATCCATTATTTCTTAAATTTGAATCTCGAAATAAATATTTTAATTTATTCTTTGCATTGCTCGGGGTGACCAATTCATAGTAGCATTACATTTGCACAACACGGCAAAAGTGTAAATGGAATTCAATTACCTGGGTTTAGATTAGGAAAAGTTTGGCAAAAACTCGGGAAACTGAATAGCCATGTAATATTTGTAAAAATATAGGGGAAAAACTGCTTTTGTTATTTCATTCCAAATATAGCTTATAGAGGTAAAGTAAACATGATACATAAAAATTTTCAATCACAAATATGTTGTTGAGATTTAAATCAACATGATACATTAAAAAAATGCCAATTACAAAAGAGTGCACCGGGTTTGTGTTCTTAATTTTTACCTTCCGTTCATGTAAACAACAAATGGCAGGCTGTTAAATATGGTCTGTACTTTTATGGAGTATGACGTACTAATTTTAGGGGCAGCTCTGTGTTTTGTCACCTGCATTTGTCTATATACTAGTACAAATGTCTTAAATAACTTTATCTGAAAAATGCAGACAGATATCAGTCTGAAGGCTCATATCCTAGTTTTTCGGCATAGTTGCTACTACAGAAGGTTTTCCACATTGATTAACAAATCCATCAGCTTCTCTACAAATTGACAGATGATAGATGACCAAAATACAAAGTAGACCTAGACACATTCAAAGTAATTTTTTCTATTTGCAGAGTGGAAATAGATTTCTTAAAAGGTGTGAGAATATCCATCTTTGAGAATCTATCAATTGTTACATAAACACAATCATTACCATGCTTGGTAGGAGGCTTTCCTGAGAGAGAGTCTATGGAAATAGATTCACATGGTCTTGTTGGAATTGCGAGAGGTGTATACATACCTTGCATCTTGTTGACTGGTTTGGAAGTCGTGTATGTAGTACAAGACCTACTGTAACTTGTGACATATGACGTTTTTGTGGCCAAAATAAATACCGTAAGTTGGCCTCCCATATTATATTTTGTATTGTTCGATACACACCTAGTACACACCTAACCAAGATGATATATGAGTCCATTATGTAAGTAGAAATTTGGAAGTGACCTACTCTTGAGAATGTTATGATAATGATTAAGAAAATATTGGAATAAATAGATGCTAAATCTAAATATGTACTAGCACAATGATATAAACAATTAAGTACATATTTGATCCAAGCAAATAAGCAAATTAAATTTGAAACCCTAGTTGCAAATGAAAAGATAAAAAGACTTAGTTGATTCGTAGTGATGCCGAAGGTGTGCAGAGTTGGAAAATTGTTGGAACAGAGAGGCAGGATGTTGCAATTAGACCCGAAAATTGCAAGAGTGTTGGAAATGTTAGGACCAGGGTGCCTATGTAGGGTCAAGGGCACTTGGGGCACCATATCCTCTGTTATGGGCCCTTGTGGTTGCTCAAAACTGCAGAACCCAATTTCGCAGGTTGCGAGATGTTCGTTGGTTGTCGCCTTTGATCACCTCTACTTTGCTTGACCTCGTTGTAGTTCGCCTGAAACCTGCGATAAGAAAGAAGCACCTGTAAAACCCCAAAACACATCAAATCTTTAAAAGAAAAAGATGCAAATGGGGAGTTGGACTGATTTCAATGGTCACCCGACTAAGTGAACTTACAATTTGGGTCTTGCACTACATTTTAGACTTGTAGTGCGTGCGTGTGTGCGTGTCTTGTGCGAGTTACACTTGAATAATGAGCAATAACTAGATGTAGATAGATGTGTGCATGGAAAAATGAACTTCCCCTCTTATGAAGTGTATGCAAAAATGCGATCGCTTGCCCTTGTATGGATGCTAGGTGGATGAATGCTCTTGTGAATTGAATGCTCTTGTGAATGCCTTTAGATGCAACCTTAGGTGGAGATAGTAGATGCTTAGTGCTTGGTCAAATATTATGGTCACCTATCTTTGTATTTATATAATTCCCTTGGTTGAATTTCTTAATCAACCACTAAAAGACCAATTAGTAAAAAGCAAGATGCCCAAACAATTAGAAAAGACCCAAAAGATGTGAGCAAAGTACAAAGAGGTCGGAGGCATCCAAAGGGGATGGGGGTGCCTGAGCGTTGGCGTCTTGGCTGGGTGCTAGTGTCTAGAGTCAAAAATGTTGAAGCAACAAAAGATAGACTGGGCAAAGAGTGTAAGATCAAGAAGGACAACAAAAAAACAAGCAAAGAGGCCAAAGACAATGATTAATTAATACTTTTCTTGCTTAGGAATCATATGAATAGTGGTATGTGATCATGATTAGAAATATACCCAAAATGTGTGATTTAGTGTCTATAGATAAATGTCTGTAAAGTCTAAAATGGATGGATATAATCTTGACCAATTTTTTACTTCATGTCCACATGTGTCAAGCACAATGACAAGAGCTTCTATAGAAGGTTAGTTCAAATGATCAACTGCTAGGTTGAAACTTACCTTATCATGCTCAATGTTGAGATGGAAATTTTGAAGATAAGAAGACCATTTCCAATGCTTCTCTTGCTACAACTTATTCTAAGCCTACAAAAACTAAATGACTTGATGATGTGCGGATCACAATTTCCTTGGCCAAGATATAATGCGCCAAGATATAATGCTTCTAATGCTTACATGTCTAAACAATGCCATAAATTGCATGGTCATTTGTTGGTTAATTTATTAATAGTGTAATGAATGTTTCATTATGGTAAGCAATTGGGTGACCATGTTGAGCAAGGACTACTCCAAGTATGGTTTTTGGAGATCGGGAGCATGAGTATTGACGTAAATTAAAGTCTTCATTTAAAGTATTCAAATTAATTATATTATGCGAGTTGACAAGATGAAGGATGCTTTAATACTAATTTTGGTATAATGATTCAAAGACCAAGTGATGCGAGGAACCACGAGTACAAACCTTCTATAGATTTTGCAAATCCTAAGAAGTAGAGAAGCTTTATGACATTATTTGATGCAAGCAATTATTGAATGACATGGATCTTGGTTGGATCCACATGAACTCCTTGTGCATTTACTATGTATTTGACATATTGTATCTCCCGCATGGAAAATGTATATTTCTCCATGTTAGGATAGAATTTATGCTACGCCACAATGTGGAGCACTTTTTGAAGTATGGGTCAAGTGTTCATCCCATTAAATATTAGGATGTCATCAAGATACACAACAAAAATAAATATGTACATGGCTAGACGATGTCATTCATTATCCAAAAGAATGTTATTGGTGTGTTAGTTAGTCCAAAGGGAATAACCAACCACTCAAACAAACCTTCGTTAGATTTGAAGGTTGTTTTCCATATGCATATAGGCTCAATAGGAATATGATGATACCAAAACCTAAGATCCATTTTGGTGAAGAATTTAACACTACAAAACAAATCCAATAGGTCCTTAATCCTTAGAACAAGATTATGGTTGTTCATTTTGATCTTGTTGAGAGCTCTATAATTGATGAATAACTCCATGTGTCATCCTTCTGCGGTGACACACTTGGGTTTTCGTAAGGCGATAAGATGGGCTCGATGTTTCCTTTATCCACAAATTCATGGATCTACCACTTGATCTCTTTGTTCTCAAAAAAATGATTTGCAATATAAAGATGCTTTTGGAAGAGGTATTTGTGGGGTCAAATTAGTAGTATGTTTTACTACACAATGCATAGGTACTTTCTTTGATGATTGAAAAGTATCATTGAACTCATCGAACATGTACAATAATTGATTTGTTGTAGGTACCACCATATTAGTGTGCGTAACAAGGGTGATCTTTTGTTCAAATCTAACCATTAGTAGTACAAACCTATTGCAAGAGTTGACTAGTGTTTTGCACCACATAGTGCTACCGAGTGAAAGATTAGGGACAACTCACCAACCTGTTTACACCCTAAAAATATAAATGTAATATAAGAAATATAAAGGATGCAATGGTTCGTTATAAGAGATTATTTTGATTTAATCAACTTACAATCAAGGAAAATTTTAAGGAACCCCCACGATTTTTTTTTATAAAAATCGTGGCGAATATACCGTAACCAATTTCGTGGTTTTGGTGAATATCCCTGTGATCTATTTCGTTCTTTCGGAGAAAATGGTAAAAATATTAAAAATAGTTGGAAATCGAATGGCAAATCTCCTGTAACTTGTTTGGTGAATACCCTCTGTCGAATTTGATTGTAATGAGGCCCAAAATTTTCATTTCTTTTGCATGTCTTACCTTTATGCTCAAGTGTCTAGAATGTGTGACACTTGGCCACTGGAGGAACATGAAAATGACACATGGTATTTTCTGATTGCTCACTGCCACTCTGCCTTGCCTCACCGACACCGCAGACCAAACTTTATTGAATCGGTTCATTCTGCGGACTTGGAGTCTGGGAATGCCTTTGACTTGGGGAGGCCCGAAATCCTGCCACATGTTTGTCTGATGGGAAGGGAAGGATTGATAACTTTAATAATAAGGAAAAAATAACTTATATTTAATAATCAAGGATACACCATTGGTTGCTATTATTATTTTTATGTCTGGTATGTGCAATAGTAAGAATGTGTTTTTAATAACAGGTAGTGGGTAAATGTAATGATATGGAGAAGTAGTGCTCACAACATGTGAAGTGATTTCTACATTGGTATTTGTACATGTGTGTGTCGAGAAACATGATCAAGAATTTGAATTTTGAAACTTAAGTTTAATTCAAGTCCAAGAAGATGAATTTATTTCAAAGGAACACATTGGCAATTTGCGTCTCATAGGAAATAACATGTAGTAGAGGAAAAGTTATCATGTCTTAGGCTCATGTCATTTAAATTTTGTGACTGATTATTTCTCTGGTGTTATTCCCATAGTTGATTGCAGGTTCTTCTACTTAAAAAAAAAAAATTCAATGATTACTCTTGCTTAATACTTATAAGCTTTGGCAAAGACAAACAGAAAGCTCGATATATATTTATATATGGATATATAGTAGGAGCCAAGTAGTTGTCTCAAATCAACTTGGGCTCAAAGGCGATGCCACTGTTATAACACATGCTAGTTGTGTTTATATATTCTGACATCCATGACCAAGACCCTTGCTTTAAATGAAAACAAAGGATGAGGATATTTCCGGAAAGCACCTTTCTGAAACACAAGAACTCTCCCACCATAGTGCAACTAAATAAGAACATCCTTTTCCTCACAGAAAAACACTGGCACATTACGTGGGGCATCCTTGCAATTTCTTTCCAAGACCAAACATTGCCTCTCCTCCTTCCAAACTCAAGCTCAAGCTCAAACACAATTATGTCCTTCAAATGGTCCCCATCTACAGTTGGTGCTGCAAGTAGCACCTTTTTCGATACAACCAACCTTGGTCTCAGTGATGGAAATGGTCTTTGCCATATCTTTGAGGTAACAACACAAAATTCACAATAGCTTAATCTTGATCAAGTTATAAATTCTTACACCCAACACACGTTCATATGACATCAAGAAGAAAAAATGTCATTTGCCGAAGACAACGGGTCCATAGAAGAAACAATCTCTCAATTGTGCCACAATCCTCCAAGTCCCCATAGAAGAATCATAAATTTCTATAGTACCATTTCCTGCATTAACTCCATATCTATTAGCACCTGCTTGAACCACTTTGTACCCCTTGATGTCATCTGCAATCAGAATGCCCCACACATAAAGCGTCATTCATTAGGTTGAGTTGATAACATTTGAGGAAGCTTGAAGGAGGTTCCAACCTTCAGTGGATTACATACCCTTGAAACATGACTCGAACAAAATAAGATTATCCCTCGATGTGAATCTTCAAACCGTACCCAATCAAAGTATGATAACCGCAAAAAGTTGAGAATTGTCCATGTTCTATTGTAAAATTTGTATCTCAGCCAATGATGACCACGATCATGATTTACAACTATCCATGGATGTTTTTTCCTTGTTTCGCCGTAACGCATGAAGAATCTAGTGGAAGTCATGAGTGCTTTCCATTCCTTAGAAACTAAAGAGAACTGCATATGGATTCTAATGGAAGCCAAATCAATACATTTTCCCAAACATCTTGAGGTATGCAACAAACACACGACATGAGCAGGGGTTGAGGCTAAATGGCGAGGTAGGTTTCAACTAATAGGAAATTAAAAACGCATCCAATGGCACAAACATGTGGAAGAACGAAACGAGATGGGGTTCGACAAAGGACGACAAAATAGGAACATGGAAAGAAATAGGAACATGTGAAATTGAAAAATATTAAGAATTTTAGAAAGAATAGAAGCAATATTGGAAACAAGATAAGTTTAAGAAAGAAGAAATTTATAAACAATTTTAAAAATGACTACATACATGTCACATATTGAAATCTATTGCAATTTGTAGGGATTTTATCACAATTACCAAATACGGTCGATTTTTACAAATTTTATATTTTTCATTTTCTTCCCTTCACCGAATGAAACTACAAATTTTTCTCGGATTTGGTAGTTTAAAAATCAGAAAAAGTAAAACCCGATCCTATGGCTATAAATAATAATAAAATTACTAAATCTGTTTCCCAAAAGCTAAAAACATGCTAGAAATAATATAAAATCCATTTGAACTGTTTGGAATTGATGTTATATTTATAATAGCTTGTTGGTAGTAATTATTAAAATTACTATATATTTTTATATATAATTTACCGTATTTTTCTTTGTATTTATCGTATTTTTCTATGGACCATTTGTTTTTCCATATTTTGTGTCAACCGTTAATACTCTCTGCATTTAAGGTTGCTACTTATGGATTTTATCTATATTAGATATAATTATGTATCCATTCATTATTTACCTTGTAGAGAATCTCTTAGACTATACATTATTAAATTATTAAATAGTTAAATCCTTTTTACTATTGCACCGCCCTTTATATTAAATAACCAAATCCTTTTTGAAATATATAACATCTAAAAATAATTTCATAATTTAATAAATTAACATATATTTCAAATTTATAAGTTATTAAATTATTTTTAGATGTTATTAATTTTGACATTTATTAATTATCTCTCCATGTATTATATATTTGTCGAGTTCTTACTTAAGTTGCTTTAATCGATAAAAACATGAGTATGAAGGAAACATTGAGGAATATCAAATTTAAATATTATTGTTCTCAAACTAGATTGTACCTTCCTCGTGCAAAAATACAACATTTGTGTACAATTCAGACATACCTCTCATATATTTGTTGAAACATAAACATTACATCACAAAAACATTACATATCATAACATAAACATTACATATCATATCATAGGCATACCAAAAAAGCTATAACTATATTTGTTGGTTTTTAAAATAGTACTTTGTAGTAATCAACAAGTCAAGGGACAAAGAGTCCCTCCTCTTTATGGGAGAGGTTCCCTTATTGAAAAGCAATAGAGCTTATATACAAATATACAATGTTCATATTGATGAGGACTTCTGATACTTTGAAATGTTTCATACTAACATAGATTATCAATACTTAAGAAAAGAAGAACAAAGAAACTAAAAGGGAAGAATATAACGGTACTTTCAGGAAATATAGATAGCAGAATATAACCTTACACATACTTAGCAAAAGGAACACATAATAGAATCATTCACATTGGCAACATCTGATATTATTCCATAGACACAAAGTTCTAGCAATCATATCACAAGAACGCAAATTTTCTTAACATGAAAGATTGATGATTCATAAGCTTCAAACAAGAACAAAAGGACAAGTAGATGAGAATGAGAGATAAGGGAAAATCTTTTGTATTGATTTACTTTCAATTCCAATACATTTCAAAAGTACAGGGTCCAACCCTTAACAATGGCATGAAGAGCCTATTAAATAACTTACAAAGACAGTTACATTTAGTTCCAACTTCTTTTAATCTAAAGATTAAAGACTACTTAACAAATACATTAATAGAATGTCTTTAATCAAGTATTACATCATGGGTTTTAAAACCCCAAAATAAAAGAAGTGACTTAGGACTCGGGAGCGAAACATCCGAAGGAGGTTTAGAGGGACCAACTATCTTAAGAATCCGATGTCTAAATCTTTTCAATGCTTCAGCTATCTCCATGCACTTTGGGATGGTAGTGTTGGAAGTGGCATGAGTCCACATGCCAAGACACTTCTCCATATCCTTCTCAAACTCTGTGTTTTCCAGAAACTCTTTGTTTGCCTCGATGATAGCTGATTGGAGAGAGCAGACATCTTTCATCTTCTCTTTAGACATTGACTCTTCTTTGAAAAGATCTTCCTTGATGAAGGTGTTGAATTGAGCCTTGATCTCTGAATAGAAAACTGATTACCTGAGGCTTCATTTTGGATTTGACAATGAATATCTTGGAAGGTAGACAAAACAAAAATCTTGAAAGCTTCCCCTTTCTGCCACATATTTTTCAGTTCTCCCACTTGCTTCCTCCAAAACCTTGATCTTCCAATCAATACTGAAAACCTAGGATTTTGATAGATTGTTCTTGGCTTCATCAAATACTTTTCTTGCCAATAAAATCTTCTCATCTATCTGGCTCATTGAACGGAGATCTTGAATACATTCACACCAAAGCTTTAGTTCTTTTTCTAAGCCACTGATTGTTGTGGTGAATTTCAGCTGTAACTTGGACACCTTCTCATATGACTTGAAGGCCTCTTCAATGAAATTCAATCCAACCACTGTCATATCATCAACTAGCACTTCAATGGCCTTTCCATAGGTAGTATATTTTTGAATATCTTTGATGGTCTAGACTTCATCTTTATTGAGAACTATGGGAGGTGGAAGAGCAGCCAGTGGGGCTAGATCCAAGACCTTATCCTTTTCCAATAGGGATTTTATAAAATTTGAAAGAACTTGGTTATGTTCTTCCAATTTCTCCATAGTTTGTTTACCCTTCTCCACTCATTCAATGACTCTGGTCACAATTTCTCTGAGGTTATGAACCTCACTTTCAGGTGTAGACTCCCAAGTGAGATTATTGTAAGCTCTAGATTAGAAACCAAAAGATATTTATCCTCCTTATCCACCTTAGGCTCTGCAATCTCCATGAACTGTTGACCCTATGAATCGACACCAGCCTTGAGGTGGTCTTTTCCTTCTTTTCCGGAGGAGGAGGAGTAGTACCGAGCAAGGTGGCCACAACATCAAAATTGGGAACTACAACTTGAGAAGAAGACTTCCTTTTCTTGTTATCAATGAAAAGTTGAACCCAAGCAAAGGAAGAGGAAGAGATAGAAGGAGCAATAGATCTGAGTGCAAGTGAACTCATTGCACTCAATGTCTGCACTACTGATGTATCCAGTGGGGAAGTTGGCACAATTTCAGAAAGATCCTTAGAAGAATTATCCATCAAACCTAGAGGTTCAGTCATTTGACCTTCATTTTCTATCTCAGTAATAATGACAGGGGTTTCTTCTTCTTCTTTCATCTCTTCACTGTCATCCTCACTTAAAACAACAATATTTTATGACCCTATAGGGACCTTTGGCTGCTCCAAAAGAACTTCTTCTTCAACCTACTCTTGTTTGATGGCTTTACCTTTCTTTAGGTATACCTTTTTTGAGGAGGATGGAGTAGATTGTTCATGCACCTCAATATTGGGCATAGGTTCTTCCTTCCTAGGAGAATAATTTTCATGTGAAGAAGACTTGGCTTTGTTAATCCTGAAGACTTGCATCTTCCTATCAAACCAGAGTTTGGTTCTCACAATAATAGGATTGATTACTTCCTTCAAATCATCTCTCTCTTTTACAAACCAATCAATGGTTTCCAGAGGAGTGTGTTTAATAGACCTATCATATTCAATAGATTGCAAGTCCTCATCATCATCCTTGAGTCCATCAGGTACTTTATAGACGTTGAAGTCTATGATTTTTGAAGAGAAAGCTTGCCAAAGTACCTTCTCTTGGCCTCAAAATCATCATGCAATCAGCCCAATAATCTTCAGTGTCACCAAGGTGGTAGAAGACCATCCTAAAATTCTTAGCAATGTATCCTTTGATATCAAAGCAAGTTCTGGGTTTGAAGTGATGGATAGTGAGAGGAACAATTGTTCTATCAATGTTCTGGGCATCCAAGGTTGTCCTGCATGTATAATTTCCCAGGGAGATAGGAAAATGAATGCCAGTAATCTTCTTATCTCTGTAGGTTTGGTGGAGCTTATCCAATTTCCTACAAATCTCAACAAGAGCCATTTTATCATTACAGAACATAGGAAGCTTTAGAGGTGAACCTTCAAAACCAGCCAGTCTGATATATGAGAATTTTATGAATTGAGTGTAGAAGCTTCCATAGTTAGATATCAAAGTCTTTGCTTCCTTAGAAAATATCCGAGCAATATTTCCTTCCAAGAGCCTCACAATGTACATGGTGAACACGTCATTAACTCTCCTAAAATTATGATTGCTGACTTTGAGGGTTAACTGAGGGCAATATTCATATATGGGGGCATCTTTCTTATCTTCAACGAAAGTGAGACCAAGCCATTTCCTGGATGCCACAATGGTGTACATAAGGTAGGATGACATGTAGAATGTTCGGGTTCTGTGAACATTTACCAACTACTCTATTAGGTTTTCACAAATAATCTCACTCCAATTCAAATTATGCTTCCCCTCACAAATGATGTTGATAAAGGGACACATCCAAAAGTGAAACTCGTTTGTAGAGGGCATTCCCATGATTATAGCTAGAAGGGTGATGATGTCTGAAAGCTCTTCGTTGAAATCAACCCTGAATAATGATTTGAAAGTCTGGATGCTCCCTTTTAGGGTTCTTCAACCAAGATTTAGCTACCCTAGCCTTATATCTCTCACTATCCTAGTCAAATAGTGCTTGTGCTTGAGCAAGGGTGAGGGTATTGGCACCTTCCACCATTGGAATGCAGGGCAAAACAGATAGCTTCAAAATCTAATCACGCAATTATTTCACCATTTATATTAACAATTTATTTGGATTCCATATTGAAAGAAGCCCACAAGCAAGCACAGTATCAACACACTGAAAAGAGATAGGAAAACCACCTGCAAATGTAATCCCACTATTTTTGATCATTTGAGTGATGGGAGTAGGGTTATCACATCCAAGTCTGCTCCAAAAATCATCGAGGTCTAGATGCCAAGCTTCACTATCACCAATGTTAGGTACATAGGTTTCCAACGAGGAGAGGTGTTCATGACCTTGATATTGCATCTTCATCGTAACAGGTAGAGAGAAGATAACCTTTAATGGAGTATATCATAGTCTCGAAATAATCCCTATAAGAGAAAATATAGAAGCACAGATGTGGACAATGACTTGATTTGCACAAACGTGTCCGAGAGGGAATGAGCGAGCAAGTGTGAAAATGTATGAATGATCACCTCTCTTTAAATAGCCATGATTTTGAATGAATGGAGAGATAAAATCATTAATGCACAATAAATGGCCTTCATGACCGACTCAAAAATCCAAAAAGTGGAAAAAAGCGCCTGCATAGACGGTCCATGGGATATCGGGACATGAGGGACGCAAAGCCGAAATACCCGATCCAAGTGGAGTGTGGAAAATGTGGGTCAGAGAGCAAAACAATCCATGGGACACGGGACATGTGGGACGTGCAGAGCCTATTCAGACGATGTGGAAAAAAGTGGGTCCGAGATCACAAATGGTCCATGGGACACGGGGACACGAAGGATGTGCAAACCGAAAAGATGATGAATGGAGTAATGCGGAGAAAGTGACATATCGGTGAACAAGAGGCCCAAGTGTACAGGACACATAGGATGAAAATTTCCAACTTAACCGACAAGCAAAGTAGTGCGGAGAAAGCGGAAAATCGGTGAACTGGAGGCCCGATGACACTTAGGACACAAGGGACAAAAATATCCGACTTAGCCACAAAACACTAAAAATGGCTCCAAAGAATGAATTTTTCCAACCTTTTGAATTTCTCTTTTTACCAGAACCCTTCCAAAGGATAATGACTCAAAATTTTGAATTTTGTCTTTGAAAAAGGAGGTAATTTTAGGGGAGACAACAATATTATAACATCAATATTACATGTCATAATATATTTCTCAATTCTTGTTCCACTTTCCTAGCTACATTGGTATCGATCTTCTCGCTAGAGTGTCCTCCGTAGGTTAGTATCCCAACACATTCTTTATCAAGATAGCTTTTTGGTGTCTATTAAGTCTTTGTAGGTTTTAGGCACTTCAAAAGCTCGCCACATTTTGCAAGGATGGAAGACATCATTTTGACTTGACTATCCATTTGAGGGGCCATTGTGGGATTGATTTCTATCAATTTCCATATCCATATTGTTTGTAGCAGCATGTAGAGAATCTATGGGTTTTAGGTTTGGCTAAACTGGATAAAGAATAGAGATTTCTAGTAATACTTTGGGGATTGGCCGCTCTCAGACAGGGAATTTAGTTGGAGATCTGCGGGAGAAGTTCTAAGAGAATGAAGGGGAATAATGACAGGAGTTCGAGTGGCGGAGAGGGACGTGGAAGCACCATTAGAAGGAGAACTAGAAGTAGAGAGGGCAAAGGATTTCCCAACAATAACCTCTTGAGTCCGTATCATAACTAGAAGAAACCATGACGTATTCATGGCTTGATATTGGTTCGATGCACTCAATTTGGTCCCCGTGATTTTGCAAAAGAAAGTAAGTGTCGGAAAACAACCATGGACCTTAAATTTATAATTTTCGAGCAATTTATTTGATTGGACATTTACACATGTCCACCAAACCTGGGTATGAATTGATGGTTAATATTAAATGCAAATTGTGGTGAAAAATTCACCTTTAAACCGGCGTCACTATCCCACGTGCCTCTCGCCTTTTAAAGTTGAATTCCTTTTATCATGATGAATATGATATCATTAAGGATAGACATATTGAGATTAGAGCAATATATTAAGGGAGAGGAGCTAATTGTCGAGCATGGACCAATAAATTATAATGGTATTGGTGAGGGTAGATGTAAATACTAAAGATATGGACTAGTACTTGCCAATTTATCACTTAAAATTTGATACAAAAGTAGTCGATAAAATGTGTCACATCAAAAATAATTAAATTTAAATGCATCACTTTAAAGACTAAAGTTATGGAAAAATTCTTTTCCATATTTATTAAATATGCCGCTTTTATGAAAAACGTCTTTTCCATATTTATTAAATATCTTTTTCTGGACTTGAATGCTAGAAAATATAATTTGACCAAGAATTAAATTTGATAAGACATTTCTTAACTATAAGGGTGTTAATTAAATCTCTGGTGGCACACTTTACATGAATAGGTAATTAATTTCAATTAAAATTTAGGTTGAGGGCCGAGGCTATCGATTTTGGGAGGATATGGCATTGATGGCAAAATGATTTCTCCCTCACATTAGCTCAAAAGACATGCTTATTTAAACTGGTGATGACATGTTACTAACTTACCACATAACTTTTCCAAGCGTCCTTCGCCATCTGCTTTCAATCAACCATCATGCGTCCATGTCTTCTTCATCTACAAAATTGAATCCTCTTAATGCAAAACTCACCCATTTGGGTGAGTGTTTCCAGTTGATAGGGCCAAATGAGGCCCTCGTCTCGCCACATTCTTAGCATACCGGACACCAGGGCCAACTCTCCCAATATTTCCTCTCTGGAGGACATGCTTTTATCTTTCTTGCATCGCTTGTCTAAATTATGTCCTTTATTTCCTATTTTCAAGCTCTCCATTTCCACCTGATTCACCTAGATTATCACATGAACACCAAAAAATTAAAGAACCACTGGATACACCATTTCCCTTGTGTCTTAGGCAATCAGTGGGGTTTCAACCTAGATTTTTACAAACCTCATTTATTGATTACAAAGCTCTCAATACCAAGCTCACTACTACTCAATAGGGGAAGAACACCCCCAAATTTACAAGAGAATGAAACAAAGAAGTGGTTGACAACATTAGAAACCGCCCTCATCAAAGTACGGTCTATGGTAAGCACCCACACCTTTCCTCTCAAGAAAAGGAGGATCATGAGGGAGGGCTCTTCTGGCACTAGCATAATTCATCAATTCCCTATAGCTTGACTTTATTTAGGGAAGAAAACAAAGCATAAATAAGAGGGGGAGACTCTCTTTTTGTGTGGGTAAACTCACATAAGAGGAAAAGAGAATTCATCAAAAACTGAATGGGCCTCGAGTGGGAGTCCAAGAGCTGCTAAATATGGGCATGTATGGGATTTAGTGGGAGATATCTAGTTCATTTTCAGCGCAGTGTACAAAGACATGTTTATCCAACACAAGGACATGCTACTAAAATGTGCTCCAGTGTTTCGGGATGAATATGTGTCTTCAGAAGAATGACCATTATATTTTATCTTTATAAAGCAATCTGTAATATGTATTTTGTAATATCGTGTATGTATGTATATATATATGCTTTCAAGGGCAGGGCCCCTAAAATAGAACCCCATTTTGTTATGAGAATATTGTTGAATAATTGCTCACAATTGTAGTAGCATTTGATTGATGTATTTTTTAGATTTGTTTAGATTTCATCACATATATGAGGAGACACGTTTGGAAAAAAAAGAAACTAACTACATATATAAAATATAAGAAATGATATTTTAGAAATTTGGAAGTGACATATTTTAGTTGTCATGTATATTCAAAAGTTACTAAGCTTAATGAAAAAGGCACACTGCAAAATATATTGAAACGACCATCATCATTGCATTCAATAGTCAAATTTGAAGGGCTCCCATGCTTTAATTGGGATTGGCTAGGTTAAGCTTTACTCTTCGTAAATGAGATATTAGAAAACACATTACCCTTCAATCAAAAAAATGAAAATGTTAATTTTATTTCAATATATATCTGATTAATTTGAATAAAATAAATATGAAAAATGTCAAAATTATGAAATATATAACATCTAAAAATAATTTTGAAAACACTATATAAATGTGAAAACACTATATTTCATTAGTAATGACATCAACAATTTTGAATTCTATTTAAAAACAACATTTTCGTTAGTTACTTCAATTCAAATAGTAAATAATAATAAACACCATTTGGTTTTATTCATATTCATTTTCTTTAAAAAAACTTTCGTTTGATCTATTCTCATCCATGGATATTTTGAAAATTGAACTTGTGATAGCTTTTTAATTTATCGAAAACATTAAATTAATTTAAGAAAGAAAGAATCTAATTTAACAAATCAATAATGTAAATACTATATATATATATATTTATATACATTATATATATATATATATATATATATATATATATATATATATATATATATATATATATATATATATATATATATATATATAAATATATATATATATGGGAGATGACCCCACAATTGTGCATGTACTTAACATGTACATTGGATTTCACCATAACTTGATGGAAAAATGACCAATAGTTTTTCACTTTTTCATTAATGGTACTTTTTAAGAGCCAACCACAATGTGACACATAGGCGTTTGGTTATTGGTACACTTTCAAATGCTTTATAAAAATTATTTGTGTACTAAATCAATTTAAAATATACTTTTCCCTCCAAATAAATGCACGAAATGAAAATAGTGATGTGACACGATCATATGCTACACAATGATATAATTTTTTTGCACTAACGAAGCCTCTACATAAATCTACGCACCCCTAAAGTTAAGGTGCGCGGTTATGGGGTCATATAGCCTATATATATATAATACAAATAATATATATAAATGATATATTTATATAATAATATATATAATGTATATAAATATATAATATGCTGGGGCCCATCATATATTCCATGACCAACAATGAACAAATCCAAGAGGTTCACGGCTGGGGTAAGGCAAAAATAAATCTACAAAATTCTTCCGCGTGGCATGGACAAAAGTGAGGGTGATAGCTTTTTAATTTATTGAAAACTTTAAATTAATTTAAGAAATCAATAATGTAAATAATATGAATATGTTTTTCTATAATAATATATATAAATATATAATATGTTGGGGCCCATCATATATTCCAATTCCAATGTCCATGACCAACAATGAACAATTAAACCCGGACCGAAATTATAATTCATCCCGCCTAAATCCGGGAGATTCACGTCCGTGGGGGCAAGGCAAAAAGAAATCCACAGAATTATTCCACGTGGCATGGGAAAAAGTGGGGGTTTATTATTTAAAATGTTTCAACGGCCCCAAAAATTTCAATGACCAAGTCATTAAATGCCCACACTGTCACCATGGACCCGAAAATTTATTATTGAATCGATTCATTTTGTGGGCTTGGATTCCAGGGAATGCCTTTGCCTCGAGGAGGCCCAGAATCCTGCCATGTGGCCATATGATAAATAATCTGCATCATTCGATATATTAAGATCAATGACATAGTCTCTATTCCAAGTTGAAGGCCTGACACACTCACATTTTGAATGGAAGTTCCCGAAATAGGCCTAGCAAAGTGACAAGTGTCATCCATTGAATGAAATTTGATTAGAGACTAAATTTCGCGTCTACAAAGTATAGTGAAAGACCTAATTGTTTATAGTGATGTTGATGACAATGAAATTATGTTTTGGAAGGCATACTGCAACAGGAGGCAAAATAGATTCATATAAGTTTGCGAGATCATGTAAGACTCAATTTTTCATATTTATGAGTAAGTGTCATCCTGCATTTGAGTCGTGATTCTTTAAATATTATCTTTTTATAAGTAGCACTATATAAGCCTTTTTGCTTTGAAATATTTCAATATAAGGGTTGAGAAACTAGGGTTGAGGGTTTACAGAATCTAAAATTCCAACATGTCTACTTCCATAGGATCCCAAAGTAAAAGTAAAACCCAAATCCCATATGCCAAACTTCTTAAAAGTAAAACCCCTGGTTTTACTGATGAATATCATGATATTTATGATCTGTAATTGGCACAAGAGCTTCACAACTTAGATACACGTATGAGACAAAGATGAGGGAACGTAGATGTTCAAACCCATGTAAACATAAAGTTGGATAACATGGGGTCTGATTGGGATGCATGATGCTCCACGAGGTTTTCCCTCGCCACAATTTGTCAATATATGTGCGCAAAATTACAATGAGAAGACAAAAACAATTGTTAAGGGAAACAAACCAGAACTTATGTCCATTACGAAGGTAAATCTTGTCCATGCGTTGGGGTTTGAAAACAAAGATTTAGGAACCATCCACGTAAACCTAGAAAATTTTTCTAGCAATTATCATGCCACCAATCAAAAAAAAGATAGAGAAGCTTTTTTACCAAAATTAATGATTGATGAGAGCGGTACCAAAAGGGAAGGCTCTATATACAATTGACATGTTTAAACCATGGGTCAGGGATACCATTTCTATGCTAGTATTTTTCCTTAGCTTCGATAGTGATGAGAAAGTGGATGAAACCCTCTTGGAAATGGTATACAATATCTATTTCGTTTCTCCACCTTGTCAATACAGATTTGTTGGGTACATTGCAGAATCTATGCATAAACAATTATTAACAATCAAAGAAGGCTCTCAACACTAAGACCTTTAGGTTCACTACCTACTTGTGCTATTTAATTCTATGGCGGTTTACTGAATGGTTTAAAAACAAAATTACAATTGAGACCTATATATTGTTGAGGTCCAACCAAAAGTGACACGTCCACTAACCGAGTGGACCCCAAGATAATGATGTATGATAATAGAAGGGACTACAATCAATTTGTGAATTATTTTTGGGTTCCAATTTATGAAACAATTGCAAAATTACATTGCCTAGATTTCCTGTGAAATATAGAGATTGCATTCAAATGGGAATAGAAATACGATTAATAGAGATGGTACTTCATGGAGGAATATACTATGCTAAGGTTTTATGGATCAGAGTACAACCTTAAAAATTTCTGATACATGTGATAGAGAGAGTTTTTTTCCTTGAATATATACGACATATGGAAAGCACATATAATCTCTATTTTGTTACTCAACAAAAGAAGAGCATATTTCCTTCCTTACCATTTTCATGTGGAGGGTTCACATTTGAAAGAAAAACATTCTATGTGGCACATGAAATCTTACATATTTTTAAGTTTGATGTTATCTCTCATGGGTGTATGAACCATGTGATGTGATTAAAGTAAAGGTAGTGGCAAACAAGAACTCTGCCACTAAAATTCAACATGAAAAAACCCTTGCTAAAAAAATTGAAAAACAAGAACTCTTAGGATGAAGTAGAAACAACAATGAATGAAATTGCTGTTGAGAAATGAATTAGTTCTCAAGAGTTTTCAAAACAAATTTTTGGATTGCTTGAGCCTCTACAAAAAAGGTAGAGGATTTTCAATTTGCCAAATTTTGTGCAAAATTTGATAAAAAGTCCTCTAAAAGCATGCCAAAGGAATTACATCAAGAATTACGAGATAAAAATTGGACAAGGTCAAAAATTGATGCCTTTTGGTCTATGAGGCAGGACCTAGGCCATCCAAAATCAGAGAAGACTATGATTCTATTCCAAAAGATGTAAATTTCAGCAAATTATGGAATGAAGAGCATCCTGGAGAGGCAAGTAGTGATGATGACATTGCCTCTGAGGAATTACACACTCCCCCTAGCACATATAAACCAAGTCTTGATGAAGGCTTGAAACAAAGATATTCTACATGAGTAGTTATTGTTGAAAAGATGGATTTTAGTGGTGGTGGTTTGGGTTCAACAGGACAAGGCATTTGACTTCCACCAAAGACATAGTCTAGAAAAGTTTTCGACAGTCAGGCCTTAGAGCTTCACCTTCGGAGAAAGGACCATTGTATAATACAACATCTACAAGTGCTAATCTAGTGCAATTTAATCCGAAGTCAAATCCTCAACAAACAGTTCACCCACAAGTTGAAAATCCTAAAGGAGAAGTTAGTCATGAATCTGTTAGTATTGCTAATGTCAAGGTTGCGAGTGATGATGTTAGTAGTCAACAGTATTGGAAACTTAAAGAGGCCAATAGAGACAGTTGAAGTTGCTAGGGCTATTGTCCAACAAGGAAATGAGAAGAGGCAAAAGACATAAGAGGTCAGACACAAGTACAATTACTCTTGGCTCAAGGCAACTATTTATAGAAGGTGGTGCCACTGCCACCCCTAAACAAACTGCCATTCCACATGGAAATTCTCCCCAAACTTCAATTACTCCTTCTCCATTCAAGGTGGAACAATTCATTCCTATGAACACCCGAGGTTTTGATTACCTAGATAAGTTTTCCAATAAAACAAAAAGAGATAAAAGAAACAATAAGTAAAATCTACAAGCTATTGGAACTTCAAATACAACCACAATGAGGGTATTACCATGACATATAAACCCAGACAAAAATACCATGGAATACATTTATGTTATGCCCAAAGTTGTAAAACCATAGAATGAAATGGTTTCTATTGATTATGAGGTGACCTCCCTCAAATGGATCTTAAGGAAATGAAACATTTTGAAAAAATTAATGTATCAAAAAGGAACAATGATGTGGTTTACACAACATTACTCTAACGAGAGAGGGAGAACAATAAGTTGAATAATAAGATTCAAAAGTTAGAATCAAACCTTGCAAATGAGAAAGCAAAAGGAAAAACAACAATTAATAGGACATGTGAGTTAAAGAGGAAGATAAAATCATCACCTCTATGACCTACTAAAGCTTGCGATTCTTAATGAATGAACAAGCACATGTAGAACTAGAAGAGGTGAAGAAAAAGTTACAGGAAAAGTAAGTGTTGTCAAAATTTCACCCCCAGGGTAAATTTCGATAACATGCATCGAAGTTTTCATGAGCGTTCGAGCAAGTAGATCAAACAGAAAAAATCACGAAAAATGGCTAAGTCCTAGTCCTAAGTAAAGTCGGGACATTTGGGACATCTAGGCGCGGATCGGCCGAAAAGCCTCCGGTGCGCTCGTGAAGCAAAGGGACATCTAGGCGTGGATCGGCCGAAAAAGCCTCCGGGCACCGTGAAGTAAAGGGACATCGGGCCCACAGTACGCGTGGGACGTGAAATGCCCGAATCGGTTGAAGAAGGAAAAAATTTGCCCAAGTCTTCATCCGGGACAAATGGGACACAAACGCTGGAAAATGCTAAAATGAGCGAAAAGGCCGGATCGGCCAAATGAGAACAAACAGCGAGAGGCAAAAGGGACATCTTGGGCGGAGGTACGCGAATCACCGGATCGGGCTAACCGGAAGAATTTGGCCGCGAATGGCTTTGGGACATTTGGGACAAATGGACGTGAACCGGCCGGTTCGGCCGAAACAGAGAAAGTTCGTACTGGGACATCTGGGCCGCAGGGACGCGAGGGACGCGGATAGCCGAAAAAGCCGAGAGCCAAGTGTCATCGGCAAATGAGGGACGAGGAAGCCCATTTCGGGCGGATCGGAGGTTTTTGTCCCAAAGTTTGGGACATCCGGGACATAAAGACGTGAAAAGCCGGCAAACCCGCGGACCAATCAAATCACGACACGTGTCACAAGGGAGATAGTCCAAAAGTCAAAGGGCGAGGTTTCGAGCACTGACCCGAACCAATGAAATAGCGCCACGTGTCCAAGTTTAAGGGGCCCACAAGGAAATTTCAAAAGGAAAGCCCGCGAAAGGTAGAGGAGAGAGAATTGCTCGTCATCTAATCAGCACGTGCCACGTGTCATCCAGTGGCTGAGCGCGGGAAAGATTTCAAAACACGTTTTGGCCCGTTTTTTCCCTAAATCTTCGGATCGCCATAACTTTCGATCCAGAGCTTGATTCGCACGTTCTTTATATCAATGGAAAGTCGTAAAATTCTTTACATGATTCGGGGTCAATCTTGCATTTTGGTTCAGTTTGGAGAGAAAATCAAGAAACGCCTCTGCACAAAATAACAAGCGAAGTAATGCTTCAACAAACAACTTTAATGCATGACAGACATTCATCGACATTAAGCATGCCGCCGTTTGCCAGATCGCGCTTCGCCACATAATGAGATGAATGGAATGCAACCGGAGGTGGTTGGGGTAGATTTGGGTTTCCTCTCTCTCTTCCCTCTCTCATTCTTTCTATATATTGTAAAGAGGAGCTTCTTTTCAAGGGTCGAACATTTTTTTTTTTGTTTTGCCTCTCCCTTCTTCTCCTCAGGTGAATTTGTGGAGTTCGAACCTCTCATTTGAACTGTAATACTATTCCGCCTCATGGCGTAGTGTATTGTATCAATCTTTGGAGCAAGTAATGCATGTGCATGGATGATTCTCATCCCTCTCGTGTTCATTTTGCATCCTCTTGGTCTTTCATCTGCAGTTTTGTCATTTGTGCATGATCTTATATCACATTCAAATGGTCTGTGTTCACTGGCAAAATAGGTGTTCTTCATTCCTCGGTGCATCACCTCTATTAGCTTAGATTTATTTTATGCATCTTCTTACCTTGTCTCCTTAAGATTAGATTAGGTTTTGAGAAAACCCTCTGCATATTTCGTGTGCATCTGAACAGAGGAATAGGAACCAGCCTTCTCTGGAGAATTCTTTCTCATTTTTCAAGTCCCACACTTGGAGAAAGGATTCAATGTTATGCAATCACACTGGATGCCAAAGTGATCAACCTAGAAACCTGATCTGCATCCAGGGGTGCTGTGATTTTGCATCATCGCTTTTGGCACGCCACTGGTGGGACTGGAGGTCTCAATTTTATTAGCAAAGGTTGATGTGCATCTGCTGCAATTTTCTTGCTAAAAAAAAAAAGAGCTATTATTCGCATATTTGGCGACTCCAAAAGGAAGATCAAGCTGGTTTCAAAGAAGGCAGCTTGAGAGCTTATGAGAAGAATCACAAGGTCAAGAGTTGGAGAAGAAGAGGTCTTTGTTTGAATACCCGCAATTATCTCCAAGAAGAAGGCAAAGAGGAAGAAGGATTCAAAGGTCTCCATCTCCACCAAACAGAACTCTCTCAACTCCTCCACTTTCGGCCTTTCATTCAAAGTATTCAAGAGTCCTTGACCAATTAGAATGGCGCAACCACTAAATCCCTTTGTCAATTTCACTATAGCCCACTTGCCCTCAATGCATGAATCTAGTTATTGCGGCGTTGAAGAACATTCCATTTTTCACCGGAGAAAATCATACCACTCCGGTGATCATGTCAAAGACATTGCTAACGTCTCATGCAATCCATGGGATAAATGAAATGGATGTGGTTCAAATTCATCGCATCATCATTCAAAGGAAGGCATTGCAATGGTTTAGAAGCCTTAAGACTGGTTCTATCACAAACCGGAATCAGCTTTGTGTATTGCACTTCATGAGCAATTTGAGAAAAGGGAGACAATTTTTCTCTACTAGAACAATTGACAACTATTAAGAGAGCCCCCAATGAGCAATTGATCGATTTCAACTTCAGATTTCAAAGGTCTTGGGATAGGATTCAAGTGGCGATCGTGCCAACAATAGTAAGGTGCTTTCCTATACTATCTTAAAGCTTGAATCTGATATTTCTATGTTAATTCAATCTATGGGAGGCACAACCTTACCTGCTGCTTATAGCATTGCCATTAGAGCCGAAAACTGTCTTATCCAAGCTGGTAAATTGGCTCCTAGGCCTCCAATGCCATTATATCCAAGTTTAGAGAGCCCAAGTGCTAGTCAAGCACCTGTCTTAGCTCCTATTCCCACTCCTAGAAATCAGAGTTCAAATGAAGCTTCCACTTCATCTCCAAGTGCCCCAAATGAGCTTCAAGAGGTCATGAAGCAATTGCAAAATCTAGGCAATGAGCTGGTCACTCTCAAAAGACAAAGAAGCTCAAGGTTTTAGACCTTCGATCAGCCTCACGCTCAACCTAATAGGTAGCCATATCAGCCTCAAAGGCCACCTAATCCAGTGCAAATATGAATCAAACAAGGCCTCTGTCAATAGACCATTTCTATAATCCAAATGCCATATATCATTGCCTCTAGGGCATTAGTACCAAGACAAAACAACATTGCCTAGGAGTATGATTGGTGTTTTCCATGTAATGAGCCTCATAATCAATCCATGTGCTTCAATGGTGCTTTGACTCAAGCTTTAATGGTAACAACTACCTGGTGTGGAGGGTGAGAAGCAATCAAGAGAACAGCCAACAACAAGAAACATTCCAACAACAATCAGCCCCAAATGACACCACATTAGTAAATTGGCAAGAAGAGGATTTTTGTGGCATGAACAGTGGCAGTTTCTCAAGGTGTAGAAGAACACAAGGTCAAAAAGGAGAAATTTGGGTGAAGAGCAGCCATTAGCCCCAGCCAATCCACAACCTTCCATGGCTCCACAAATGATTGGCAAGCAAAGTCCCACTTCAAATGCACAAGGACAAAGAACAGCCCCTAGGCCAACTCAAATGCCAGCTGTTGCTGCCCACATACAAGGAGTAAATGTGCAAACCAAGGGGCAGCAGAGAGATCCTTCATCACCATTCAGTATCATTGATCGGATGAAGAAGACAAATGTCAATATATCTATGTGGGAATCCCTATCCAGGGTGCAGTGCCCATGAAGGACTGGCCAACTTCAATCAATAGATACAAGATAAAGTGCTTACAAATGCTTTTGCCCACCTGAGGGAAATCATGGAGGACAACAAGGTAAGATGTTGAAGCCCCTCCTTTCTATGTTTCGTTAATCATTGGAAATCAGCTAGTGCACAATTGCATGATAGACTCGGGGCAAGTAGCTCGAATGCCCAAATAAATATGATCAATTTAGGGCTCCAATGATGAAATAACATCTAAGGGAGTAGTGCATTGGATGGGACAACAATAAGCAACAGTTGGAGTGATTAGAAATTTGAGTCTTACCTTGCATGCATGTCCAAATGTTGTTGTCTTACAAGATGTCATCATAGACCTTCCACCACTCTTTGCCCTATGTTTGTCAAGGGACTTCACCTGCCAAGATTGGGGGATATTTTCCGCATTGATTGGTCACACATGCTATTCAGAATGAGGTATGGAACTAAGGCCACAATTAGATCTCGAACCTATTGCAGAACTTCCATATTGAGCCCTATACTCCAAGTCGATTAATGTCAATTGCTCAAGCATTTGATCAAGAAGATCACCCAAGCACCGATGAAGTCGACACTAAGGTTGAAGTATCCTGATTTGACTCTTGATGAATGGGCAAACAAGGTGCATGCTTTTGATCCTTATCAAGGAATAGAATAATCTCGAGCTAGGAGTCTATGTATACACGAAGAAAGTCAACCTATTCCTAGCATCACCAAGCCAAACCACAAGGATGACAATGAGGTATGGCAGCTGTTTTTGATGGATCAAGGAGTAGACAAGGTGCAGGAGGTGGAGCCGTGCTTGTTTCACCTCAAGGAGTAAAGTACTATTCAGCTTTTAGATTTCATTTGCATGCTCCAATAACACTGCTGAATATGAAGCCTTGAAGTGCGAGGATGCATTGGCAATCAAGAAAAAATAAAGAACTTGCAAGTCTTTGGGACAAGAATTGATTGTAATCAGGTCAAGGGACAACATGCTGCCAAAATGATCTACTCGGGTGCTACAAGAACAGGTGTGGGACCTCATGGAAGATTTTGAGGGTTTCGGCATTAAAGCCATTCCTAGGAAAGAGAATCAAGCCGCCGATGGGCTTGCAGCAGCAGGGGCAGCCTTTGACATTGTAGAGAACATTCAACAAGACAAGGTACGCCCAAACATCCATGTGATTGTCGAGGCCTTCGGTGCCGGATAACGATGTCGGTTGGCAAGTATTTGAGAATGACCAACAAATCATCCATTTCTCGCAAGAAGAAAGTGAGTTCTTAGCTAAGAATCAAGAAAGTTGGAATAGCAATATGGTGACCAAGTGATACACTTGAACCGCCCAAAGGACTTATCACTTTGGAGTCCATTTTTAACCCCAATGATCAGTTTAGAAAGGAGAAAGCAAACATTCAAAGTTAAGAGAGAAGATTCGAGTATCCATATTGGTAGAAGAAAACAAGCCATTGCAAATTGGAAAGATGATAACCGAGCAAGAAAGGTGTGAGTTCATACAAATGACTTATGTCAAGAATTCCCGACGTGTTTGCTTGGAGCTATGAAGACTTGAAAGGTTTCAATCCCAACTTAGCTCAAAGATACCATCGAATTGGATCCAAATACTAATCCAAGCGAAACGAGACCAGTCAATCCATACATGGAGCCTCTCATGAGGAAAGAATTGGACAAGCCGATTGAGTCAAGAATCATATTCCCAATCAAGCATTCTAGTTGGGTTGCCAACTTAGTTCCAGTAATGGGAAGAAGAGTGGAGAGATCAGATTGTGTGAATTCGGAGATTTGAATAGAGCCTCTCTCAAGGACCATTATCCACTCCCTTCCATGGAGCAAATATTGTAGGTCGTAGCTGGTTCAGAAAGGTTTTCACTACTTGATGGTTACTCAGGCTTCAATCAGATTATGGTGAAGGAGGAAGATTAGTTCAAGACAAGCCTTCACAACCAAATGGGGCACATATGCTTACAAGAAGATGCCATTTGGACTGTCGAACGCCGGAGCAACATTCCAGAAGCTATGGATATGGCATTCAAAGGCTTGATCAACAAGATAGTGCTGATATACCTAGATGATATTACTGTCTTCTCAAAGAATGCAGCAGACCATTTCTTTCACCTCAGGCAAGTGTTTCAGAGGTGTAGAAAGTTTGGAGTGTCTTTGAATCCTAAGAAGTGCATCTTTCTTGCACATGAAGGGAAGCTCCTTGGCCATATTGTCTCCAAGGAAGGATTAGCAATTGATCCAGAGAGGGTTGAAGCCATAAGAGCACTACCATTGCCAAGCCACAAGAAAGCCCTTCAGAGTTTCCTGGGAAGGATAAACTTTGTTCGGAGGTTTGTCCCAGATTTTGCAGCCCTTGTCAAGCCCATCACCAAAATGTTAAGGAAAAGCATGGCTTTCAAAGTGGACTAAGAAGGCAAGGAGAGTTTTGAAGCAATCAAAGAAGCCATCTCCCAAGCACCCACTCTCATCAACCCAGACTTTTCCAAGGATTTCATCCTCTATGCATTTGGAGGTGATGACACTATTTCGCCATTCGTGCACATTGAGAACAAAGATAATGATGAAAAATTTGATTGCCTTCTAGTCAGAGCCTAGATGATTGTGAAGTGAGGTACTCTTTTATTGAAAAGCATGTGCTTGCTGAATCGAAGCTTGAAGAAATTCAAGCATTTAGTCTCAAACAACAAGGTCATTCTTTAGTCTCACATGCTAAGGTTAAGGACTTCCTCCTCAACAAGGATTTGAATGAGAAAAGGCGGGATGGATCACCGTGTCATGGAGTATGACATTGAGATCAAGATCACCAAGCGGGTAAGAGGCAAAGGTTTGTGTGAGCAGCTCGCTTCCAAACAACCAGGACAACCTAGAAGATGAAGAAGACGCTGTCTTGCTATTACAAGATGATCAAAAACAGAAAATGATGATGTGTCCACTCCTGTTGGACTCGAGAATATGATACATTTCTGACGGCATGTGCCCTCCGAAATGAGCAAAGCAAAAAGAAGGTACTTGATTACAAGCGAGTTCCATATGTGCTTGTTGATGGTGTTTTGTTTAAAAGACATCAACGGTGTTCTATTAAGATGCATTGGGACAGTGTCAGTTGAGAGGATCTTACAATGAGTTCCATGATTAGGGAGGCAGGAGGCCATTTCACCCCATGAGTGATGTACTCTCAAAATAATAAGTTACTATTGGCCTCAGATTCAATGATTGCTACTCATGGGTTAAGAAATGTAAGAAATGTGCATTCTTCATAGGAAAGGAAGGTTAGCAGACCGCCCTTCATCCAATTTCAGTAGATCATCCATTCATGCAATGGGATTGGACTTCATCTGGGAGTCATCAATCCCATTTGAGTCAAGCCACAAAGTGGATTCTTAGAATGGAGACTATTTCACCAAGTGGATTGAAGCAAAAGCGCTCAAAGAGGCAAATGAGTCTAATATACTAGACTTTTATGAAGAAATAGCAACTGAGTTGGTGTGCCTGCCACCATCATATCGAGATAATGCATTAGCATTCATAGGTTCAAAAATTACAGAATGGGTCATCAAGAATGGAATCTCAGCACCTCTTCAAATTATTACCCAAGGTAATGGGTGACGAGAGTCCACAAACAAGAATTTGCTAAAAATCATGAAGGACTCGGATGAAAATCAAAGAACATGGTATACAAAGGCTAAAATCAGCGTTATGGGTGTAATAGGATAACACCAAAAGATCACTGTAATTCTCCCTACAAGTTGGTCATGGAAGGAAGTGATTACCTATATCATTGAAACACCTTGGAGCTCATAAAGCAATTTGAGTTATCCGAGTTCGAACCTTGAATGGAGGTCGGTATGCGAGAATTGATAGAATTAGAAGAAATAAGAGAACATGCGGTTCGATGACGATTGAAAAGGATCGGGCCTTAGTAAAAAGATGGTTTGATAAGAGAGCAAAGCAAGGACCTTCCGAGAAGGGGACCTAGTCTACGAAATGGGATGCAGATAGGGCAAAACCAGGAAGGCATTCCAAGTTTGATGCCATCCGGAGTGGTCCCTACATGGTCACGGGATGCAAAATAGTAATGCCTTCCAATTATCCGCATTGGATGGAGAGGAACTTCCGATTCGGTTAAGCGGAATCTATCTTAAACATTGCTACTAAAAAGAAAAGGTTTGCCCTTGTAAATATTAGTTTAGATTTTTTAATTCCTCTAAGTGCGTATGCACATTGTCTCCGTGGTAGTTAGGTTTCTATTTCCCTAAGTGCTTTGCTTGCAGTTTTCTACTTGGTCTCGGGTTGTTTTCTACAGTTGAGTGTTCCTTTGGAGAAGAAGTTGCAGACATGTGCTCATTTTAGGTTATTGCTTATAACTCCATGCCCAATGGATCGCTAAAAGGCCCATCTTCTCTAAACAGGTGTGACCTCTTTGAAGTCGTCAAAACCGTTGTCAAAATTTCACCCCAGTGGTAAATTCTTGTTTGATAACATGCATCAGAGTTTTGCAGTTCCAGGCAAGTAGATTGAAACAGGAAAAATCACGAAAAATGGCTAAGTCCTAGTCCTAGGAGATTCTGAGACATTTGGGACATCTATCTAGCATGGATCGGCCGAAAAGCCTCAGGCCTGAAAAAGGGACATCTAGGCGCGGATCGGCCGAAAAAAGCCTCGGGCGGCCCGTGAAGCAAAGGGACACAACGGATAACGCAGTAGCCTGGGTGAAATGCCCGAATCGGCCGAAAGAAGGAAAAATTTTCCCAAGTCTTCATCCGGGACAAACGGGACACAAGGCACGCTGGCACGCGAATCATGCAGCGGATCGGCCGAAATGAAAGAACAAATAGTCAGGAAGCAAAAGGGACATCGGGCCAGAGGTAGCGAATCACCGGATCGGGGAACCGGAAGAATTTGGCCTATCGAAACCTTTGGGACATTTGGGACAAATGGATGCGAACCGGCGGTTACTACGAAAAGAGAAAGTTCAAACTTCCATGGGACACTCGGGCGCGAGGCGCGGATAATCGAAAAGCCGAGAGCCAATCGATTCGCGCCACGTGTCATCGGCAAATGAGGGATGAGGAAGCCCATTTCGGGAGGATCGGAGGTTTTGCCCCAAAGCAGTTTGGGGACATCCGGGACATAAAGGCGTGAAAAGCCGGAAAACCCGCGGACCAATCAAATCACGACACGTGTCACAAGGGAGATAGTCCAAAAGTCAAAGGGCGAGGTTTCGAGCACTGACCCGAACCAATGAAATAGCGCCACGTGTCCAAGTTTAAGGGGCCCACAAGGAAATTTCAAAAGGAAAGCCCGTGAAAGGCAGAGGAGAGAGAATTGCTCGTCCAATCAGCACGTGCCACGTGTCATCCAGGTGGCAGAGCGCGGGAAAGATTTCAAAACACGTTTTGGCCTTTTTGCCCTAAATCTTCAGATCGCCATAACTTTCGATCAGAGCTCAGATGTAGCGTTCTTTATATCAATGGAAGCTGGTAAAATTCTCTACACGATTCCAAGGTCAATCTTGCATTTTGGTTCAGTTTGGGAGAAAATCAAGAAACGCCTCTGCACGAAATAACAAGCGAAGTAATGCTTCAACAAACAACTTTAACACGTGACAGATTCGCACATTACATTAGAAGCGCGCCGCTGTTTTCAGATCCGCCGCTGTCATAATGAGATGAATGGAATGCAACTGGAGGTGGTTGGGGTATATTTGGCTTTCCTCTCTCTCTCCCTCTCTCATTCTTTCTATAATAGAAAGAGGAGCTTTCTTTTCAAGGGTCGAACATTTTTTTGTTTTGCCTCTCCTTCTTCTCCTTCAGGCAAATTTGTGGAGTTCGAACCTCTCATTTGAATGTAATACTATTACTGCCTCATGGCATTCTATAGTGTATTGTATCAATCTTTGGAGCAAGTAATGCATGTGCTGTGGATGATTCTCACCCTCTCTGTGTTCATTTTTACATCCTCCTGGTCTTTCACTGTGAGGTTTTGTCATCTCATGCATGATCTTATATGACATTCAAATGGTTTGTGTTCACTAGAAAAATAGGTGTTCTTCATTCCTCGGTGCATCACCTCTATTAGTTTAGATTTATTTTATGCATCTTCTTACCTTGTCTCCTTGGTGATTAGATTAGGTTTTGAGAAAACCCTCTGCATATTTCGTGTGCATCCGAGCAGAGGAATAGGAGAGCCTTCACTGGAGAATTCTTTCTCATTTTTCAAGTCCACACTTGGAGAAAGGATTCAATGTTATGCAATCAGATTGGATGCTAAAGTGATCAACCTAGAAAACGATGTCGCATCCGGGGTCTTTGTGATTTTGCATCAATAGTAAGAATGATAGATTACAAAAGCATTGGGAGAATTGAAAGAGGTTGTGAAGGAAGAGAAAGAAAAGTTCAAAAATTGGGAACAGAGCCTAGATGATGAGAAAAACAAAATGAAATATTGCAATAGGAATTAGCAAAAGAAAAAGAAAATATAGTCTTCCAACATCAAACTATCTGGATTTCATAAAAAAACATTGATCAATATGGCGAGATAATATTTAGGGGCAAATAAACCAAAAAATTGATGATTTGATTAGATTATTTGAATTCATGATTGATCTATAGAGAATTTTTGATAAGCTCCGTGAATATGTAACATGTAGTAGAAAAGTGATGGCTTTAAGAGAGGACACAACAATTTTTTTTAGAAGCTATCTACAAATTCGGTGACAGAAGCCCGACATCTAGAGGAATTTATAACTAGTTTGATGCCTCAATAAAGGTATCATATATAATTCAAAAGTGTGTGACATTGGGCGAAGCACAAGAATTGATGAATACATGTCAAATAATGTTACAGAGCTACATGGAAAGATACAAGAGTTCACAAAGCTTGATTCTCCAATGCCTTTTGAAAAAACACTGCTAATTCATTATGAAGGATGCATTCCAGAAGAAGATGAAAGAAAAATGACTCAAGAGAAGGACTGAATTCCTGAGAAGCTAGATGAGACAATTTTTTTGACTCTATTAAACCATTGATAACCTTTTCAGTAAGTTTACATACAATAGTAGAGGAAAGCTCCACTATTAGTTATGAATTGCTAACAAAGTTACATGTTAGTCACTTTGATTTACAACAAATTGTAATTCCAACAGATGAAGAGTGGAACATGTTACAAAAGATGATATAATTTGTTAAAGTTGTGGAGCTTGATTCCAAGTTGAAGTGGCAGTTTGGTTTTGTTGTTTCTATTATTTGGGAGGAAATCATGGTCATGGATAAAAATAGTAAATTGTCTTATTAATAGACTAGAGTTATCTTTATGTTTATTTTATAAATAAACATATGATATTTTGGGGAAATATGGGGCAATGGAATAGTGCTATGATTCAATAACAAACAAAATCATGCACACAGGACCCAAACAAATCCCCACAAAATCTACAGTAGTGGGAGTATAAACTAGAATAATCCAAATCACACAAAATTACACACACATAACGAGCATGTACGGTGGTTCACCCAATGTGGGCTACGTCCATCCACCAAAGATAGAGATCTTGTATATATAATATAACATGAGATTACAAACTAACTCTTCTGCACAAGAGTACATGTATCTCCACAAGAGTATCTCCTCTCCCAAATCTCCAACTAGATCTACCTGAGTACACTAAACCGTGCCTCCATACCACCACTTGTGTCTCCTCCAGATCTCAACCGGATCTACGAGTGCACTACAACCATGCCTCTCAAACATAACCAAATCTCACATACCTGAAGCTACCCTGCATCTGCCACCGTGTAGCCAAGCTCTCACTGTATTGTGAATCTGCAAACGAGACCTCTACAATATCTAGATCTACATGGATCAATAATACAATATGATCTCATGGATCTACAATACAAGACTAGATCTACATAGATCTATAATACAAGATCTCACCAACATGTGGATCTACAAGAAGAAACCCTATGTGCTTTGCATACTATGCAAGCCATTACATGAGACTAAACAATACAAAGGAAATACAGTAGAAGACGTTACCCTCTTCTCACCATTCAAATGTACTGTTATTTCCTTTTTTGTCCATCTCCTATCCATGGAGAATATGTCTTCATGTAACCTTTTCTTTCTTTTTCTTCTTTTTGTCTTCATCCTATCGGTCTCGAAGAATTAAGGATCTAATCGATCCTTCTCTTCATTCATACCTAAGCCCTAACTTTCACGCTATATATGTAAATATATAAACTTAGGGGGAACCTTAGCTATGCAATTACATCCAATAGATTTTCTTTAAAACAAATCTATATTTAAATCTTGTGACTTAAAATAAAAACATCACACTGAGTAATAGCGATGCCGATTAGACCTAACGTGCCGGTTCCCACCACTCGATTGATGTCTCCTTATCGACTAATAACGGTCGCGGTTCCCACTTGCTTTGACCAAAGTTGGGCACTGTCTGACCGATGATGGTTCTGGGTGACCGTGTCGGTTCCCCCTTGACCGATGATGGGTTTGCTGCATTTCTAGTCACTTTCCATTACATGCCAACCGTGAAGTAAACTAGCTCCACAACCTAACAATCTCCCACTTGGAGATAAATTGCTAAATCTCTGTACCTGTACCTGTACATCACCGTCCTCTACACACCATGAAGACCATCTATTCTTTCCTTCAAAAATTCTCTCAAAAAATAAAACCAGGAAGATCAAAACCATCTTCTCAAACCAAGAAGATGAAACCATGACTTACCAAACATGAATGAAGCTACAACTGATCCATGACACCAAGCCTCAAGCTCCCACTAAATCGTAACACCATACCAATTATTGGTATCAGAAAAACAAGCCAACCTATCTCCTATGCAACAAGCCATCATTACTAACACACCTGCAAGAACTCCCACTCAAACTGAAGTTCTAAGCATCAATCACATCCGTAGCCATACCTGTAAAACCAACAATTTTCTCCATCCATCTATCCATGTCTCCATACAACCACCAATGCAACTAACCAAGACAAGTCAAAATGGAATATGCGAAAGCAAAACAAGATCCTGGGTAAAGACAACCCAAATGAGTTCTACTGCAATAACAGTGGGTGATCAATCCACAAATCATAACTCAAAGAATCCAAACACTACAATTTGTAAATCCAACCCTGCATAAACAACTAGCATGTCCAAGACAATCATCTGTAGATAACATCCCTATCAAGGAGTAACATAGTAATCAAGAGGAAATACAAACATCCCCTACTCATGCTCAAAGCATCCATGTGCAAATCAAACATCTACGCATCATCATAGACTCACAAGATGAATCTATTCAACATGTACAAACTCACCATGTACATTCATCCATATCACCTGACTCTCCGTAAGCTCCAAGTATGCCATCGACTAACTCCAAAGTTGAATATGAATCTTGTGCTCATCAATGTTAATAACATCCATGCTAAACCATGCCACTAATACCAAGTGCAAATACCAACGAACATGTCATCAAAATACTCTACACAAACTAACCAAGATAAAAGCAAAAACAAGGCACCATCTAAAAATGGTAAATAAACACTGCTTGTCAAACTCAGTGACCAAACCGAAACCAACGACCACGATCAACTCTGACCGACCATGGTTACAGGATGACCACCATGGTTAATCCTAATCGACACCGGTCTCGTAACAATCATATTTTCTCTTTTAACCCTTAAAACTCTAAAAATTGTTCTATCTTCTTCACTAGTTGAATCTAACCATCAACTATAATCCCATAGGGATATCCAAGCACCATAAAATAAACCAGAAGTGACATCACAAAGCAATAAACTCAATATACTTGCAAATCCATGACTTTCCTCCAAAACCAACTAGTACCTCTACCACTCTAAATAGTAGAAATCTCCTCTCACTTGGCATGTGCATCATGTATCTAATCTTGTAATGCCAACAACCATGGTTTTCTCCTAATGAACACGAAATCCCTGCACTTCCCGACTCAAAGTTTCAATGGAATAATTGAGTCAACTCCGTCCTCTTTCCTATCAAACCATTGAAGTGATCAACATGGTTTTTACTGTACACACCGTATGCCGAATCCTAATCCTCCAAAATAGGACATAGAACCAACTGCCCTCTCTTGCTGTAAAAACCATGTATAGATAAGTTGCCACAAAGACCAACCACGGTCATCCCCTAACCAACCATGGTTAGATGACCAATATCGGTTCCTCTGTGACCGACCTTAGTTCTTAGACCGATGTCAATGCTGCTAGAACGAACCCAATGCCACACAATTTGGCATAACACACCACACCAGGTGCCTACTTTGACCGAAGCCGATAGTTGAGTTGAGCCAGTCATTTCAAGAAGAATCCAAATCTTGTACAAAAACTTAACAACAAGTCCATGTAATAAATTGTATCAAGATGAAACACATCACCTTACCAGACCAAGACACTCAACCGCATCTTCAACTAAAGTACATGCTTTTATGATGGAAGCCCCATTTTCATTCTATGCTACTCTTGCCTCTCTCCCTGAAGCCCGTGCATCTAACTACACCAAAGGATGCATAAGCTGCTCCTTTTCTCATTCACGAGATCTATATCTGCATGAGTCCCAAACATGCATGTGCAACCAAATAAGCACTGCAATACCAAGATAAAACCATACCTCAATAGCCGGATCTGCAATCTGACCAACATGCTTGTGCCTCTAAGAACCGGGGGCACCTCAACAAACAAGATACATTCCATGCATCTTTCATTTCTTTAGATCTATGATTTTCTATTTATAACCAGATTGCTTAGTAACTGACCACGGTCACCCTGTAACCGACCATGGTTACCCTCAGAATCGACCACGGCACCTTCCAATGCGGTTGCCACTTAATCGACGCCACCACCTGTAATTTCCAATAACCTTACTCTTCAGCTCCCACTAGAGATTAAATCTCTTCCTATGATCTTCTCATAGGAAAAACAAACCTGCTCTAATACGAGTTGATGAAAATACGGGGCAACGAAATAGTGATATGATTGATAAAAACAAAATCATGCACACATGACCCAAACAAATCCCCACAAAATCTACAACAATGGGATTATAAACTAGAATAATCCAAATCACACAAAATTACACACACATAACAAGCATGTACCATGGTTCACCCAATGTGGGCTACGTCCACCAAAGATAGAGATCTCATATATATAATATAACAAGAGATTACAAACTAACTCTTCTACACAAGAGTACATGTATCTCTACAAGAGTATCTCCTCCTCCCAGATCTCCAACCGGATCTACCTGAGTACACTAAACCATGCCTCCATACCACCACTTGTGTCTCCTCTAGATCTCTAACTAGATCTACCTGAGTGCACTACAACCGTGCCTCTCAAACATAACTAGATCTCACATAATCGAAGCTACCCGCATCTCTGTCACTATGCAACCAAGCTCTCACTGTATTGTGAATCTACAAACAAGACATCTACAATATCTAGATCTACATGGATCAATAATACAATATGATCTCATGGATCTACAATACAAGACTAGATCTACATAGATCTATAATACAAGATCTCACCAACATGTGGATCTACAAGAAGAAACCCTATGTGCTTTACATACTATGTAAGCCATTACATGAGACTAAACAAGACAAAGGAAATATAGTAGAAGATGTTACCATCTTCTCACCATTCAGATGTACTTGTTATTTCCTTTTGTCCATCTCCTATCCATGGAGACTATGTCTTCATGTAACATGTTCTTTCTTTTTCTTCTTCTTCATCTTCATCCTCTCGGTCTTGGAGAATCATGGATCTAATATGATCCTTCTCTTCATTCATACCTATGCCTAACTTTCATGCTTATATATAAATATATAAACTCAGGGCACCTTAGCTATGTAATTACATCCAATAGATTTGCTTTAAAACAAAATCTATATTTAAATCCCGTGACTTAAAATAAAACACATCACACAGAATAACAGTGCGGTTAGACCTAACCGCGCCGGTTCCCACTTTCTCCGACCGAAGTCGGGCATGTCTAACTAATGATAGTTCTAGGTGACCATGTCAATTCCCCCTTGACCGATGATGGGTTGCTGTATTTCCAATCACTTTCCATTGCATGCTAACTGTGAAGCAATCTAGCTCCACAACCTAAAAATATTTAGGTTACTTGTGGTTGAAGAATTTTTTTACAAAGAGGTGCACAAGTTAAATATATATGTACATATATTTACTCTTTAGTGTATTTAGATACATTTTGAAAATTGTTCCATTTTTGCAATGAAAATCTTTAATTTTTTTACAAGGCATGTCTTAAGCACATTGAATGAGGAATAGTGTTATTTTTAAATTTTCATTTCAGTAATGATTCAAGCAAAGCCACTTATTCTATCTCATAATTAAGCACCACAACTCTATATGCCTAAAGTAGATAGTAATGTAAATGTATTGTGATTTAATAGCCAACCAGCCGCGATGTATGCTTTCTATAAAAGAGATCAACAACATTGTATGTGAAATATATTAAATACTCATTAAAACATGACTTTGTAATGTTTCTATGATAAAAATGGAAATAGAATCAATATGATTACCTTTAGGAACATGTAAGTTTTGGTGAGCGTTAATCCTTGTTTGAGATTTAGAACAATGTACTAAATATTTGAATATATTAATTATTATATGAACATCTACATCATGGGATATCCACAAATGGAAGCTTCCAACTTGATGGACCTGGATCATCTCTATCATTTGATTCACTAGATCTCTAAGATTGCCTCTCTCTTTCTTGTGATCAAGCATTGTAATAGGGTCATCTTTATATTTTTCCATTGTTTTCAGCCTCTCTCCTTTCATTAATCGACTTCCATAATGCTAGAACCATGTCGTAGGGAAAGTTATCCACTTCATATTGTGATGTATAAATTCTCAAACAATTTTCAAAATCTTGTCAAGCTTGTTTCAAATTTTGACTTTATAAAGGTCAAGGCATTGAAAATTCTCTCATCTTCAATAGAACCCAAAATCATTGTTTGACATAGATCAGCCAATGAGAAAAACTCAGACATGGTTTGCTATAAAATAGTACTCACCCCATTTTTTTCCATAGCCATGGTTGTTGCTCCACACTCTAAGGGATTATCCAAATATTTGAATTGTTGAATCATTGTAGTGGAAAATTCATGAGATTGAGAAATCAAACCGCCTTCTTAAACTACCTAGATTATTCATTCCATTGATATGAACATGCTTACAAAAAAATGTGAATCAATGTAGTCAACCTCTTGAAGTAGTCTTCTGCATGTATCTTTCATTTTGGACATGATTCCAAAAGATGGGATTTACTACGACCATTAGTTCAAGTAAAGCATCCTTTATAAATTGCTCCCTTATTTCTTCTAGTAGGGAAACTACAATTTCTCTTAACCTCACCCAATGTTATCAAACAAGACCCCGTGACTTTTACCTCCTTAACCTTACCGACTACTACTTTAAACATGTACATGATATCTCATATCCACGTACATAAGCACATACTTCCCCTAACAAGATGAGATTCAAAAAACTACTTGCATTTCCAATATTTATCAAATCATTCCAGCCATAAAACTTTGGACTTGTAAAAGTAATTTCATTGAGAAACAAATATTCTATTGTCATACAAACTCATTTCCTCAAACTAGAAAAATCAACAATATAGATAGTTATTTCTTGTGCTTGTTTAATTAAATGATGCATTTCTTCCAATATGGGAAGGAGACCACACAACATCAACAATGACTCTATATTAGTCAAACAATGTATCGAATCCCGGCCTTGTCCTCTTCCATGTGATTCGCCACATGGTTGGTACAATGAGATCCACCTGGTGTCGACATATTTTAATAGTTTACATGCATTTTTATTCCTTCTACAAATATTTGGAATTCCATGAACCTTTTAGGACTATGACAGAAATAAGCATGCACCTCTCAAACAAGGTCTTCAACTTTTGCTACAGGTTTAAATTTTCCAACTATTTTGTAAGCTAGGTTCATTCTATGAGCCATAAAATGAATGACAATCATATAAGGGAAATGATATGTTTGGAGTCTTACACACAAGCCATTATGATGACCTTGCATTATAGATGCCCCATATGCCCCAAAACATACCAAATTTTATGCAATTGCAACATCATCCATGTCACCAATCTCCTTCAAACTTTTTATCACCAACTCACAAAGGTTTTCAGCATTGGATTTCTCTCTCATCTTGTGAATGACAAGTAAGTGAGGTTATCTCACAAAAATCACAACAATATACACATGCATATAGACCCAATCAATATTATCTATTGTTGTAACCTCATTAATAGTCAAAGATATGTATTGTGCAGACTTCCATTTGTCTTTCAAGTCTTCTTTCTCAACCATAGCTAGGAATTTTTCCCAATCCCAACCACTACTTTCTGATTAGTGAGAATGAGGAAAGTGTGGGACACCAAGAAAAGACAACTTATTCTTTTTTTCAAGAAAATCTATTATAGGATGACCTCTTTTCAAAATGTGAAAAATAGTAGCTAGCTAAATTGTTTTACCCAAAAGGTTGTTTTGAATGATCTTGTTGAATTGAGAGGTAATTATCCCTCCATTCACTGAAAATATTATTTCATTTCTCTTGTGATCTTAAAATTATTTTTCATACCTAATATGCAAACAATCATCTACAGTTTTCCATCTAGAAACATTCTTCTCAATTCCATCTACAATTATCTTTTCATATACCTTTCCTACATTCTTCTCAATAGTATCCAACTTAAGTTGCATTTTCTTGTCCCTGCCTAATTTCTAGTTACATATTGTACATTTGCATTCTTTGAGAGGTTCAACTTTATTCTCATTTTCAACAGGTTTAATAAATGGAAACTTAGAAACCAACTCTAACTTGAAACTCCTTCCCAAGTCCCATTTTCTTTCCTTTCTCTTTCTTCCAGAAATAGGTGTCCATTGAGTATTTGCCTTGGTGGAATTTATATTTGTTGATTGCCACTACCATAAGTTTCACCTCCAACATTCACTTGGGTAATGACATGTGATGCATTGTCATCTTCATTCAATTGGGTAGGTGGTACAGTGTCAAACTTAACATCATTCAATGGAATGTCTTCAAGGGGAGCCATTTCATTTTTGTTCATCATTGACAACATTAGGCAAATAAAAAATGAAGACATTCTCATTTGAGTTTCATTTTGAATGTAATAATTATCCCTTGATTGTGATGGTCATGCTGGAGAAGGATGGGTTTCCTTAGATGCTTTATCAAAATAGATGCTATTTTTCAAATGCTAGTACCAACTACCAGGAGGGGTTGGAATAACATTTTTTCTTGAGGCTGAGCTTCCCTTTTTAGGTGCCATTTTTCCGAATCAGTGAATCCTATAGAATTGAAAGAAAAAAAGATACAACATGTTAGACTAAATGATATTGATATGTGCACAAACATCTCAACATGAGAAATATGTATAAAGAAAAATAATATTGTGTCACTTAACATGTACTAATTTTTGTAAGAGTGTTACATCGTATAGAAGAAATTACAAAAAAAATTCCACAATTTTTCATGGTTACTTGATTGACATGTTACATCAAATTGGATAAGGATTGCCTACCATTTATTCAATTTCAATGCACTTGATCTATATTGGTTTGATATACATGTTTTAGTACAAAAAGCAAGGTTTGACTCTTTTGAAAGAAAAAATTGATATAGAACAAAGTGAAAGGATGAGGTGATATTTTTAGCTATCTCTCATATAACTTAGTTAGAAGGAATAAGAATATTACTATAGTCAGAATTAGAGCATACATCAAGAAAATTGAAGATGTATAAGAGGTTTGAGAAGAGAACAAACAATTTAAATGATTTTTTGAGCAGCCAAAGACATTCTAATGATTAGAAAATCTAGTGATAAGAAGTCTCTGTTGTAGCTAATCAAACATGAAATAGGTGATCTCAAGGTCTGTGCTTAGTTTAAAATCAAATTATAGTATGTATCTTCTCATGAAGGACTCTAAGTTCATTGATTCATCCAAGGTATGCTCTGTCTTTAGTTGATTAATGAAGGAGTCTTGATGACTGAGCTTTGTCATAATGTATAGAGGTTTGTCCTATTGTATAGAGGTTCTTAATGTTGTCATCAAGCCAAATAAGGTGTGAATTTTCTCATGAAGAAATATTTATTCATCGAGAGGTATGAGGTATGTCATAAGAAGATCTAATTACTAAGAGTGTTCATCATTTCAAAGGAGTTGAGATATAATATGTGGTCTTCCATCTATGACTCATCGTGGTATGAGACTGTGAATTCAAGGTTGAGAATGTATGCAAGGTTCTTTGGCTTGAAAATGAAATGTTAATGTGTCAAAGCTAGCTAAAGTATCATTATTATTGAGAGAATTTTCAATGCTTTGATATGATGTTTCACATATGATACAATCATGATAAGGGTATTCTTTATATATTGTCATGTTCCTACTCGGAGAATGAGTTTAAGAAACTTGAAGGATGCAAGAATTAAAAATATCCCTAGATCTTGATGTTTTTCCTTTATATTAAATATTATAGACATGTTTTTGGACTACAACAAGGACAAGAAAAGATGTTGAAGATTGATCCCACTTCTGCAATCTTCATGGAGGAAGAAGAGGTGGTGTAAACCCCTACATTATTTTTTGGAAAATGATTGCTGTGGAGAGAAATAGATTCCAGCTTTGCCTCAACATTAATAAAAGTGAATTAGTATTACTATACAATTTTTGATGGATTTATAACACAATTATTTTCACAGGAAGTGCCAGAAGTGAATGTGAAGATAAAGAAAGAATTTTTTTCTCCTCAGATTGTTGAAGGAAATCCATGCTTGGAGTACATTCAATACATTATGTTTCCATGGTTTAAAAAGTTTGAAGTACATCACAGTGAGGAAAATGGTGGTAACAAGTAAGCATGCTATAACAAGGACAAGAAAAGATGTCAAAGAGTGATCCCACTTCTACAATCTTCATGGAGGAAGAAGAGGTGGTGTAAACCCCTACATTCTTTTTGGAAATTTTTTGCCATGGAGAGATAGATTCCAACTTTGCCTCAACATTAATAAAAGAGAATTAGTATTACTATACAGTTTCTAATGGATTTATAACATGATTATTTTCACAGGAAGTGCCAAAAGTGAATGTGAAGATAAAGAAAGCATTTTTTGCTCCTTAGATTGTTGAAGGAAATCCATACTTGGAGTACATTCAATACATTATGTTTCCATGGTTTAAAAAGTTTGAAGTACATCACAAAGAGGAAAATGGTGGTAATAAATAAGCATTTTGTGACAAGATGTCTATACTTTTCCCACAAATGCTATTTTTATCTTTTGTTTTTCCAAATGCCAATTATTTGGTTTTTGGTTCATTGTTGTAACTTTTTCCATTTTCATTTCTTGAATATTTCATTTTGGATATCTTTGTATGGTCTCTATTTCATACATTATTGTTTGTTAGCATTCCATTAACCTCCCATTCCTAACCAAATCCTCCCAAGTGGGACGTGAACCTGAGAATGAGCTGCGATTGATAATTTTTGGGTCCGAAGAAGGTCTCGACTCCCGGGAGGTCTATTCCACACGTCATCATTATTTCGGTCTCCCAAGGAAATGCCCCTGATGAACGTGAAACTTGTATAATGTACCACATTTTATATATCCTTCGGGTCTACTGTGGGACAAGGCAGTGTCAATAGACAATGATAAACGATCATGGTATTGGTTGTGGAATAAATGGAAAGTGAAACCACAATATACTATATATATATACACTACAGAAGAGAGAACATTAACAAAAAGATTCAAAGAAGATACATTGATAAAGCAAGGAATATACAAAGCAATAGCTTGTGGAGATGTATGAAGTGATTTTAAATTATATATATATATATATATATATATATATATATATATATTTATATTTACATAGATGTATCTAAGATAGGAAAACTAGTTATGATTCTCTACAAGTGGAGGACTATTCTAGATGACATAAAAAATCATAGTGGTTATGAGGATGAGGATGTTTAGGATTTGTAATAAATTACAAAGGAGGAATCACAGATAAAGCAATGCGACATGAAAGAAAATAGGTCTCAAATAGACTAAGGACTCACTTGTAGTAAGTGCTTCTAGGATGTAAACTTCAATGCACTAGCTGGGCCTGGAAAGACCTAGATTTATTTGAAATTTTGTAAGCAAATTGCAATATGACGATTCACTAAATCCTTTCTACTACTTCACAAATACACAAATTGGAAAATCACAGGAAAACATCACCTCTATGTATATATCGGGAAAATTTTGGGAATGTTTTCTTGGCCAAATAAGGTTCCATAGATTTCTTGGCGAAACATTAATGTTTTCAAATCCCGATGTGTCGATTTCTTGGTGAAACATTAATGTTTTCAAATCCCGGCGCATTGATTTCTTGGCGAAACATTAATGTTTTCAAATCTCGGTGCATTGATTTCTTGGCAAAACATTAATGTTTTCAAATCCTCGCCGTTATGATCATGCGATGATTTAATATAAAAATATACATTGGGATTGGAAATTCCTTGGCGATTCAGATGGGACAAATTATTATTTATGGAATTTTGGGTGAAACACAGATCTTTGCCGTTCTTGTAAAATTTGCCAAAATCAAATTCCCGAGAATTCTACTATTCGCCAAACTATGAATATTCACCGCTAAAATTTTCCTTGCTTGCAATTAAGCATGCAAAATCAAAACAACACATTGATACTTGAAAAAATGATAAACAATAGAATGATAGATCAAATACATAAGAGGAGATGAAAACTTAGGTGTAAAAGTGGAACAAAGGAGATCGAGATGTGCAAACATGTGGAACAAACTAATATGAGACTAGAGAGGCTTCATTTTCTTAGAATAGAACTAGAAAATTCCCTATTATATGACCATACAAAAACTATAAGGTCTTTACCTAATTCATACAATCATCTCTAGAGTTGGTCTTGGATCCTTCTACATCAACTTCTATAATTTCTTGTGTGCTCTACTTTCCTGGAAATGTTCTTCGCTTTATGTCACTCTTGTTTGCACAACCTCATCACAACCTGTAATGACATGTAACAAAGAAAAAGCCCTATATACCCTATATACCCTTCATTAAAGCATTAGATAAAAAAAGGAGAAATCATGTGAGTGGTGAGGTTGGACTACCCTTGGCAACAAACCCCTACCAAACCAATCCAAATGCTGCACTATTTCCCTTGAGTGAGATCATGTCTAATATAGTTCTCCTAAGTGCATGCAAAAGTGTGAATGTGACCTAAGCCAACCCCATATGAGTACCCTTATATCTCTTAAAACAAAGATAATGGGTCAAATATACAATAGAGAATGTACCCAATATGGTAGTAGTAGTGTGCTTCAATTGCTAGACTAAAACTTTTTCCTTGAAACCTTTAACATTGCTTGGAGTGACTTTAGTCTTGCTAAGACATGGCTCTAGGAGCTTTACATACTTGAAAATGGAGGAAGCTAAACTTTTTGACTTGGTTGAGTTATTTAGACTTGTAGTAGTGACTTCACTAAATGATGTGCAACTACTTTTGGAATATTTAGGAGATCCTTGAGTGCTTTTGGATTGATATTTACAATAGGAGCTTATGAAAGTGTCAGGTGAGTAATAAAGTGATATTTAATTACTTATATGGCTTCCATAGGTACAATATTATGATAATGCCGAGCCTAAGAAGATAAAATAACTCACTTAAGATATTCAAATTGAAATTAGAGTTATACGATACAAAGGGGTATGACCATACAAGTAATTCAAGACTATACAAATTATCTTGATTAAAATATATAATTTTGATAGAAAGATTGTGATGCAAAACCAAAAATTATGTAATGATGCATAGATATGATTTATTATTCTTGAGATAATGACAGATCAAATGTGTGAGATGAGAAAGTCAAGAAAGAACTAGAGAGATATATTGATTGGACTTAGAATGTGAGCATTTTTCTTAAAAAGAAATCATAGCCAAACTTGTCTTTTCTGAGAGGATAATTTGAGTGTCTACACCCCCTTAAGTGTGTAATTTAAAGTTGCATTCTTAAAGGAAAATAAATAAATTAATATGTACACACACTTGTTCTTCACTCGATAATTTACTTCCAAAGTATTGGTGTTGGCATGCTCCATGGTGAAACCTACAACACATAGAGTAGTCAATTTTATGATAGAAATAGAACTATAACTCAAAGTATAAATAACACTTGTAACTTTTATGAAATTGAACTTGCAAAAATGTAAAGTAAAAGATGATGAAAAACATGGAAGGAATACACCTATTCATTTTGTGGAGGGAGGAGCTCTCATTCTTGTTGTACTTTAAAGATTTGAAGTTATTTTTGAAAATTTAAATGATTAATGGGGTGATCATCCCCAATTTTTTCCCAAGGATAAATTGGTGTGTTGAGTGCTTGAAACCCAACATTCAAGAGAAATAGAGGAACGAAGTACCCCATTAACAAAGAATACAATGTATTTGAATATTTAGTAACCCTCGATACCTTTCACAACCCCATGGACCATAACACTGCATGAAGGTTCTAGGTCTAATTTTGTAAATAAAATACATAGTTGAAAAGGACTGGATATATCATCCCCTAATATGTTTTGTTCAACTAAGAACAAGTGTATAAATTCTATGGTAACATCAAGGAGAAGAAGGCCCATGCCCCTAAACCCTATTATTACAATTATGTCTTAGTAGTGTAGATGAGAAGGAATGAAGGACTCATGCCCCCTTTATAATTCTTTATATTGTGTATTCGTGTGTTTGGAATTGCATCAAAAGTATGAAAATATCTATAGGAACATGATATTGTTGGGAATTTCTATGAACTTGTTCATTGTCTGGGAATGTCTAATAGGGTTAGGACCACACTACGGTCTTAAATAAGGTGTATGATATTGAATGTCATTTATTTCTACCACTTTTTAATATATGTACCTGTGTTTGAGGATTTTACCCTATAAACTTGTACTTGTGTCATGTAATATGCATGTACCGACTATAGATGTAGAATATATCCTGATGAATGCTTCCTCTTGTGAGGTGTGTGTGATAAAGCATTTGAGTGTGTGGTTCAAAATAAAATATGCGTACCCATGTTGGATAAGTTTGATAATTTACATTAGATCACATAAAAGGTTGGAATGGTGGCCACTGCTAAGAATCCGTGCCTACAAAAGGGTTGCGTATGGTGGAGACCATGTCACACATATAAAGTAACATGCAACAAAAAAGAGTATAAATAGTACATGCGTATAGAAGTAGAAACATCATATAGTCAATCAAACAAATATGGACAATATCATATAAAATAATTCACATACAACATGCAAAAAACAAGAGTAAAAATAATACATGTGTATAGAAATAGAAACAACAATGTAGAAATAGTCAATCTAGATAACATGAGAAATATCATAGAAAATAATCACATGAAAGGAAAGGCATAAAGCCACAAACATGGGATACCCTTAGTGTTATAAGACAATTGCAATAGAAGGAAATTTAGGTTAAATACAAGGAAGTAAACATATATACGTATAAAGAAGCAAGAATATATACACAAGATAGGCATAAAGACATAAGTATGAGACACCCACAATGTCAAAATAAAATAAAAACACTTAGGTCGTATAAAAAATAAAGTACATATACATAAGTACATATACATAGATCCACAAGCATGGGACATCCACGGTGTCACAAGATAATCAAGGAAATTAGGCAATATATAATAATCAATCGCGTGATCAAAAAAGCATGTAGTCAAGTAGCCAAGTGATTAAGTACTCAAGTAGTCCACATAAGCAAGTGATGAAATTAATGTAACAATCTAGTGTAGAAAGTAGTGATAATAAAAATAATGGATATCAATATATGTTTAGTGTTGCACTAGACACATGTTATCTCAAAAGGTAACATACACATAATATATGTAATCAAGCGTAACGAGGAAGTGTAAATCAACTAAAATGAAACAAAAGTATATGTAAGTGTAGTAGATGGCCCAAAATATTAGTGTCATGAGGAAAGGACTAAGCCAATACCTATCATCGTGTATCAATATGTGTGTCTTATATCAATATCAATATACCTTATCAATGAATGTGTGTAAAGAGTATATAAAAAAGTATGATATCCATAAAACCTATATGAAAAACAACATATATAAAGTAATACAATATCCATTTAAATCATACACATGTCATGATTTTGTAATTTTTGCAAATATGTGAATGTTTTTGTATTATGTGATTATTTGAATGTTTTAGTCATTTTGTAAATATATATGTACAAGAAAGGGGCTAACATAAGAGATACCAATAAGAGCCTCTTCGGGAGGTGGGGAAAACCCACAAGGTAAAGGAAGCATAGCCATAAAATATGTCATAGTAGAGATAATGTTGTATAATATTTATAATATGTGCGATAGAAAACTAAAATGGATCGACCCATTAGAAGCATTATGAGATTGAATGTAATTGATGGTGAATTTTATTTGTTTCATGACACCCATTATGATTGAATTGGTTTGATATAACATGTGATGAGTAGGGATAACATTAGAAGTATGAGTAAAAATATCAGAAGTATCACCTTCACCAGAGGATATGGGAGCATGTATAGTGTGAGGAAACCTATTCTTAAGAAGAAGGAAGGGAGATCCTCATATGCCCTAGGTATTTGATAAGGGATCCAATGCTAGTGAATACCTAGTGATGATTAATAGAGTGGCTTGACCATGTCCAATGATGTGTCGTAATGGCTAAGCTAATTAAAATAAATGGCACCTTATCACTCTAGATTCTAAAGATGATCTATTCTTAATAATTTGTGATGTATTAATTGGTTGTGCATGTGAATTTGTAGTAACACTAATGTGTGATGACTTGGTTATCTTGTAGTAAAAATATCTACACTTTTTGCAACCCATTTGAGCTTAACATTCTATAGTGGTTGATTATTATGAGCTTCATTCGAGGGACATATATCATAAGAGGATGAGAAACTAATATTTCTGAGGGGACCATCTTGAGAGATCATAACCTCTACTAATTGATGTTTTAGAGGAGATATGGATCTAATTAGATATTGTTTAACAAAAGTGATAATTACTTTTCTCAAAGAAAATTGAGTTTTGATCTAGTCCATAACTATTGTTCTCACGATGCCCATTAATACGATGGAATTTACAAAAAGGTTGGCCTTTTTCACACTAAAGATGATGGGTAGGATGATGATCATTAGGGTGTAACCAATTCAAACACTTATTAGGTAGGATGAGAAAGATATCATACATATGATCAATACATTTGTTTAAACATAATGGTTTTTCCTTAGGGATAGGAGCATGCCTCATAGAATATTTAGGATTAGATGTAAAATGATATGTAGTATTTCCATGATGTAGAACATTGCATTTCCATGAAGTATAAGATGATTCATTCATAACATTAAAATCGAGCTTGATGAATGGAGTAGGAATATGATCATGTGAATGTGTAGGAATATGCGGGAGATTCCATAGGTGTGATACCTTTTCCCTAAGTGATTTTATTTCATTATGAACAACTTGAATTTATAGTTGAAAATCATTTTGTAAAGCTTTAATCGATTTTGGGATAGCCTTATCAAAAATTTCATTGTTATGATCATTGGTACATGGTGGACCTAGAGTGATAGTAATGCCGGCATATAAAGTTCTTTGGAATAACATTGATTTCAACACAAGGAGTAATAGGAGGATCTATATTAACATGTTCCACCTTTGTAATAGGCCTAGAAGACATACTAACATTTTTCACATTGTCATTTATAAGAGACATGAAATAAACACATATAATAACATCATTTTTACATTCATAGGAAGAGTAAAGACATAAATAACAACATTATGATTGTAAGCGGGAGGAGAAACAAAACTAGACATATCAATGGTAGATTTATCAAGAGAAACATCATTGTTACATGAAATAGCAAGATCAACATGTGCATCACCATCTATAAAATAGGAAGTAGAAGAACATTCATCATCACTATACATATCCATGTTCATGTTCAGAAATCCAAAAAGCACCATTAAGTCTTGTATTAATTGGAGGATAGACCCAATCATCATCGAAAAATAAATCACTTGTAGACAATAAAACTATGTGATTAGGAAGTGTTTCATTATCAAAATTAGGCAACTTGTCAATATGACAAGTGAAGGCATGACATTGTGGAACATCACTAGATCAATCAACACCATTGGTCTTATAGTTATAATTAAGACCACCATTAGAACATAATTCCAATGAGTCAAGAAAGCTAGTGTTGAATATTTATTCAAAAGAAAATGAATTCTCAAATGAAAAATTATCACAAAATCCAATAACATTAGAACTATTGCTAGGATCATCACCACAATTATAACCATCATTAGAGTGTATAACATATGTGTGTTTAACACTTGGTACTAATGCTAAATCATTAGTAGGGGTTTCTCACGGGGAAGAGGGATAAGAGAGTTATGAAATAATGTCATGAATAAACAATGTGTAAACTGGGGATCACATTAGGATGGGTCCCGGAGTCATTCATAAAGATGAATAAAATGATATTGGAATGAGGGGTGTGTTTGCATGAACTCATAGAAAGATATTTTAGATGCATGGGCCATGGTAGCAAAAAATAAGATAAAAGCATCCAAGTAGATAATAAATTATACACTACTCAAAAAATGGGAGACCGAAAATGAAGAGACCATAGAGGATAAGACCTAAAAGTGACCATCATCAAATTACTAAAATGACCATTTATAGAAATAAAAAAAAGTGATTTTAATGGAAAAAGAGGCATTTTAAAATATAAATATATGGAATAAAAACCTAAAAGGAATTTTTAAATAAGTGTATGTTTATTATTATGACCTTATTACTAAAAATACTAAATTTGAATTTCCAAAAAGTGTGCTAAAAATTGTGCTAAACAAAGGTTTTCTTTTAATGTATAAAAATAAATAAAAACATCAAGGAATTTTAAAATAGATTCTTTAATTGCTATATATGGAGTGGAAGGTGTGTTAGCAACCAACATGAAGCCCTAGAAAAAGATCCAAAGAGGAGAACCAACCATGAGACCCTAGGGAAACATTTTAAAATATGTATTAGGTCAAAAATTAGAATTTAGTTTGAATACAAACCTAGAATATTGATAGATTTGAAACCAAAGAAGAAGGAGAAACCCTAGGGAAACTAGGGTTGATAGATTCAAGCATCATTCGGAGTTCACAAATGTTTACACCCTAAATATATAGGATGTAAGGGTTAGTTACAAGAAATTTATTCTAATTTAATTAACTTACAATTAACCATGCATACTAAGAGAAACACATTAATAATTGCAACAATAATAATCAATAGAATGATAGATATTATACACAAGAGGATATGAAGAAAAAGTTGTATAGATTAGAGTAAAGGATATTTGTATGTACATACAAGTGGAACAATTTGATCTAATATTAGAGATGCTTCATTTTTAATACTAGAGTTAGAAAATACCTTGGTTTAGGACCATACAACTATTGTATGGTATTTCCCTACTTTTGTATGGTCATGTCTTGAGTTGTATGGTCTTGGACCCTTATGCGGTCATATTTTGTAACTTTTTATGTACATCATTTTTTTTGTAAATGTGATTTTCGTATGTCACTCTTATTTACACAACCTCAAGAAAACCTATAATCACCTATACTAAATTTGAAACCCTAGATACCCATAATACCCTTCATCAAATCATTATATAATAAAAGGAGAAATCATGTGTGTGGTTAGGATGAAATACCTTTGATGTTAAACTTCTACCCTAATAAATCCAAGTAATGCACTACATACCCTTGAGTGGGATAAAGCCTCATGAAATTATCCTAGGTACATGTGCAAGCGTGAATGTGATGTAATCTAACCCCCTATAAGTTCCCTAATGTATCTTGACACAAAGTGGGATAACTATATAGTAGAGAATGAACTAAAATTGGTAGTAGTTTGATTTAACTATTAGAATAAATCCTTTCCTCTTGAAACCCTTTGATAATTCTTGGAGTGAATTTTCTCTTGTTAAGGCATGGATTTAAGACCTTTTCATGCTTGAAAATAGAGTAATCTAGACTCTTTGAATTATTTTAGTGCTTCGAAATGATGTAGTGACTTCTCTAAATAATTCACAACTACTTTTGGAAGATTTAGGAAATATTTGAGTGCTTTTAGATTGATATTTGTAATAGGAGCTTATGAAAGTGTGAGGTGAGTAATATAGTGATATTGAATTGCTTATATAGCCATCCATTGATGAAATATTATGATAAAGACGGCCTTGAGAAGATAAACGATGAACTTAAGATATTCAAATTGAAATCAAGGTAATAATATACAAAGGGGGAAGGACCATACCGGTCATCTCGAGATGTAAACCTTTCCCAACCAAAATGTATGGTTTGGACATGAAGCTTGTGATACGAAACTAAAAGTTATAGAATAATGCATGTAGATGGTTTATTGATTTTCCTAATTAATATTTCTTGAGCGAGTGACAAAGAAAAGTGTAGATATGAGAAAGTTAAGAAAGATCTATAGATATGTATTGATTGGACTTAGAATGTGAGAATTTTTTTTAGAAGGAGCATAGCCAAACTTGTGATTGCCAAAGGATAAGCTAACAAATTTTAGTGTCTACACCAACATCTATGAAAATATTTCTTATATTTTCTTCATATAGTCCATATCAATGAGAAATATATGGTTAACTAATTAAAACATAACACATATCTAATGATGAAACTTCACAAAGGAATGCATCTTGAAAAAATTGATTTTAAACACCATGTGACACTTCTAAGTAGTGTATTTCTTAGAACCCACACTAAACCATCCAATTGAGTATGATTGTGGGTGAGGCATTACTGTATAATTTAATATGTAAACTTACTTAGGAGAAATTAGGTTCTTTTGACCTTTATTGTCATCTATGAAGTGTAACGGTTTTCCATTGACCAATATTTGAGAATGGAATAAATTTTATACTTCCTCCAAATATTAGTTGAAAAAGAAGCAATGTTGGTGATACCAACCATAACATTATTCTTAGATTCCATGAACTACTTCCCTTTATCTAGTGGCACAATATTTGTACCTACTAATTGAATTTGTGCATGGAAAGTCTTCTTAGCACGATACTCATATATGGACTAGGTGCTAGAATTATGAATTTCACAACACACATTAATTGGAATGCTTGTTATTATCATTCGATTGTGGCGTTTATTTATAAGGATGGTGTAACAATCCATTCCCTTATTTAGGATTATTATTTATTCTAGGTTTGGAATGTTTAAACTATATGGCTTATCGCAAGTCTTGGATTTAGCTAGCTAATAATTTTAATTAAATTTTTCTTCAAACTTACATGCAAATATGCAATATTCTCCTCAATATGATATATCTATGAAATACACATAAGATTGGATGTATGCTCTCAATATCAAGATATATTTAAAAATTAGATTTTATTCTAGTCATTGAGTATTTAGTTTTTCTTCCAAAGTGTGAAAGGTGTATGTTTATTCTTGAACAAACTGATTATGACCTTGGTGAAATTGTGCAAATAACTAGATGTACTAGTCACTAGAGTTTCCATTAAGGTAATAGGCACTTTTTAGTGATTCAATGACACCATTCCATGTTTCTATAGAAATTTATAATTTTTCATCATTCTCAGGCACAATGCAGTAGTTATCTCACCATTTTTGTACAGAAAAAGATATTTTCAACGGAGAAAATGTAATATTTTATATACTATAGAAATGATTCACCACATAGTATGAGCAGACAAGGTTAAGCTTGTTATCTTGGACATCCACATATATTTTTCTTCAAACATAGAGATGTCTAGATTAAATTGTACCTTATATGGGTGTGACCACCAAAAGGTCAGTGTAGAGGAGATGGATTAGAATGAAATTCACATGCTTGAGAAGTTGAGAAAATTGTTCGATGATACACAATATTTCATGTGTGTGGTGTTGTTCAATTCTTCTTCATTGATTTTGCAAACAATCCTCTAGATTTTTCTTTTAAATATATAAATTTGGAGTCTTTGAATTTTTTTGTATCTAAGGAGAACATGAATAAATTACAATGAAGGATCATGGATTTTGAGTCCTTACTATAATTTTACCACATATGAGTAGGCATACAAAATATAGATAATTACATGTAACTTAAATTCCACTAGGTATGATGAAGTGAGTATGAGATGTGATAACAATAAGCCAATGCCTAACCACACTCAATGGACTAAATGGGTTATGTGTGGAAGTGTATTATGAATGATAAAGACTAAAGATAATTCAAGGTGCCATAAGTAAGGAAAAGAAAGAATGGATGAAATTGCAACTAGATGTAGAATTGTAATGAAAAAGTTATATTTTACAAATTCCTAGACAAGATCTAAGAGATGATGTAAATGAAGCATAAGTTGGCCAATCAATGGTTAGTAACAACTAATTCATAACTAATCATGAAGCCACCATCATTAGTTGATGTTATTGCAGAGCTAAGCAATATAATATTGATACTATAAGGAGCTATGTGACATTGAGAGAAGTGATGATCTTGTGGTATCAAAAATTTTAATAACATGATGTTGAAGCCATTGGTGAAGTTAGAACATGATGCATAACAACATCATGGTGTCATGAATTATTTGAAATATAATATCCTTATGGATCAATTGTCTTAATCTTGAAAGATGAACCGTTTTGAATAATATTATAGGACACTGGCCAAATATGATAATAATGTTTCATATGAAATATGCAAATATATTCACTTATGGTGGACTTTAAGAGTGTAATTCAACCCACTTTGTAAAAATTATCATTTGTTGTGATAATGAACTTTTGGCCTTATGAGGATGGTGGATAGTTTTTCAATTAAATCAAATATGCAAATGTAAAATGGCCATGGTGAATTAATGGGATATAATAACTAATATGGGGCATGGGTAAGGTTAGTATAACTTTAAAATTTATCAAAATTTGGCATACTCATAGTAATCTTGTTTCATCATGTTCCAATAAAAACCCATTATACAAAATTAATATGACCCAAACTTTCTACTGAAATGACCACCACATTCACTATTATGGACCTTTTGTAATACAATTTGAGCTTCTTCTTATTCAAGAAATCTAGGTGAATTCCCATCAAAGGACCCTTAAAGAGTACATGCCACAATATAACATATCTAAGGGTAGGTCTATGTAGTTTTGTTCTATCATTTCTTGAAAACCATGGGGGAATAATCTCTTGTGACAAGGAATTATACATATGTATGTACTATTCAAAAAAATTTGTACCGATATCTAATGTCAATACCTCTTTAGATCCCAATTTGTTCATCTTAGTAGTAGGGTATGCTAATCTCTTAATAATTGATGTAACATGGTCATTTGTATATCAATGGTACTAAGGAAACTACACTATCCATAACATTTACATGTGGAATAGGAAAATATCAATCCCAAACTCATCAAATTGGGCCATTAAAAATGTATTAATTTTTTATTTAGAATCAAATTTTCTTATTTGGCTTGATAGGAACATGTAACTTAGTTAACCATGAGTTGAGAGTATCCATATCTTGATAGATTTAATATTTAACATATGTGTGACATGTAATGCTATAATTAGTGCCTTATACTCCAAAATATCGTTGGTACATGAAAATATAAATAAATAAGTTAGTGACATAGTATCTCCATAAGGAGTAATCAATACAATCAAAATACTAACACACAAAGCAAATTTGGATCCATAAAAGTACATTTTCCATGTTTTACTCTCTCATATATGTAATGCCATAAAATTTTGTAGATTTAATATATATATATATATATATATATATATATATATATATATATATATATATATATATATTTAAAACTTGAAAAGTAGACACAACTAAAAATTACAGTTTTAATGCACCATGCATGATCATACTTTGCAGATTTATAAACAACAAGACCTTCAAAAGATGACATGTAACTAAAAGAAAACTCATGATTTCAATATGATAATATTACAAGATTCTTGCAACAATAAAGTAAAAACTTTCTTAGTAATGACTAAAGTTTACAAGAAGCAATAAGTACAATAATGGGTATTTACAAGAGTGTAAAACTTCACAAAGCCACATTTATTTACAAAATGAAGGTAATGCCCTCAAAAGATGAGGATGACCAAGAGGACCAAGATGGCAAGAGGCTCCAACTATCTCCAACTTGAGTGTTCTTCCAAGGATGCTGAAATAAGAGACAAGGCTTGTTTACCACCCAACCAATAGGCATCATCACATGCCTTTCCATGGTTGGAAGCCATGCTAGCCTCCCCCAAGCCCATGGGAGAGAGGAACAAACTTCCACAATGTGCACAAGTATAAAGGGGATAAAACACAACAAGAAATACATAAGACCATTTAACCACTTAGACATACTACACATGATAAAACAACAACATGAGGATAACAAGGTCAACCTCACAAGGGGGAAGAGAAGAAGTAGGATGCCCAAATCAAAGGTGTCCAACCATAGGAGCACCAACAAAACATGTTTACAAAATTCCTTATTCCTCCTAATCATTCATCCTCCTTATTCCTCCTTTATGTCATAGTAATCCTTCTTGGGAGGGTTTTCAAACCCAAAAGGGTTTCCTCACCAAGAATGGGGAAAGGTTCAAGCCATATGAACCTTTCTCCCACCTCAAACCATATGAGGGGATGAGAAGGGACCTTCATGGCTTGACCAACAACCATGAGGTTTGAGAGGGAAATCCCTCTCTCTTCCCCTACATTCTCCAAAAACCATCAATCCAAATGATGGTGGAGAGAAACCAAAAGAAAACAACAAGAACAAACAAACAAAACTACATTCACCATACAACTTCACAACACATCTTTTCACACACATCATTTCATTGATCAAAGCATAGTTAACAAGATAAGCACAACTAAGAAAGAAAAAGGTTAAGAATCCTACCTCTACAATGCTTTCCAAGACTCTAAGCTTTTCCCTTTGTCCAAGCAAACCTCCAAGCTCCCAAAATTCTCCAAGTTCTCCCAAAAAAATGAGCCAAGAAGACCCCTTCCTTCCACATGAGGAAGAATAAGAAGAGGAACCCAAAAGTTTCCTCACCAATGGGAAGGTGACAAGTGTCACCCCCTCTCCTCTCAAGAGTCAAAGATTCCAAAAACCAAATAAGTAAAAGTAAACTCACCTTTTAGCCCTTATCACCCAAAATACTAAAAACGAAAATAAAACAAAGTGGAGCAACTTTTAACAATTACACACAAACCAACCATCTTACATGGATGGTGACTAAGGAGGGAAAAATGGGAGGAAATTCCCTCCAAGCCTTGGAAATAAACCCCCTACCTATTAGGTAGGGTCCAAGGGCCCATTTTCATGCTAAGGGAACTCCCAAACTCAAAAGGGTCCCTAAAAATGCCCAAAATAACCCAATTTCGGGTTTGGCATGCTTGGGCACAAGGGTAGAGGGTGTGGGGTCCACCCAAGGTTCACATGTGGTCCCCAATCCCTTCTACCAACACACACACACTTACCCAAAACCATCACTTAAATTAAGATGAGATCATTAAACCCCTAAACTAGTTTACTTAATAAAACACACCCTAAACATAATTAATTTTACAAGACATAAATACATTACAATTGAGGGTTCACCCATGGTGCCCAAATAAATACACCTATTCTAAGGCCTCAAACATTTAGCATGGTTAGGACTCAGCCCGTGGGCCACTCGTGCACAATTGTGTAGCTACCCTGAAACCCATGCTCTCTTATACCTATCACCTGCACACTCATTGCACACATTAACCGCATCTGTCCAATATAAATCATCATATACACATCACAAACTTAATCACCTTATAATGTCCTAACATCATTTTACAATTGATAGTGCAATGTATACAATTATACACATGGTTTGCCACGAATCATCCACAGATAAAATTACAATGACATACACTTAGGCTAGCATGAAATTACCATTATTAAATCAAAAAAACTATATCATTAATCAAATCGAACCCAAGAACCAACATCTAACCAATAAATCTCACTATCATATACCCTGTTAGTGTCATCAACATCATAATAAATATATCAATATACGAATCTAGTCCAATTGGCGCTACGCGCCCAAAATACCATAATGTCCATGAGGATAAATAACATAGCAAAATGTCCAAAATCTACAGAGTATCAATCAAAACATGTCTATGCATAAAGGAACCAGCAGATAAGCTGGAGCTTATAAAAACATGGGCACTACAATATATGTGTAATAAACTCATCTAGAGCCATGTGATTGATTGGAGTTTGTAATAATAAGGGAACCAAAAAAATTGATATGTTTTTGCATGTCTTTGATCGATTTTCATGATACAAACTTGAGGTAAATAACATCATAAAAATTATCCACTTGGTGAGTTTTATTTTGAATATTGCTTAAACATCATGTACTTGAGGAATAACCTAGTAAATAACATGCATCTATTTTTTGAGCATGCAATATCTAGAATTTGCATCGCAAATATGAAAACCAAACATAAATTTAATTTTGGGTATTTTTTTTTGTGAGAGAGATGTAGAATTTGAAAACATAATATACGTAAAGAATTCCTCTAAAATTCTAAGACAAATCTCTGTAATCAACCATACACAACAATCTACAAAAATAATTTGACATAATATCATTGCATACGATTAAAATCTCTAAACAATATTTTACATAAACTCTCATAATTCTCACATTATGAGATCGATGGATATTCCATGTAAAAAATGAGAGAGGGGGTGACTTTATTTATAGCCCTTGGAAATCCTCACAAATATAAGAGGTTAGCCTACCTTATTGAATAAGGTGGTTGGCCACTTTATACATGGTCAAATGACAAGTGGAGTAGGTGTGCAGATTTAAATTTGAATGCCTCATAAATACAAGTGATTATCTTACATAATTAAATAATTTTGTTGTGATGTAGAGAGGAGGAAACTAAAACTTGTTTGATACTGATTGCACTGAGTTCACCAAATATGGCTTATAAGGCTTCTAGCCCTCCAAATACACAAGTCTTATTTTTGGAAACAACCACCATGCTTCTTGAAAAAGTAAAAAAGTTTTAGTTACCCTTTATAGCATTTATGACGCATGCATATTTTTAGATCCAAACTCACATTCTAACCCCAAATATTGCTAAGTGTAACTTTATATAATAGGTATCTTATTAGGTATTTTCTTCCTAATTCTAAATGTCATAAATTTTGGCCACTGGAGATTTGAAAACCTCTAAAACCTTGAAAATATGTGTTAGGGGTTTAATGGAATATGTATTGTAAATTTGAGCCAAGGAGTCGGTGTTTAAGTCGTCCTAATTTAATTTTTGTACTAAACATAGTTAGGGTTTTTGATAGGCCCAGTAAGGGTAAAAATAAAGTTATAGCAATTTTACAAACTTTCAAACTCTAAAATTTCACTCGTCAGTATTTACATACCTCGACACATTTATGAGTAGTTTTATCAAGGAAATACATGAAATATCTTGTGCAATAGATGATTTACCTTCTCTAAAATAGAGGTTTCTTTGCTTTTACAAGACTTGTCCACACTATAAGACTATTTTTCATCATTATTTACTTGAAATAATAATAATGTAAGAACATCACCCAAAACTACTGTAACATTGATTCCTAGATGAAAACTTACAAGAATTTATCAATAAACTCGTTCTTATTCAATAAAATCTTGTTCTTCTTCACTTGTCATGTTACAGTCCTTACAAAATAGAGTCCTCTTTCCTTTTTCCCCCAAAAGAGTCTCTCCAAATGGTTTTAAAAATTCTTATAATTGAATATGCATTCCCTAACTTCCTTTTATCAACCTACACATTCCATTTCTTATGTTTTTACATTGAAGCTCTCTTTTTCTCAAGAAATATTTCTCTACTTTGAGTTAAAAACATGGACATATATGAAAGTAACACAAAATTGTTATGTCTACTCACAAAACATTTGTGCAAGACCCTATACATGACCAAAACACCTTTACCGACTTCCTAGACTATTCATCAAGACCAAAATTGCACAAAAGGTTCAATTTCCTACTTAAGAAATTTAATTCTAGTTTTGGTGTAAAACACTTCTCAAGCCAAATTTTGAAATTGTAAATACCTAAAGACCTGCAAACACTTATATAAGCTTATATAGAGCCTCCTAAGATGTTCAAACACAAAATTTGATGGAATAAAACTTTCATAGGTGATGCTCCTACATCAAGTTGATCACTACACGCATCATCAAATAACACCTGTGATATGAGTGTACAGATTGGCTATATAGAAAAACAAGTTGCACATGCCAAACTAAAATCTTATTTCTAAATAGAATATCAATAACCTAGGAAAATTAATTGACCACCTAAGTAAACTTAAGAACTAAAGTGTAATTATAAAATTACGCCAACACCTCCCTGAAGTGTGACTTAGGGAGTGCATACAAAAGAAGAGGACACATATATGATATGGGCCCTAACAACTATGCTTGATGAGGTACCTATGTATAATAAATGTAATTTTTTCAAAAAAATGCATGAAGGTGTTGAGATATACAAAAATGATGCCCATGACAATAGTACAACACATAAAAAGTAGTGCAACAATATACTCAAAAAGGGTGGTATGATCCATAACTACGAAATGTGTATTTGATGGATTGATCCACTACTTAAGAAGCATACACTAGGTAGGATGCTTCACCACCTGAAGAACTACCAAAAGTAGATGTTGATTTTTTCCAATGATACTCAATAAGGATACATTTAACACCCAAATAAGGAAATATTAAAAAGACCCCATAAATTCAAACTGGTGGAGTCGATGAAAAAATTATTGAATGAGGAAACAAAAGGATGTAATCGTGAATGTCTCACATGATTTGGTAATGAATGTATTGAAGCAAGATTTTATCCAAATAATTTGAGATCTCCGAAATACTATAAGGTGGGTTGATCCTCACTCGAGACATGGATGTGTAGAATGGGAGTGAAAACCGATGAAAAAATCAAGATATCTACATGAGTGGCACATATCCACTACTTGAACACCAAAGAGATAATATTTGTTAGGGATTCCAAAAGTTGATTGTTACAAGGAAATGGTTATCCTATCAATTTGTCAATAATGCAAAAGAGTATTACAAAGAAAGGAGAGACACAAAAATATCTCATATGGGTTTTAGAAAACAATGTGCATGATGAGATACCCATGTAAAGGTGGGAAATCAAATCATAGGATGTGTGTGATAGAAGAAAAAACACAAGTACACACTAAGCACACTAAGGTGTGCATATGTAGAAAAATAAAATCCTCTAGAAAATATGGTAAGGCATATAGGAAGGGGCCTTAGAGATGTCTCAAATGAAAATGACACTAGAAGAAGTGGCACATGGCATTAGCCAACAATTCTGCAAGAAGGAAAAGAAAGACATAAAATGTGTATGTACAAGAGGTAAAAATCCACTACTTGAACAAAGAGTTCAAAGGAACAAAATAAGATCTACCAAAGAAGTTTCATACAAAAACAAGAGAGTCAAAATGTTCCTCAATAGAGGCCCTAATAATAAGGCCATGCTTGATGCCCTATAAAATGTGAGAAAAAATAACTACATTACTAATACATAAGAACTATATGTATCCATAAAACGTGAAAATTTATGTGATGTCAAAAAATTTCTACCAAAATAGAGTTGGGATGAAGTAGAGGTGACCTACAAAAGATGAGTATTGAGGTTACAATCTACAAGAATTTTTGTGGGGGTTTGATTGGTTGTCACACAGAGACCAACCCTCCAGTCTTCAACAACGAGTCATAAAGTAATAGTGCCACTAAAAGTTTATCCAGTGAAAAAGTGGCCACTAAAATAATCCAAGTTATCCAAAAATGGAACTTGAAAATACCACAAAAGTATTAAAACTTTCCCCCAACTTTTTTTTTTATAATTGTGCAATTGATCACAATATAAAGGAATGCAAGAGAAAAAAATAAAAAATAAAATGTTCTTACATAAAGAAGAGAATCCATTTGCAAATATGAATCTATGTGAAAAATACAAACTTTCAAAAATAATAAGGCCTCTAAAGGCATTCGTATGCCCAAGATATGCAAAAACAAGCTCTAATGTTGGGAACAAGGATGATACAAAGTCAAAGGATGTTAAATAAGAATAGGAAATGAAAAACTCCTTTTTAACCATTGATATTATATTAAATATCTCGAAAATATATGTAGTTAAAAAGGGCATTGAAAATAGTGCCCATGTGTTCAAGATATGGCTTCCATAATATAAGTGCTATGAAATGAAGCACACTAAAGAGGGTATGGAGCAAGACATAGAATGCATAAGCGAGGGGCACATAATTCTAATGAGGAAATAATAATACATACACAATATAAATAGGTTATTTTGGGGGATTTGAAAACCTATTATATCAAGCCCACATGTCGGTCTTCATCAATTAGGAAAACATGCCTTTGTAATGTTAATTTTTGATAGCTTTCTCACAAGTCCCAAAAACACAACTAAAAAAATTGACCTACGTTATTTATTTTGCATGTGTTTGGACAAACAAAATAAATTATAAAAAATAAAACTAAAATTTTTCATTTTAAAAATATTAAAAGGCTACCCCAAATTTTTAAACAAGGTCTCACTTGCAATTTTTTTGATTTTTTTATTGCAAGAAAATTAACAAAATACTAAACAAGATAGATCAAGGATAGATCAAAATACTAAATAGTAGAGAGGAAGTCCTCAATCTGGATCATGATTTGTGGAAGAAAACAAAGCAACAAAGATTTGATCCCATGTTATAGGTATGTAGAATTTGATAATATAACGATTGTTGAGAATTCCTATAAAAATCCAAGATCAAGATTCTACAATCAATCATACACAACTATTTACAAAAATAATTTGACATAATAACACCTTGCTTTCTATTGAAATGATCTAGAGGATACCCATATGTCGATGGTATGCAATCGATTTGAAACTACTGCGAAAAATATATCGTCGATATATTTCTAACACATTTTAAATCTTTGTCAAACTGAATTCTTATGTGAAAGTTATGGCTCGCTAAACTTCTAAGTTAACATGTAAAAATTAAGGACGTTACACATGAAAAATAAAGCGATAATGAGGATCATGTGGGATAACACACACATCAATCGAGTTACACTTGAATGGCTAGTGTGATGAAGTTCCATGAGGAAGCAAGCATTCAACCATGAAATGTGCATGCAAAGTAAAGGTCTTCTAATCCTCATAGATTTGAAAAAATGGTACAAATAGGAGTGTTGTGTAACTCCCAATGCATGACAATCATACCTCCACAAGTGGAGAAGAGGAGTTACATTCCTGAAATGGAAAGTAACTCTGTATGATGCATATGACAAAATCTATCATACCCCCTAAGACACCTAAGACCTATGATCTCACCTAAGTGAGATGACTCGCCACGTGATGTGGACAATGCCACAAGATGACAAGGAAAGTACACACACCAAAACCCCCCTTCATCATAACTTAGGATGAGGTGGAAATTCAAAAATGAGAAATGGGTCCTAACAACTAAGCTTGATGAGGCACCCATGAACAACAAGGATCTCAAGTAGTAGAGGAAAACCCAGTGGGAAAAACCATCCACTTACAAGAGAAGAAAAATCCCTAAAAACCTAAGAAAGATGCATCAAATGGGTCCCAACAACTAAAAGCTTGATAAGGTACCCATATACAGTTGCAATCTCTCTGGAAGAAGAAGAAGAAGAAGGGAAGAGAGTAAGGAGACAAGAGGGACTGCAAAAGATGTGAAGCCATAGTCAGATTTGAACTTTGTAACTCTTACGAGGTCTCTAAGAAGAGTGTTGATGACATGGTCCCTACTTGTAGACGGAAGAAGATCCAACCACATCGAATAATGTTCTTGCCCTTGGGAAGGAAAAAATGGTTTCCTGAAAGTCCGCCCACTTCGCAAAGGAAACCAAAGGAAACGATACAAAGAACTCTGAATCTGGTACATTGAAATGTGACATAGGTCTAACAAATGAGTGCAAAGGAACCGAAGGTAATGACATGAGTGTAGAAATGTCGAGTGTAAGAGAGGAACATCCACCAAAAGGATTCCCAAGTGAAGTGAAGGAAAAACAACAACCCCACAACAAGTAAAAGAGGATCCATAAAAGACATGGATCAATGATGGTCTTCAAAAAAGTGGAAATGATGAGAGTCCCGAAGGGGACTCCCAAAAAAGGAGATGAAGGAATCCTTTGAAACACATGTATAAGGATGAGAAACTTTCTGCACTGCATCACAAGTAGGAATTGTAAATAGACGACGAAGGTCTCAGGCTAATAATCATCCCAAAAGGGTGGCTTGAAAAATAGAAGAGTGATGTCTAAAAGGTATGAATCATCAATGCATGAAGGAGGAGTGAAAGGGCCTCACACACTAGAAGTGGAAAGGAGGAAAATGTAATGAACGTATGAGGCTGAGAACAATACTACCCGATGTCTAATGGGAAGGGAGGAGTGTTGAAATTCTCTAAAAGGTAGTTGAGAGGAGGAGAAAATTATTCATCTATACTCTCATCACCATAACTAGAAGAACAATTTTCATCATTAGGGATAGAAACAGAGAAAAGTCTGTGTCAAAGCAGAAATGTCATCACATGAAGAGCAAGAGGAGATAATTGTATCAATAGAAGTAGGAGTGGTTATCTCTGAATGGTCTAAAAATAAGGACAAAAAATTCTCCAAATAGTGTGAGGAGGATCTAAGTGTGCCACATGAAGGTGGAGAGGTTTGGAGACATGTAACATCAAGTGACCAAAAACATGGTCACACATGTCGAGGTAGTCTTGAGCGATAAGGATCGGTAGGTGTAAGAACTTGCCCATACAAGAAAGGGATAAATGCCCTCGTGAGTAAAGTAACGTTCCATAGAAGCATGCCATGATTTGTAATTCTCTCTACCAAGAATAAGTGGCGTGTTTGAGAAGCGATCTGCGAAACTCAATTCGAAATAACATCATCCATGGTGTGCCTGTAAGAAGTGCAAAATGAAAGAAAAGAAGGGTGTAAGAATACACACAAGGTTGCAAGACATCGGACTCAACCAAGAATGTGTCTACATGCAATACAACACCCAAGAACAATGATAAACCCCATGTTTGCAGAACTTTATAAGTAGTGCGTTGATTGAAATAAGGTGTGTTCATGTGACATGAGACAATTGACCACTCACCTTGCAGTAGGTGAAAAATCACACAAGATAGGGATAATTTTAGTGGCAAATATTCGTAATATGGCGAAAATTTCATTTTAGGAAAATTTGAAAAGGTGATTTTTTCGGAGTGGGTCGGTGTCTGTTTGCCTAAAATATACAGTATAATTTTTTTCGGTGGGTCGGCCGCCTTCATTTGAAAACATCTCCTATAAAAACCTAGGTGATTCATCGGGTAGTATACCTCAAGTAGCTTACTAAATTACCAATACTGTGAAGTTTGAACTCGCATACTCTTAAGCACCAGAGATTTTTGTTATCTGTTAGGGTTAGTTGTTGATGCGTGATAGGGACATAGTTGACACGTGACAAAGAGTTATTACAGACACGCGACAAGGAGATATTGTAGATGCATGAAAAAGGAATAGGTTTGACGTGCGTCGAGAAAGAGTTGAAGCGTGACAGGGCATAACAGTTGACACGTGACAAGTTCAGAGTTGACACATGATAGTAACTTCAGATAGTGGGCCTTACGACGAGCATAGGAAGTCGACGCGCAAGCAAGGCGCGGAGTTGGCGTGCGGCAGAGACCTCGGCAGTGGACGTACAGCAATGTGAGACCTCGATGCAGTGGACATAGTCGCTACTTGGTTCTTTTGTTGACACAGGACTCTCTTCAAAATAATGGAAGGTGCTAGTTCAAAGAATGCGAAGAACCTGAAAGTAAGTAAGAAATCTCAGAAATCACTCTTCAAGTATTTTGGAAACTCTACGGATACGAGATATTGAAAATACTAACCATAGAGATTCCACCACAAAGAATCGAATCTCGATTGTGTGGAAGGTATTATTGAGGTGGACATGCATTCTGCACAGTATCAAAGTCAAACAAATGACACCTATGATAATATGCCGATCTTGAAGATATTGTTCCTATTGGGGTGCAACCAGAAGTGCATCAAGATATCACACATACAAATACTTAGCAAAATGGAACACATAAATCAAATTCAAATTCCAGTCCAAGAAAGAGGAAACCAGGTGATTGTGATATTGCTCAAAATTCTACTCAAAAAAGTAAAACATTGAAAACGAACAAGAATATGTGGACCATTGGCAGGACATACAAGTTTGATTGGGCAGCTAAATTTCCGTTTATTGAACCTGTACAATCATCTAATTCTGAAGAGATCCCATCTAAATGTACATGTACAATATGTACATGGAAATTGGGAAAGCAACAAAAATGCAAATCAAGAAATTTGGACACTATAGAAAAACATTGTGGAAAATAATATTTGATTGTAATGGGGTGAATGGCCAAAAATCAAAAACACAAGGTGGAAAACTAAAAAGAATGCATGCATGTTAAATACGTAGTGGAATATGAGGTAGAGCGAAAAAAACATGAGACATCTCTTGGAAAAGGGAGGAATGATCACATTGCATATTGGTAAGATGAAACAAACAAATCTACATGCATATATCATACAATTCTCTACTCTATTTCACATACTAAAAAAAGGAAGACCGATTTGGATTTCCTCGATTTCAATTTTTTTATCAATTTAATGGAATCTTTGAATGTACCTCTGGAAGTGTCATTGTCCGAAAGTAGTGGATGGGAAATGGAAAAATGCCTTTCAATGATAGAGATGAAAGATTTGAAAGAGAATGTAAGAAAAGCAATTTTTATCTCTCTTTCAATTGATAAAGTGACAATAGTCGACAACACCGCATGGGTATGTATCCACATTTATACTTTAGAAAATCATATAAGGACACCACATCTGTTGGGTGTTATGAAAATGGTTGAAAATCGCAATGCCGAAAACCTACATAAAATAGTTGTTTCTCATTTGAAAGATATTGCTGGAATGACTGATTATGAAATTGCTACGAAGTTGGTATGCATTGGAGCAGATGGTGCATTTGTCATGCAGGGTCACCGAAACAGGGTTGTGTGTTAGATTACAAACAACAACGGTGGCCCCATAGATGCTACCAATTCACCTTTGTATGGCTCACGAGAATGAATTTAGCGTATAAAATGGTAAACAACCACAAAAATGTTGCTAAATTAGAAGACCTTATAAGAGAACCGCATGCCTATATGTCAAGCAACCCAAAGCAATTTCTCGCGTTCGAGAAATTTGCAATTGGAATTACAGATGTCAAAAACTTCAAGGATTTTCGAGACTAGATGGATCTCTTTGTATGAACTCGCATGCAGAGTTTTTGAGGAGTATCGTGAGGTTCATTTTAAGAGACCTCTTGGAAATCGAAGGTGGAGAATACCTGGCGAATATCCTCGGAACCGGTTTCGCGGGAAGGTGAATTTTTTGGGGGTTGTATGAAAAAATTTCGCCTGATTGTCAAGTGCTGCGACAGAAGGCTGCAGACGCGCGACGGGAGATTTTGCTGTCGCACATCAAAAAAATGCATTGACGCGCGTCAACAGACCTCAGTGACACGCGTCAACAACCGTAATGACGCGTCACTGAGGTCTATTGATGCGCGCGCGCCACCGAGGGTGCTATCCGAGTCACGCGTCTGCAGCCTCCGACCTCTGCTTTCTCATTGAAAAATCTCGGCGTCGCTCATCAACAAACTCTTTGTCATGAGGATCGGGATGCCGACACGCGTCCACTGAGAGGGTGTCGCATGCGCACATCGAGGGAGATGTCGCGCGTCACTAAGGGGATGTCGCGCGTCAATGAGGGGGATGTCACGCGTCACTGAGGGGGATGTCACGCGTCACTGAGGGAGATGTCGCGTCACTGAGGGAGATGTCGCGCGTCACTGAGGGGGATGTCGCGCACACCGAGGGGATGTCGCGCGTCGTCGAGGGGGATGTCGCAGCGGTCACCGAGGGGGATGTCGCGCGTCATTGAGGGGGATGTCGCGTCACTGAGGGAGATGTCGCGCGTCACTGAGGGAGATGTCGCGCGTCACTGAGGGGATGTCACGCGTCACTGAGGGGATGTCGCGCGTCACTGAGGGGATGTCGCGCGTCACTGAGGGGAGATGTCGCGCGTCACTGAGGGGGATGTCGCGCGTCACTGAGGGGGATGTCACGCGTCATTGAGGGGATGTCGTGCGCCGTCAGAGGGGATGTCGCGCGTCACTGAGGGAGATGTCGCGCGTCACCGAGGGGGATGTCGTGCATCACGCGAGGGGGATGTCGCGCGTCACCGAGGATGCCTTTATGCCGCACGTCACCGAGGATCTTTGTCGCACGTCTGTAGCCTCTGCCCTTTTCTTCCTCATCGAAAAAATCTCCATGTCGCTCGTCAACAAACTCTTTTTCATGCATCTACTATGCGTCAATATCTGCAGTATCTCCTTGTCTACAAACCCTCCTTGTCGCGCGTCAATAACTTACCCCCTTGTCGCACGTCTATAATACAGGATATATCATATTATTGAAAAATGTGAAGTAGAAGTGTTCTACCTGGCGAATAATCTAGGTTTATATAGGGGATATTTTTCAAGGGTAGCGAAGTGACCCTAAAAAAATTAAAGTGTAATTTTTAGCGAACAGTCTCAACCCGTGCTTAAAAAATTTGCCTTTTCAAAATTTTCAAAAATGGAATATTCGCCATATTACGAATATTCGCCACTAAATTTTCCCCGAGGAGTATCCTTCGTTGGTGGTTTCATGCACAAATATCGTCATGAAGTTGATAGAAGCGAGGGACTTGTTGTTCCGTTCAACTAATTTGGAGACATTTCTTACATTGGTTGGTATTCTTTCAATGTTAAAGGAGATCAATACACCGATGAAGCATGCATAGGGCAGATTAATCTATATTGTGGATTTTATACGGATGAGAAAAATGGTATGTCAAAGTCTTGACATATTGTATTATTCCCAAATATAGTTTTTATGCACTGTTTTTGAGAGTTGGAAAGCTTTATTAGATCTTAAAATCCAAAGCACCTTTTTGAGATTTAATATCCATGATCACCTCTCGCATCACTTGTTAATGGGAGGGAAATATCACTTTGCACATTTTTCAAAAACATCAAGATATTACATGATCAGAATGAGAAGATGTTCCCGTGACACGTAATCTCTTTGAGTCTGTTATAGTTGAAACAAGAATAAAGCTTAAAAAAATTAGAATCCTTGTCATCAGAAATTAGGGAACGTTTCTGTAAAGATAAAATTCTGGAAGCCATGGGTGTGATGAATCCTAATTTTTGGAATACTGAAGGTGGCCATGCAGACTTTGTCAGAAAGCATTTCCATAAATCCATGGGTACAATAATGGAACAATTCACAAAGACTTCAGAGCTCAAGGGTATGGAAATCAAAGGTATACTAAATGTTGATTTATTAAAGTTTCAATCAACAAATTTTGCAACAACAATGAGGAACCAATATAAAATTTTAGACGAACCTTCTGAAAGTGGTGCTATTACAAGGATGTGGCGAGGAATCTATCAAATTTCTATCTTACAAGAAGATATCAGTGAATATTTCAGATTATATGAGTTATGCCAAACAATGATTTTGGGGTCTATGGAGGACGAAAGGGTTTTCAGTGCATTATCATTTATAAAATCAAAACTAAGAAACAGTTGGATAAAAATCTGGAAAGTTGCATGAGGTGTTATATTTCTCAATACTCCATTGAAACCTTTGCTCATTGAAGCGAGCAATTGCGCATTGAATTCCCTTTGCGAAAGAAGAGGTGTGAATAATACAGCTACAAGTACAACTGTTCCCAACCTTGAGAGTGTAATTGGCTCATCATCACATTCTATAGAAGACAACATCGAGTTTGAAGAAGCTATTGATAATGGATTGTTTCAACTTTAAATAGGTATCTTCTTTATCTTAATCTTATTGTTTGTCACTTTACATTTTTTCAGCTCTTGTTATCATTAAAGATGTTACAGGTCTATATATTTAAATTTATTTAACTACAATCTTTTTATTTTTTTGAAAACGTGGGTTGACATCCATCCGAGGAAGCTGGTACTTCTCGGGACTGACAATGTCAGGCAATTCACCCATCTATCTACTAATCCATTTCTCGTGTTGAGTTTTCTTAAAACACAGATCTAGCACATTACCAGTGGTAGTGATGATTTCAACTTTAAATAGGTATCTTCTTCACCTTAATCTTATTGTTTGTTACTTTACATTTTTTCAGCTCTTGTTATCATTAAAGATGTTACAGGTCTATATATTTACATTTATTTAAATACAATCTTTTTATTTTTTTGAAAACGTGGGTTGACATCCATCCAAGGAAGTTGTTACTTCTCGGGACTGACAATGTCAGGCAACTCACCCATCCACTAATCCATTTCTCATGTTGAGTTTTCTTAAAACACAGATCTAGCACATTACCAGTGGCAGTGATGATTTCAACTTTAAATAGGTATCTTCTTCACCTTAATCTTATTGTTTGTTACTATACATTTTTTTCAGCTCTTGTTATCATTAAAGATGTTATAGGTCTATATATTTACATTTATTTAAATACAATCTTTTTATTTTTTGAAAACGTGGGTTGACATCCATCCGAGGAAGCTGTTACTTCTCGGGACTGAAAATGTTAGGCAACTCACCCATCTATCTACTAATCCATTTCTTGTGTTGAGTTTTTTTAAAACAAATATCTAGCACATTACCAGTGATGATTTCAACTTTAAATAGGTATCTTCTTCACCTTAATCTTATTGTTTGTTACTTTATATTTTTTTCAGCTCTTGTTATCATTAAAGATGGTATAGGGCTATATATTTACATTTATTTAAATACAATATTTTATTTTTTTGGAAAACGTGGGTTGACATCCATCCGAGGAAGTTGGTACTTCTCGAGACTGACAATGTCAGGCAACTCACCCATATCTCTACTAATCCATTTCTCGTGTTGAGTTTTCTTAAAACATAGATCTAGCACATTACCAGTGATGATTTCACAACAATCTAATACACTAAATGTAAGTTAAACCCTATCATATTTGCAATTATGTTTAATTTCTTACCGGTGATGATTCTTTCTTGATTTCTTATAATTATGTTTAATTTATTTTTTATATTTGCAAAATGCTTTGATATATTTTTTAAACTTTGTGGGATAAAATGACACAATTGAATTTCACAGAGGAAAATATTTCTATACTATACAATTCATAATCCACGATACATTATACAATTTATAATATACGTCCACATAAAATTTATCATCATCCATATATATCATGTCATCACCATATCATTATCATAATCCTGAGTCCTGACACTACAATTTTTATTAAAACAATTATTTATCTAATTTAAATTTATTAAAACAATTCCATTTTTTAAAAATATTTCATAATCATATCATTACAAGTATATCCGTTTTAATTTCATCTATATCCAGTCTAATGTCATCTATATCCATTTTAACACATTCCATTTATTTATCATCTATATCCATTCTAATGACATCATGATCATATCATTACAAGTATAGAGAAGAAGAATTATCGTGCTTGAAGCTAAATCTACGTCCACATTAAATTGATCATCATCCATATATATCATATCATTATCATCATTCATCATCATCTATCATCATTCCATGTTTCTAAAACAATTATCCATTATCATCATTCATCATCATCTATATCCATCTATATCATTCATCATCTACGTCCACATACAATTCATGATAATCCAAGTAAACAAGAAACATACGTCATCATGATTCATCCTTATCTAATGCAATCACCATTAAGAGTAAACCAAAAAGCATAAACTCCATATACAATCTAAAAATTCTATCAAATCCATATGTAATCAATATTTAAAGTTTCCACATAATTAAATTCAGATACCATACTCAATATTTAAAGTTTCCACACTCAATATTTTGAAGTTTCCACACAATAATAAAAGTTTCAACTTTCAACCCTCTTTTTCTTTATCCATTTCAACTCCTGTGCTCCTTTCCCCAATGATCTCTTCCCCTATGGATGTACCCCTTTCCCCAACAACAGAAATAACCCCAAAACTTATAAGATCTTCCACAACACTGTCCAGATTTTTAAAAATTCTTTCTTCTTGATTTGTCACATCTCCATGTGACAACAAATTTGGATCAGCTGTTGCCTTAGCTTTGAATAATATTTCAGGGTCGAAGTCGTGCTCTTTAATTATCTGCTTTAGTGTATTGTTTTGTTTGTTAACCAAAACAATATTTTCCTTCAAATTCTTAGCTGCGGATAAATTGTTCTTCGTTGTTTCCAAGTGAACTTGGAATACCTTTGCTTGACTCTTCAAATTTTCATATTTCAACTGCACAAAAAGAGTAATGTCAATTCAACATATTACTAAAAAATGAAAATTTCAAATTAACAAGAATGATTGTTTGAAAGTGATAGTACTTACAACCACTCTATCTCTCTCGGCATTTGCAATTGCTACCAGATCCTTGTCCTTAGACCATTTGTTAAAATATGCCTGGGCCTCAAGCACTAATATTTTCCAATTTGTTTAATGTCTTATCCAAAATGTCGTCTTTATAGTTGTTATACGTGACAGTCCCACTTCTTACTTGGGTAAGTAAGGAATCCATCTTCGTAGGTTGATTCTGGACTGCAGCGTATAAACTATCCCTTTGCCAATAATTTTCATAACGACTAATAATCTCATTGATAAGAACTTTAGCCCTTCTCTCCCATTCTATGAGTTGATTGATATGAGGTAGAATAAACTCACCGACATGGGATTGACAATCATAACCAATTAAGTTTTCCAAAGGAAAAGGTAACAATTGTTCACTATCTAGATCTGATGAAGATGATCTTCTTGGAGAAGTCTCGGGGCTTTTACAAGATCAACTGCTACTTGTTTCGCCTTTGGGTGGCCTGATCTGTTTGTGATAAAATTAATCAAGATTCAGATAAATAAATTTAAATTGAAATGTAATTCAATATTGTAAAGCATGTTTAAATTGAAGTATACCTGCTGGCCTTGAATCATCTCACGGGTATTGAAAAAACCAGTTGGGTCATTGCTATCAATGCCCAAATAATCTTCATCTAAATTTATATTATTCAAAACTGATATTCTGTTGCCTTTGGGCAAGCCACCAAGTGAGAGCATTGGAATTCGAAATGAGGAGGCAATGTTTAGTGTCCCGCTAGGGGCCGAAGCAATTGGCATGCATTTACCAATGTTCTTTTTCACTGTTCCTCTGGTTGGCATTTTAAAAATTATTGGTTGAGTGGGTGTTGGTGCCATTGTTTGATCAGAAGGACTACAACGTGATGTGCTGAAAAGTTCAAGAAAAAACATGAAAAATAGGAAAACAATCCAAAAAGGCAAAAACTATGAAATTAAATGTAGTATTGAAAAGTTGTACCTTGTTGTCGAGGGGTAGTTTTTCACGGTGCTAAGGGTGGCCATGTAGGAGTAGTATTTGGTGGTTGTTCAGAAGATACAAATGCATGCGACTGTATGGAGTGAGTTGGGGAAGAAGGTTGAGTTTCCGAAACACGTGTATGGTCCAAAGTCCCTGCAATGTCATCAACATTAAATGTTATGTCAATTCAATTGGTTAAAATTTAAATTGGAAAATAAAAATACAAATTTGGAATTTGTAAATAATATATGAGAAGGTATTACTTCTCTGGCGTTTAATGAGTTCAAACTGTTGAGGGTTTGGAGAGGAGTGAGCTTCCATTTCAGATTGGGAGTCTCCCGAAGCCTCAACGTGTTGTTGGCCTCTTCCTCTTGATAACACCTTTTTTGGGGAAGGGCTTCAATAAATCTTCTCTGCAAACCATAAATTGTTAATAATTGTGCAGTGTAATGTTGAAAATTGAAATACAAACTAAATAGTTTATACTTGTTGTTCTTCAAATGGAATTGACAACTTCATCAACTCCTCACAAGACAAGTAGAAATTTTTTTATCTTTTAAATTTAAAAGTGCCTCGTAATAAAGACCGAGGAGATAGTTTGTGGAATAAATGACGGAGTTTTTTAAAGCTTTGAATTTGTTATATCAGTTCTTATTTTTTTGATAGATAGGTGCACTAATCAAATTTTTATTTTGAGATAGTGGAAACTATGTATCTGATTAATGGCCCGATTTTGGTATATTTGTTTGGCGACCCCGCATAACTATTCTAGATTGAAAAAATAAAATCATTGCAGCAAGAAAGTGGTCTATAATTGCTTTGCGTATCCACACCACCCTGGATTTATTGACATGAGCTGAAAATGCCAAAGCAAAGTGGGAATTAATATAAATTTATAACACTAAATTGTATCGAATAAAAATGATGAATAAAAACAAATTATACTTACAATCAACATGAAACCAAATGTTGATTCGAGAAATTTCTTGTCTTCTTCTAGGAGTGTTGCCGTTGTTGTAACAATTGGTAAATTTCTGAATGGAAGGCCCGTAAACCGATGGATGTCATTTGCTTTGATACTAAATTGGAACATTCGACCATCGTTCAGAGTCACATAAAAAAGGTTATCCTCTGTATTGTAGGATGAGAGAAGGTAATTCAAAATATTTAGATCTATTTCAAAATGGGGCATGTCAATGAGCCCAGTAAACTCACATGCATCCATCAAATCTTTATATTCGGAAGACATCTTTAAAACAGTATGGATGTGGGGGCACAAGGGATTCCTGTAGATGATCTTGCCCATGGATTGGACTGGATTCTCTTCTTGATTTTTTTCTTGAGCTTGCGGTTGGGAAGCATTTGAAGTCGACATTATAGTTGTGCTTGCATCTTTGACAATGAGGGATACCTGCAAAAAAATTGAGAGCCGAAAAGTGTAAACGAGAAAATGACCGGCGGGAGGGTATTTATAGGAAAAATTACACGTCGATGAGCTCTGTGACGCGACGCCAATGGGATCTATTGATGCGCGTCAATGGGCTCTGTTGATGCTGCGCCAATGTGCTCGCTGACGCAGCGTCAAAAGAGGCATCGACACGCGTCAACAGAGCCCATTGACGCACGTCAACAGATCCCATTGACACGCGTCAACAAAGGCCATTGACGCGCATCAACAAAGGCCATTGACGCGTCGTCAACAGAGCCCATTGATGCGCATCAACAAAGCCCATTGACGCGCGTCAATGGGCTCTATTGACGTTGTCTTGACGCGTGTCAAGGATGGTTATTGACGTCGTATTGTCACGCGTCAAAGGTGCATCGATGTCTGGAACTCTGATTTCTCTAGCTCGAAAAACCAAGGTGAAAATTCAGTTTTGGAATACTATCAAATTCACCTTTCGCTGAAACTAGTTCTAGGGATATTCGCTAGGTATTTTCCACCTACAATTTTATAGAGGTGTCTTAAAATGAACCCGACGCAAGAGTGGAGGCCACAATAATTCACCGAAAGCGAGTAACAACATGTAAGCACACATAAAAGGGCGTAAGCAAGGAACAAGGGAAAACCGTGTTCAGTGTGAGAGAAGGTGTCTCACATCACAAAAAGGGGCTCTCTTACCACAAGGTTGTGGTGGACACACTCACTAGTCTTGAAGTAAAAAATAGCACTACAATGGCGACAGGACAAAAAAATCACTTAGAAAATCCCAATAACCCTATAATGAAGCCAAAAAAGGATACCCCCCTTAAGGATAGAATTTTTAATTAATTTTCCCTTAATTAGGATTAATCTAATTAGAACTATATCAATAGGGAAAAAATGATAAGAAAATCAAAAGAAGGTAAATAAGGTTCCTTGACTCAAGGCGAGCCAATGCAACTCGACGAGCTAGCTGGAAAGTTGGTTGAGGAGGCGAGCTAGTCAGGAGTGCTTGAGATGAATGAGATGAGTTGGGAGTTGGGCTATTGGGTTGTCGAGTGGGAGGTGAGCTTGAGGGGCCTAGTGAGTAGGTCTAGGTAGGGTCTGAGTGGAGGCATGTCCGAGGTGAGCTAGCACAAGATCTAACACACGTCAAGCTAGAAATGGAATGTAGGAAAGTTACGAAATCCACGTGCTAAACAAGCGATGAGCTAGCGGGTGCAACGTGTCGACGTGTGTGGTGTGACTATCAAAAAGGTGAATGGAAACAATCATGTCGAACTAGTAGAGATCCTTTGGGCAGGGGTGAATATCCCTGAGTTAGGTTGGCGTAAAGTGCAAGTAAACACTGTGGCCGGGCAGAAAAACACGGACAACCAGGTGTAAGAGAAATTGGAGAATGTAACATGAGTCAAAACATGAACAAACTTGACTAGGAACAAGGGTGGAAATGATGACTTGTAGGGCTAAGTGCATAGAGTGCAAAACCAACATGAGCTAAGGAAGGGTGAGAAGTAAGGAATGAGCTCATGTGTAGAGGCGAGCTCATGCGAGAAGGGGTGACGATCAAGGGCACAAGTCCATAATGGGATGGATACAATGAATAAGGTCAAAAGAGAAGGTCTTACGGAGAAGCAAGGGAGCTCGGGAGTAGAAAACCAAGGGTGAGAAAGAGCATGAATAGGGAATTCAAAGACATCAAATCAATGAACCAAATGCAACTAATATGTATGTAATGGAGGAAGCGACACGGGGAGTAGGGAACAATGCACATAGAGTTGGTGTGAGTGGAACACAGAATGAGCCAACAATAAACTTGATCAAACACGCCATAACCGCTATCAAAATCTAGGAAAACACAACTCGTAGAAATGTAAACCTAAACTTATATGAAGGGCATAGTTGAGTATAGAGGGAGAGATGACGAGATGTGATAGCTCGAGTAGGAAGTGAGTTGGGGCCGAGTTGGGCCCTAAAAGCAGCTTCCACCAATTGAAGCCCGATAAGCACAAAACCTCATATTTGTACATTGAACATGCAATAAAATATAGAACATGCATGTAGAGCACAGCAAACCTTAGAAAAAATATAAACCAAACACAACCAAAAAACTCCAAACAAGACGTGAACCCTGAATAAAACCGGATCAATAAAAATAAGATAAAAATGGAATAACGATTATGAAGCTTGCACATGAAACGAGTAAGAACACAAAATCAAGAGTAGTATGCAACAGAAAATAGAGAGTGGCGCGGATCCTAACAACATGCTCTGATACCATGATAGAGAAAGTGAGAATGAGGATCATGTAGGATAACACGCACATCAACCGAGTTACACTCGAATGACAACGTGACAAATTTCCATGAGGAAGAAAACATTCAACCATGAAACGTGCATGCAAAGAAAAGGTATGCTCATCCTCATAGATCTAAAAAGGGTACAAATAGGAGTGCTTTGTAACTCCCAATGCATAACAATCATAACTCCTCAAGTGGATAAGAGGAGTTGCATTCCTGAAATGGAAAGTAACTCATGTATGACGATTTGATACACACCGCACAACAACGGAATCTGTCATACCCCCTAAAACACCTAAGACCTATGATATCACCTATGTGAGATGATTCACCACGTGATGTGGAAAATGCCACAAGATGAAAAGAAAATTACACACACCAACATCAAAGTTATGATGTCATCAAGTTGATTGGAATGGCAAGTGGGACGATTGGGTGTTAACACGTGGCTGAGAAAATTTTGGAAAAATCATTTGTTTAATTTCTTACCTTCCAATCTTCAATGGTCAAGTGTGCGGTGACACTATTTGCACACTAGTGACGTATCAACCGATGATGGTTTACTTTTTGTCAAGAGGGGTTCCTTTCCACCTTTACTTCACATTACATTGGTGGTGATTTTCAATATAAACCATATTATAAGCCTCAAAATGAGAAATGTGGGACTAAATTGCATTGTAGTTACAAAGAATAATGTTAAGCTCTTAGGTCTCCATGTGAGACCCTAAACATTGCCAAGTGTCATTGTTAATACTCCACATTCTAACACATTCAAACTAGCAATTCCAAATTAAGCGCATTACACCAAGTGAATCACAATAACACCCAAAATCCAAGGATGAGATCAACAAGTGAAATGGTCCTTTGAATGAGTTAAAAGGGGTCAAAACTTAAATTTCAAATCTTGTTTGTTTGCATTCCACATGCATGTGGAAGTAAATCATGCAAAGCACATATGATAAGTTCTTAAGGCTTAGTCAAGCCTTATCCAAAATGCTACGTGGTGTTGGGATTTGAACTCCTCACCCTATGCAAGATATTTTTAGGTCCTCAAAGAACTCATCCAGACCATTTTTAGTATGAGTAACAAATAATTTATTTTATATCCCTTTTTAATTTGGGATTTTTAGCTAAAAGGCATATAAGGTCATTTTTAATGGGATTTAAATCCCAAAACCTATGCCAAAGTAAAATGGATTAGCCATTAGACTATGAGACCAAATAAACAATATAAATATGCCCTTATTGTATTGGAATAAGTAATTTTTAATCCCTTTGTAAAGGAGAAGGGAATGTTGTAACCATTTATAATGGGTTTAGGTTCTTTAAAGGGGGAGAGAGAGAGAGAGAGAGAGAGAGAGAGAGAGAGAGAGAGAGAGAGAGAGAGAGAGAGAGAGAGAGAGAGAGAGAGAGAGAGAGAGAGAGAGAGAGAGAGAGAGAGAGAGAGAGAGAGAGAGAGAGAGAGAGAGAGAGAGAGAGAGAGAGAGAGAGAGAGAGAGAGAGAGAGAGAGAGAGAGAGAGAGAGAGAGAGAGAGAGAGAGAGAGAGAGAGAGAGTATAGAGATGCAAGATTTTTGTTATAGTCAAAGATCAAACCTAAGAGAAACCTAGAAGATAGAGATTATCTATAGATTAAAGCACTATTTTGGGAGAGATAGTTTTCCATTAGATAAGATTTTGATGGGAGAAAATTATATTTTTGCATCATTTAACCAATTGGTTAGTGTTTAGTAGAATCGAGGAACAATCCAATTGGATGAGCTCCATTATCAATATGTGGAGTATTTTTCTCTATTTTATTTTAGTTTCATGTTGTTTAAAATCAATATTGGTTTGACTATTTTATGTTTAAGATAGTTTTTACATAATTACGTGAAATTACGGACAATTGAGAAAATCAAATTTGATATCAAAAATTGGTGAAATAGTAATATGCATAAACTAATCACTGGGATCAAATTTGATATTTATTAAGCCAATTTTCACATAAAAATATGGGAAATTAAAAAATTATTAAGTATTTAAAAGTGGAGAAACCGAGTTTGTTTAAACGCCCATTTTCGATCATGAAATCTACAAATATGATTTTACATAAAATCTCATAATTATCATACTATGAGTTCTCATGGATCTTCCATGGATGAAATGAAAGAGGGGAGGCCTTATATTTATAGCATTTGGAAGGTCTCATAAATATAGATGTTTACCCTACCTTATTAAATAAGTTGGTTGGCCACTTTACACATGGTGAAATGATATATGTGGAGTAGGTGTGCAATCGACTTAAGATCGCATAAATATTAGTGGTTAGCCTACCTTATTAAATAAGTTGGTTTACCACTACACACATGGTCAAATAACACGTGGTATGAGCATGTAACTTGGAATTTCTAGAAAAGTAAGCCACACATTCTAAATTAAACTCTTATTTCTAAAATATAAATGTCTAAAACCCGGAAAAATAATTAACTACCTAAGTCAAATTAAGAATTAAAAATGTAATTAGGAAATTACACAAATATTTTTCTCATTACCCACAAAGGTTATGTTGATATAATATTTTACTCTTTATTTGTTTTTATTGTCATATCGTGCAAGAAAATTTCTTACATCATGCTCGTGAGAAAATATATTGGAACAATAATATGTTGGGTTAAATCATAAGTGGTGGATTTATTTATATATTTCTTGATGCGAAAAATAATTTTGACAATCGACATCTCATTCAAATTTGGGGTTTTTCTTTAATAGACTTGAAAAGTTGTGATGAATAACAAATCATGTTGATTCCATGCTAGACTTCAAAAACTCGGCATGAAATGCTATTTTGGATTATTTTTGGTGTCTTATTGAAAACTAAATTTTATCCACAAAGGTTATGTTGATGTAATACGTTACTCTTTATTTGTTTGTTATTGAATGCAAGAAAATTTCTCACATTATGCTCAAGAGAAAAAATATATTGGAACAATAATATGTTGGGGTAAATCATAAGTGGTGGATTTACTATATATTTCTTGATTGCAAAAAATAATTTTGACAATTGACATCTCATTCAAATTTGGGGTTTTTCTTTAATAGACTTGAAAAGTTGTGATGAATAACAAATCATGTTGATTCCCATGCTAGACTTCAGAAACTGGCATGGAATGCCATTTTAGATTTTTTTTGGTGTCTTATTGAAAACGAAATTTTATTCAATCTTCAAAGGGGATATAAAGAGAATACAACATTTTCTCATAAAAAGTGGTCATGATTGCTTGAAAGGGATGATATACGAGATTAATAGGGAAAATGGGTGGTGTCAACTATAATCTCTCGACATTGGTGGGTATTTTTCCAATTTGGGAATTTCCTCATCCTTCACCTTGGAATTTCATCCTCATATAGTTTGGAAGCAAAAATAATAGTATTTCATACCTTCTTGGGAACATATCAACTTTGAAAGGTGAGACAATTTTTTTGATCTTTGAGCCAAACCGTAAAGGGCCCTTGTAAGATGATTTGATTACCACCAATGTCTATGATTTAGATTACCTCAATAATAATAATATTATAGATAATAACAAAAACAACAACAATATATAATAAAAATAAAAATAATAATGTTGCAATTGATTAGGAGAATAAGGTGGTAATAATTTTTTTGGATCGAAGATTAGATAAACTCATATTCAATGTATTAAAAATGGGTTTAGGTTTTTCCAAAACTCCTTTTTCAATACTTAAGGTTGATTGTTCTCTAAACAATATTTCCATTGTTGTTGTGGAAGAAATCAGAAAATTCATTGTGTGGTAACTTTACACCGTGTTAAACCTCACACTAAGAAATATCTCTAAAGATTAATGAGGAACTCTTAAGACATTGAACAAAAACAAAGACACCATTTTCTCATAGAAAATAAGGAAAATCCACCATTGTCATGAACCACATGAATTATGACATTAAAATGGAATAGCATTTACATAATAGTGGGAGCTATTGAAGGATTAACCATAACCCCATATCTCGCATCTTGAAGAATGTGATAAAGTTATCACATATAATCTTATAGATGATGTAACCAGAAAATATGACACTAAACAAATACATCACCCCTAAGGTCTTTGGTGCTCTAAAGATACATAAATAAGATAATCATTTAAGACCTATTTTCTACATCATCGACTCTCCTACCTATGGTCTTGAAAATTTCTTAGAAAACAGATTTAAACCTTTAATGGGAAAGACATTCTCTTACATCCATGACTTAAGTGATTTTGTAGAATTTGTCAATGAAAAAAATTTCTAACATAAAATTTAACAAAGAAATATAAGTGGAAGGAAGTCTTCCTTTCTATGTTTTCCTTTCCCAAAAAGGGTTGAATATCTAGCTAGGAAAGTCTATATAAAAGAAACCCATACATAATTATTCATGCATTCCTCTTTGCATCATCATCACCTAATATAAAAATAAGGATGGTATAAAAATATAAAGACTTAGGGATCCTCCAACTATAACTCTAGTATTTCCTCTCTATTGATGGGGTCTGATAGGGTTATACAAATCATTAATCACCAAAACATTAAGACCACGTTATTACTTGTTAATAAGTTAAGAATATATGTAATGTGTGTTAAAGACCATTTATATCCTACCCTACATAGAGGATTCTACTCATTCAAATTCTCATATGGCCATCGATAAGTAGAAATGACAAGGTCCATACAAATGATAATCAAGAAACACACAACCTGAAATTCACATGGAAAGGAAAGAGAAGTCAGATTTTGTGGAGCATTCACTCCACACCAAGCATGTTATATGTATTTAAGATGCCAAAGTCATCAAAAAGAATAACCAATTTAAAAACATGTTATATTTGCATCTTGTTAAATTTTGAATTTGTTAATAAGTACCTATAAGGCACATCATGGATGAGACACTTTACTTGATGAGACTATTATGTGATATGATTTGATTAGAGAATTTTACTAATGACATTATCTATATGTACATTGGCATATATTTTTTTCCAGTGATTGATTTCAAGTTGGTATTGAAGGAATTTAATGGTTCAATCATTTGCTATGACATGGCAATATATGATTTATTTTTCAAAATAGTTATTTTAATTACTATTTTTTTAATGAGTACTATGGGAACTCATTTTGACCATTATATTTGTGTATATATGATGATAGGTGTATGTATAAATGGAGTTCTAATTTGAGATAGGAAATTATTGCATACTGAAACATGATGAGAACAAAAGAAGTTTGTGTTGTGTTTCATACATATCTCACACTCTCTCCCCTTTCATTCCCTAATTACATTTAGGTATCACATGTATGTGTTTTAATTTTTAATGTGATCATCAACATCAATATGATTTTATGTGGGTCATTGAGTTGTGTTCAAAAACAATGTTTTGGCCTAGTATGTTAGATATGTTGCAATTGGGAACTAGTTATAATTATAGTTTTCTAGTTTAAGAAGTAGTGGCACTTGTTGACATAAATCCATTTGATGGTATGAATCTTCTACCCTTTATTTTTTAGATAACTATTATAGTTATTATTTTCTTAAGAATAAAATTCCTTTAAGGCACGAGCATGTTAATATTTTAGTGTGAAACCTTGTGGTAAACATGCTTGGCATATATTATTAAGAGTAGTTAATAAGGGATTAACGATATAATTTTTGATCATCATGTTGGTATTGAGCTTGGGGTAATCCTTATAAAAATTAATAACCTCAAAGGTCATTTTAGGGTAAATGAAGTTATAATGAATATTCCTTATTTGATAATAATTTTTTAATTTTTGTTATTGAGATGGGGTTTCCAACCTAAGTTTGGTTACTTGGAAGTTAGGGTCAATGGGAACTATGGTGGAGACCATGGTGGTTTTTAGAGATTAAAAAAATAGTGTCCTTAGTGGTCATTAGTGAAAATTTATATAGAGGAAAATGGTGGAAAAACATGAAGAAAAATGGGGAACTAAGAAGAAGAGATGAATAAGAAAAATACATAGATTGAGAGGTAGAAAGAGGAAAAAGTGCATTAAAGAGAAAATAATTTTTCAAGAAGGTGGTATGTATTATGTTCCTTGATCTGATATGTTAAAGCATGAATAATGAAATTAAATTAAGATGAATCATGATGTGAGGATACATTCTTATGGGAAGCTAGGAAAATGAATCCTTACACTTACCCCCCTGTTAGAAAATTCAATCTCTAATTAGGAATTGTGTGTGGATTCTTGCACCCTCTTTTATATATACCCTTATATTATTATAAAATGCATGAGTTATGAGTTTTACTACTATGATTTTATAGTTGAAGTTATGTTTATTGTGTAATGTGTGTTTATCCCTTAGATGAATGTAAATCACATGTTTAGAGATCTCTATGTGTGTGTGAATAAGTGATTTTGGTTGCATTTAAATGATGTATATATGTTAGAGAGAGAGAGAGAGGAGAATACTTTGTTGTTATTAAAATTTTGTTGCCTCCTCAAGCTCTATTAACCGTGGTTGCCAAAAGATGGGGAGGTATTTCCATGTTGTCCCCAATGTTGAACTTTGGAAAAATTTTGAGTCTACCACAAAATTTTGGTCACAGTCAACTAAATTCAATAAATATTTCTCAAGTATGTAGAAATCCTCTTGTAAATCGAAAATAAAAAAATTGAACACTTTTTCAAGTTTCTTTTCAAATCTTGAAAGATTGATCTAATGTAAATAAGATTTCAACCTTGTCTAACAAGGCCAAAATTCCTTGATCAATGTAAATCATATGTTTAATCGTGTTCGACAAGGCCAAAATTATATGATCGTGTGTAAATTGGAATTCTAACCTTTTTTGACATGGATAAAAGTCCGAGCAATGTAAATTGTATTTGAACTTGTCCGACAAGGACAAAACTATGAAGGGTAATTCAAAACTTTGACCTTGTTTTGATCAATGTAAATCATATTTTCAACCTTGTTTGACAAGGCCAAAATTATGATCAGTGTAAATTAGACTTTCGACCTTATCAAACAAGGCCAAAAAGATAATTAGTGTAAATCATACTTTGACCTTTTTGACAAGGAAAAAATTATGATCACTATAAAAAAATTCAACCTTGTCCGAAAAGTCCAAAAGTTTGATTAGTGTAAAAATTTCAATGTTTTAAAAGGCAAAAGTATGATCGGATAATTAAAATTTCAACCTTGTTTGACAAGGCCAAAAGTTTGATCAGTGTTTGGGCAAGCCATTTTTCTGCAATGATTATTTTGGAATGGAAATATCCCTTCGATATATGAATCTAAAAGTTCCAATTTTGGCACAAAAACATAGAAAATCAAGGTGTTCCAAAGGTCACAAGAAGATCAAATAATTCCCATATTGGGGCATCACCCTTGACCGGAGGGGAATTGTCCCTTGTCTTTTTGGGGTTTCCACCCCAAAGAGCTCCCATAACTAAAAAGGAAAAATATAATACTACAGTGTACTCAATGCAAAAGGTCACCAATGTGATGAAAAGGATCCTCATAAAAAGATAATGTTGTTGATGTGAATGAAGATTATGGGATATAATTGTAAAAAAGAAAGACTCGTTATTTACAATAAGTAATATCAATTTGAATGTGCAGTTTTAATATCTTGTATTTTTATCATTTAAAATTACACATTCCATTTTACAAGTTGCAAATTGACTTTGTCAATTTGCAGTCCTATGAGAATTCAACTCTTATCTCTATAAATGTGCAAATGGACTTTGTCAAAGTGCAAGTTTCTATTATCATGAAATTTAAATCTTTCTTCCACATATGTGACAAGCATCGTTGATACTCACACTTTAATTATCTCATGATTTTCATTCCAGGGTGGTGTCCATGGCTATTTGCAACAAAGAGAATGATTGAAACCATGCTCAACATGTATTTACTATTGAGTTCAATCAAATACTACTTCTAAATGTAATTAAAGAATGACTTCTATTGATAAATCAAATATTACTAAATTCAAAATTGAAATGTTGGAAGCGATGAAATTATAGTAATTTAAACAAATGTTGAATAAACAGAAATTAAATAAACAAGAAGTTCTCCTTCATGTGGGTGGAGTCGCTCTTTCTCCTTCCCTCCGATCTTTTCTATGAAAATCACACAAGTCGATCTAACCCAAAATCATGCACTTTATTGAATAGAATAATTTATTCAACAACAATCAACTAACTAACTCTATAATTCTACTACAAATGCCCTTTTATATCAAGAGTTCACTCTAAAAGAGGACAAATTATTTGTAATAATTAACTACTACTTAATGAAAGATGTATAAAAATATGTGTCAAGAGTTACAACTTTGAGAGAACAAGTGCATGTTGAACTTAGATTAGATTTCATCTTGGTAATAGATCAAATTTCATCTTGTTAACTCCGAGTGGAGTCCTTAATTAACTCTCAGTTGAGATAATTTAGTAAGACAAATTCTAAAGATCATGCATTGAATCCCTTAAATCATGGTGACTTCCAGTTTTTCTATTCATTTGTCCCATGTTTCCAGTCAAACTAGATGTTAAGTGGGAGTTGCATAATCTGCATGATGTCTAGATGGTAGTCCATGTTCAATGCTCTTTTCACCATGTCAACTCGTGTGCTAACTAAATCAACTTGCCTCCTTTCCGTTTGAGTCATTTTCTTCCTTCACATGATTCATGTGCCCTCATAGCATGAGTCTTGCACTCCAAAGTGAGTCATGTGCTAATGCGTGGGTGAGTCATGCACCAATTATTAATTGATTCCTACACTCCAAAGTGAGTCATGTGCTATTCATGGGTGAGTCTTGCACCAATGCGTGAATGAGTCTGCGATGGGCCATATCTAAGTCCTGTGTTGGCTTAAGATATGTTCTTCAACCACATTGTTAACGCATATAAATATTCATTTAAACTCATTTGAAGAAGCATACACAAGATGAAAATAATAAGGTTATGCACAAAACTTCCTTTCAAATATATTAAAGTATTAATTACAAAATGATAATATTAGTCTTAGTATAAAATGATGACATAACAAAATGGGGGTTCACATAGGAATTAACATGGCTAATCAAGTATGTTGATGTAAGATAGGGGAAATTTCCTTATAAATATTGGTTGTCAAATCATTAGACAAGGACTTTTACCTTGTTAGAGATTTTTACTTGGAGAGGTTACTTTGTGAGAATTACATAGGAGAGTTCTTTCAGGATATGTGAAGATATATTGTGCTATATAGATTATTGTAAAAGGGCATTTTTATCATTTCTAGAGAGGATTCAAATTGCTAAATACTCATAAGTATTTATGGCTAGATTTTGCGTTGCCCATAATTTTTTATAAGATCTCATATGAGAGAATTTGTGTTCATCTTCGTGAAGAAATAAAAGAGATTCACTAAATTGTGTTTCATGGTGTCTTTGATAATAATAATTTGTTCTTATGTCATGTGTTTATCCTTCTTCACTCCTTTCATGCATGTAGAATTCCAAGAAGAAATGTTTCTTCTATGAAGTAATATGCTTGTAAATTAGAATGTGATATTTGTATGCTTATTTAAAATGCAAGTTCCCCATTTATTTCTTCATTTCTAAATTGTTCACTCCTTTTCCCTCTCTTTCCAATTTATATCTCTTTCCTTGGAGTAAAACTTCACCTATGCACATTATGGTAAATAGAGTACATATTCATTCTTGCTCATATCGGGTTTTAATAAAGGGTGTCTCCTCATAATAGAGGAGGCACTTCATCCCATATAATGTTAATAAAGTATCATATTTTGGATGTGACAAAATATTTTACCAACATTCCACGAGGAACCTAATTTCATGAAGGGATTATTATTTCCTTCTCATAGGAAAGGAAATTCTTTAAAATGTTTATACCTATTGTTAGTTCTTTAGTAGACATAATTCCCTTCATGAGAAAACTCGAGGCAATTACTACGATCAAATTGGATGGGAATGATTCTCTTATTGGGGGAACTAAATTGGAACTATTTTTCCTTAAGGAATGTATCATTTTATGTAATAACGTTACTATAAATGGAATAATTATATCTCCCTAAGTGGATTTTAATGTAATATATGTATATTTGGAAGTTTATATAGAAAAACATTATATGCAAAAGTGTAGCGCTTGTGGGGATTCAATGATTAATATTTAAGTTGATTTAAAATATTGGTAGTGTATAATAATTATTACTTGTTATTTTGGCCTCGGAAATGATTTACAAATGAATACAATAATATTAAGTTAAATTCCATTTCATTGGGTTAATGGCGGTTTATGACGATGATGTTTGAGTTATAAGGGTTGGTGTTGATAGATTTAATAAACTCATTTCTTTCAAGTGATTTGAGTTACCTTCATTGGTATGTTGAATTTTTATTTTCATATCCCTTTGGAAGATGTTAAAATGGTGGATTTAAACTATGTTTGAATTTTATGTCTTTAGGATTTCTATAGTCACATGTGTTTCTATAAGTTATATGATGAATATTATATTTTTTGGTTGGCTGCGAGGGAAGATAAGGAACATTCACATGGACCATGCACTATGGATGAACAAGGTACAATGTTTACCTACCCCAAGATAGTTATGAACGCACATGTGAGACCCATTTTCTTGGTATGTGGTAGGACCTAATATCGATATAGAAATGGAATGACATGGTTAAAATTTGACCTAGTTAGGTTCCACTATAGAGAAAAAGCATAAGTAACTCAAGGGGGTCATTCCTTACGAAAGGGTTGTTATTTCTCTTAAAGACTAAAGGGTTTTATAGGTCCAACACATTATTATCGTAGATAAGATACATCATTCTCAAATTATTACTATCCAATTTACTAGTACAATCAACATCCAAAATTACCATGGTACAATTAGCTTTAAATAACAAGATTTCAAAATTCACCCTCCTCTAATGATTCAAATACTATCAATAGGTTCTTTTACATCAATTTCCATAGCAACAAGGTACAAACAACTTAATTTACCTAACCGACATATAAAAGTACGACCAAGTAGGAATTTAGTCAACATATATGTAGCACTAAAAAGCTACGTCAAACAACCAACAAACAACTAGAAAATTATGACAATTTTTTTGAAGGATTAAGTGCGTTAATTAAATCTCGATTACTTTATTCGTGATTAAATAAAAGCTTACTCGTCAATCAATCATTCTCCCACGAGATTAATTTAGTTTAACAATTCCATGATGGTTAATCTATTAATGTTCTATTCCATTAATTAATCCCATAATTAAAGTTATTTAATTAATTCAATTGATTAACTAATCCATTTAGATAACTAATTTACTCCTTACATTGGCTTTGTTAATCAAACCGAGAATTTATCATTTCCATTTCCCATAGCATTGCGACAATAATTACTTTTGAATTTAATTTAATTATTTTAATTAATTAACTAACTCAATTAATTTATTAACTAATCCACAAATTAACTTCGTTGATTTTTTTCCACTAAGGTTAATAATAATATTTAAATAAATCATATCTAAATTATATTTCTTAGCTAACATTAATAAAACCTATCATGCTAAAGTTTATTCAAATTAATTGTTAAATTTCCTTAAACACTTATAATTAAATTCCTAACAAAAGATAATTCCTACACCATTCTTTAATACTCACATACCCCTTACAACCCTTTTATTAATTAATTTTCCCTTAATACACTTAAACATCCACAACTTAATAAATTAAAACCCTTTTATTAAAACTCCCCTCATACATTAATTTCCCACTAGAACAAATCACAACACCCATGCACATACATAAATTAAAACCATTAATTTAATATCCTAAAATAATAAAATGCCCACACCGTGAACATCTCTTATGGGTTCCATTAAATAAATTTACCCAAGCATTATAAAGTTCCTTAAAATTTATTCACCCATTATGAAGGGAGGATAATCAAATTGCATCCGTAGGATTGATTCAATCCTCTCCCTTAGATCTTAGGTCATTCCTATTGCCCTAACTTTCTTTATGCATTCCTATATAATTCATTTCTAACCCTAAGTGTCTCCATTTGCATAGGTCAAGCTACAGGGAGGAAAAAATGGAGGCAAGGGCAAGAGAGGAGGAACTATGTGGAAGAAGAGGCTACATGGAATGCAATGGGAGACTTTTCTCTCCCATAGCCCAAATCCAAACTCATTTCTTTCATTATCTTCCATTGTTTTACAAATCTCTAGCTTTATTTTACTGGTTATGCACATTTTCTCCTCTCAGATTAGGCACTGAGATATATATGTGTATATTAACTGATTTAAATCTTTCTATTATGTAAAATACAAATACACACACACACACACACACACACACACACACACACACACACACACACACACACACACACACACACACACATATATGTTTATTTATTTGGATTACAAAAATACTTGAAAATATTTTATTGATGTATTTATACATGCATACATGCATATATATCATATACATAAAACATTACATACATATATACACACACACATATATATACACACACACACACACACACACACATAGATTAAAATACTCCATTTTTGGTGATATTTGATAGTTCTTTTAGGCTTAAAAATTCAAATTTGGCCTAACATACATTCTAGAAAAAAAAAGAACAAGAAAGGCTTGTGTTAAATTTGGCGTCATATGGTAGTCATTTTGTGTTGTTTTAGGTGCCATATGATGGTCATTTGACCATCAAATTTAATCTGGCTATAAATTTTTTTGCATACACAATTTTTAGGATTTTTAAATTGCTGTACATTCCTGAGGGTTTTATCTTTCATTATTATAATTTTTTTATTTTTACATATCAAATTCTTCATAAAAAATATGGGTATATATATGCATTCACAAGCTTATAAAATTGTTCATTTGTTCAAATCAAAGTTATACCAACTTTTAATTATAAATGTATAAGTTTATATATATATATATATATATATATATATATATATATATATATATATATATATATATATATATATATATATATATATATATATATATATATATATATACACTTCAAATATATGAAGTAAAGAGAAAGAAAACATGATTAATATGAATAACATTATCATTCCCAGATCTATATTTTCCACACTTTGATTTTAAGTTGTTTTCAAGGTACAAACATGCATTTGAACTAGTTTACTTCCAAAGAGAAAAATATAGGAAGTAAAAGAAACAATTTCTTTAAAAGCTTGAACAAGGAAGTAAATAAAAGACATAACATCACACAAATCAACCAACACATTTTCCTTCAAATAATTTACTAAATTTCCAATATGTTTTATAGAATTTTCAACAACTTTCCACTTGCCTAATAAGGTAGAATATACAATGATTTTCTAATTAATTACAGACTGTCATTTCCTTCCAAAGTCTTACAAGGTTTAAAAAAAGATTTCCATAATTGCCTCAAAGGCAGATTTTACAATAGTTAAACAAAATACAAACCCTCCAATACTTAAAAAGAATACATATTTTTACACATGAAAGATTTTTTCAATAATTACAGGGCTTCCAATTAACTCTAAACATTTACTGAATTACGAAATTATTAAAATGCAAGATTATACAAGCCCTCCACCCAAAATGGTGCACCAAAGACACATAACATGCATAATAATCAAAAGGGAACATTAGCTCACACTTAACAATTTACATATCTAAATTAGGGGTACATTTACCACATAGAAACATAAGGGTACATGGGGTACAAAAGAACATAAATAAAATCACAACATCCACATTAAAATAAATAACATAACCACATACAAATAAAATAACATAACTACAAATACCCATGGTCACATGGTGAGGTGCTCCCCATGGAGACCTCCTAAAAGATGAAAACAAGAAGACGACACAACACAAAACATGACATTTGTCAAGGTGACCATGTTGTGAACTCGCGACATTCCTTCATGGTTGGCTTTCCTAGTCTCTCTTTGTTTGTGTGATCTTTGTTTCCTACAATCACAAATAATACCACCTTCGGCCTCATGGCCGCATCAATACGTCATAGAAATAAAACACATATAAAGCATCATCATAAAATATCATCAGATATCACTACATAATTCTATTCTAATTCAAACATTTACAATTATTCATGATCACAATTCACATTTTACGAAAATCACACAATCCATATATTGATCACCAAAATCATCTCGGAATCAATAAATCCATAATATCAATGTAAACATGGTTAGATGATGCATCCAAACATAGTCGCAACTGTTATGCATCCAAGATGTCAGTATATAAGTATGCAATGCTAAATCATCATGTGCTACAATGCCTAACAATGCCTACTAGGCATCAAAACAATCCACAATAAGAGTCAAATCATCATAGTAAAAACATGTCTAAAACAAACCATGCAATAATATATCAAATGTCTCATCATAGTAAGCAAGTCATAATCATCATAGTGTCAAAGAAACAAATATAAAAGAATAATAGTCAAAAATAAACACTTTCCCAATAAACTATGCCAAAATAATACGGAATACAATAACGACAATTCTATTCATAACAATAGCGTTGATATATCATATACAAATACAATATTTTTAAAAAAAAGTGTAAACACCAACAACACTTCACTTTTTTCTTAGAGGAGTACCCAACACATGGTCACCAAACTATAACATGACAAGAAAATCTAGCATAATTCAAAATCATAGATTTTCATTCATATGATTATAATACTAACAAGAGAGATGATGCACATTTATTTCATCTAGAGAGAGAGAGAGAGAGAGAATACAAATTTTAACAACAAAAATTTCTTAAAACAAGCCACAAAAGTGTTAGGAAATAAGGGATAAAATATACGGAATAATCCCTCATATACGTAATAAAGAGAGACTAATATACAATAATTTTAAAATCTCAAATAGTTATAAAATAACACAACACAAAGACACTTCACTTTTTTCTCATCCAAGAATCACTTGCTCGATTTTATTACTGCCACCACTCTAACACATGGTCACTCAAACTATGCTCGACAAATGACATCTACCCAAAATTCAAAACACATAGCATAATTCATACATTATCATATGATAAAACCATACAAATTCATAATAGTTTTATAATACTTAGGGTCAAAACATATGAGAGAGTTAGAGATGCACATTTCATTTCCTATCTGGGAGGAGGAGAGAAGAGAGAGAGAGAGAGAAAGAGAGAGACCATTTTCGCCAACTAAAAATTTCTTAAAACAAGCTCCACAACCTAACAAAAAGAGAGTTTCATGCAATCATATATAAGTTTCTACAAGTTTTCTCGTCAGTTATTTGACCTGGGAGGGCCCCACGACATTTTTCACATATTCATACTAGTTTTAAAATTGGCCAAATTTAGCCCGAGGGCTAAGAATTTGTTTGAAAACTTATTTACGATGGGCGAGATGCACTACAAGACAAATCCTATATGCTCTCCTATATACATAGAATTCATAGGAGTTGACAAAACTTAGAACTGGTGAACATGGTACAAATGGCGACTACTTTTCTAGAGCCACCGGTTGTAATTGAGCTATTTTGACCTAGTCAACCAACGACATGAGGCCTACGAAACCCCCTTTCAAAACTAAATGGTGAGGTGTTTTTCTCCTAAGAGTTACAAGTAATTTTCATGGATAAATACTAAAGGTTTACATAGGTCTATATTCATTTATTCAATCAGGTCAAAACAAAAAGCCAAAACCAAACCTAACTTTTGATTTTCAACAGCTTCCCAAAGCCACAAAAAGGGTTAACAAGGTTCCTAGAGAGGTGACAAAAAGTACATAAATGGTCATTCGATGGCATTCTAAGGTTTGATACAACACCCCACATGACAAGGAGCACAATCGCAACTCGACTTTCCCATTTTGGGGTTTGGAGGGGTGTTCTACAAGTCACCGAAAAATTATGTTTTATTAACTTTGCAAGGTAAACAAAAAAGTAGTTTTAAGCTAGAAATCAGGTTGGATTCGTAAATTTTTTGTTTTATGTTATCCAGTATTGTTATTAAAGCTAACCAAACAACTAAGGAGGTAAAATAGAAAATTGGGCCACACTTAAAAACATATCCTTCAAGTTGCGTAGAAGGAGAAAGTTTAAATATTTCCTCATTAAAACTCGCGGAAGTATATTCATCCAAGGTTTAATTTTTAATAATTGTACAAATGAAAAAATTTAGAAACATTGAAATCAAGCAAGATATCCATGCTTGTGAGGGAAAATTGAAAACGGGTAAGTAGGACACCAGGCCAGTTGAACACGCACAAGCCCCGAGTCCACCACAAATGCATTCGATTAAACCATTCACGTAGGACAGTTTGTTTCCTCATTTTCATACATATCCGCCAGGCATGTGATCGAACAGTCCAGGTGCCCTCTCTATAAGATTCTACACTTGACTTGTCTACCAAGGTACCAACGACACACTAGACAAAAATTTGCTTACCTTATGCTTCCCAGATGTCTTTACCTGTTTCAAAGCTCCAACTTTGGCACTGGTTGGCAGGACGAAACAGAAATGGATTGAATAACAATGCACATTTCCAATGCCTCAATATAATCATACAATGTCAATGTTGTCCACCGTCAATCTCACATCATTATTGACCACGCACAATCCCCAATCCCTTCAACGTATCTTCAACCATTGGAGACCTGCTTTAAACCCACTAATGGCATTTTCTTGAATTTTTTTCTAAAGCTTTTTCAATAAACCCATTTTGTGTAAAACCATCAAATTATTCCTGCCCATGAGATCACGTTTCTTTCTGTCATACTGTCAAAAATAGTCTATGTGCCTTTTGTTGGCAGAGGTAAACTGATCAAGATGAACACTTGTTGGAACTTGCATTTGGTGAAACAACGGAAATGCTTCATGAGGATGGCCATACTGTGTTCCGAAGCTCCCATTTTGGCATGAGCATGGGAGGATGCTAGAAAAGGTTTGTGGAGTTGGGTGCCTGAATTGCCAAGTGCATGCTTCAACGAATTACACACATTTCTACCATGGCACTAACAACTACATCATCTGAAAAAATCCTGCTCCTCCTCCAACATGCCATGCCTCTGCCATTCTCCTTCCACCAACTCCTTTTAAAAATAAAAGTTTTATTTTATTGCATTTTGTTTATTTATGTGTTAGTTCATTTATTTAATTTTATTTAAAACCAGTTTTATTTACTTTCATTTCATTTTATTAGTTTATTCATTATTGTTGTTAGTTTAGATGTATAAATTTTGATTTTATTATTATTATAAAAGATTAAATTTTAATATGACTAATTCACAATTGAAATCGGAACTCGAATGTTGACCACAATCATAATCATTTTATTATCGTTAATTATCTCGCGAAATGATTCCATGAGCGGTTATGATTCTGACACCCAAAATCTTTTAGGTGATACTTACGAAGCCCATGATTGGTGGGGCATACCCAAATTCGATTCACATCCCACAAAGACCTTAAAGAATGGTCATACACCAAATATAATCCCAGTATGATCAAAATTATTGGAAATGTCCTACTTACCCCACGTATCTTAATCCATAAAAGGGTGTTTCAATTGGATAACTCACAATGGTTAACTTGTAATGAGACATAATTACCTAAATGCGATGTTTGGTAAAAACATATAGTCTTACGAAGGAGGGTCCACAACCTTACCAACTAGGCATAACGATGCGGGAACTACATTGGAACTCTATGCAATACAATGAGAATGTGTCGTGCTTTTATAGGCAAGGAAGATCAATATAAGAACTAGTCAAGGCCATAGATCAAGCCATAAATCAAGGAAAGAACTAGACAACAAAGAACTAGTCAAAACCATAGATCTAGGAAAGAACTAGACAACAAATAACTAGTCAAGACCATAGATCAAAGAAAAATTGTACCTAACAACTCGATTATATCCTCCTAATATCTAAATAAGATAAAAGAAATATCCACACATAAATGGGTGAGGATAAATAAAAGTGAAGGTAAATAAAGCACCTAGGTGAACATGAGATAAGATAAACAACCTACTCTAACAAAAATCAATGTCCCACCGAGCGTGCCAAAACTAAGTTAGCACCCTCTGCATTTGTCATAAAGAACAACAAAACTCTTGTGTAACATGGATTTGTCTCCAAGTGTGGGACCTTGCAAGTGAGAAAATATCCAGAGGAAGTTGATTCCTTATCTAACATCCCGCCAAAACTAACCTACAACTCTAGAACTACAACTACACTAAACCTAAGCTAAAATCTATAGGGACCAAGGTGAGAAAAGTGAGGAAAGTTACAAAATGAAGAGGTGATGCACCAAAGCTGAAAGAGGGTCCAAATCTAGCCTGAAAGACACAAGATAGTTGCACTTGCAGAGATTTTTGAAACACAAAACCTTGAAGATCATAAAATGAATATAACTAATGCAAAATGGAAGGGAAAACATCCATAACAAACACAAAATTTGAAAGGGAAAACAACCACAAACATTTGCATTAGCAAGTTTTCACCATGATTACAGAGCTTAGGTTTGATATCTCATACAAAATGCAGGTTATAGAGGTCTGGAGGAAAAGAATGGAAAAGATATAAGTGGATATTCCAAACAAGCATAAAAAGACCCTTTCTATGTGCTAATCCCTTACATTTTATACAAACATGAGAGAAAGAGGGAGAACACGACATCCCTTGCCCAACCACCGACCAAAACTCATTAATCCACATGCAATGCACATGGGCACCAAGATGAGTCATCCCTACACATTACTTGACTGCAGACAGAGAAGTAGTTTCATTCTTCATTAATTTTGGTGGTTGAAGGTGATTTGACGTTTTTCATGCCAAGGATGCTTTTTCTCATCTTTGCACCCATGTTTAGTGTTTAGACCCTCAAAACTTGATTAAAACTAGAAATTATTGATCCTAGAATGAAGGCGACAAGGAGACCTTTCCAACACCACCAATTTTATCAAATTTGGTTGGCCACATCGAAAGTTTTGGCAAAAATCAATTTTGTCTGTCACGTGGATTTTTCCTACATTTCCCTTCGCTTCGTGGGTTTTTCCAAATGTTTGAATGTTTTTAACGCTCCACGATATTCCCAAGTGTTTGGCAGAGTTTTGTATGTTTTGTGGGTTTACCAAGTTACCCACAAGCTTTACTAACTCGGTTAGCCCGCATGAAGCCTATCTCCTTATTGTGCGGCTTTGAGACCTGGGAATGAAAAGCTTTGTTTCGTGGACTTTGGAAAGTCCACAAAACATTGATTTTTTTTTAATTCCATGGAACACTACCACAATTTTCCATGGATGTGAACCTTGTTCCCAAATATCTTCACCAAAACCACTTCCTCGCGGCTCGAGCCCAACTGCAATCTTGCATCATGGCATGAGGGGAACAAAACCCATGTCTTAGATTTTCTTCTGATGAATGCAAACCTCCTTTCCGCCAAGGCCTCCATTTCCCTTGGGACTTAACTCCTTTGGCCTACATGTTAGGAGAACTCAGGGAACACTAAGTCCCTAAGTCCACAAAACACCTTGTAAAACTAGTGTTCTACGACCTTTTACAAAAAAATCCCCTAAGTCCAAAATCAATTTTTGAGGTTTCCAAAATGGCCTAGGGTCATTTTAGACAACACTTTTCGATAGATTCAAGTAGTAGTCATAGTTTTATTTCTCCAAACATAGTTTCTAAACTTCAATTATCTTCCAGAACAATCGAACCCATCCAAGTAGAGCTAGCAGATGGAAGAATTATTAGACAAATTGGTGCACTTATTGAAGATTTACCTTTTACTTAGATAAAATTAAAACCAATGATCATTTTCATGTTTTAAACTTAGGTAAATATGATGTTATCATAGGTATGGGATGGTTAGAAAGGAATAATGCCTATATTGGATGTGAAAATAAACAAGTACTTCTAGGAAACCAAATGGGGACATTTGAAGTCCTACAAGGGGGAACAACCAATAGATATAAAAATTATCTCAATCATACAACTAAAACATAGTCTAAAGAAACTTTGTAATTTTTTTGTGCAATGATAATTCAACAAGGTGATAAATTCAAGTTAGATATCAATATAAAACTTGTAGTATAAGAATTCATGGATGTATTTATCGATGATATCCATGATCTACCTTTGAAAATAATTGTGGAACATGCCATACACTTAATTCCTAGATTTGAACTCATATCAAAATTTCCTTATTGTGAATCAATCCTAGAATTAGTAGAATTGAAAACTCAATTAGAAAAATTGTTGAGAAAAGGAAAATTACAACCTAGTGTTTCGCCATGAGGTGCTCCAGGTGTTATTTTTGAAGAAATAGGATGAAACTATGTGGTTATGTATTGATTACCTCCGATTAAATAAAATTACTAGTAAAAACAAATACCCTCTACCGAGAATAGATGACTTGTTAGATCAGTTGAATGGTGCCAAATGTTTTTCAAAAATTGATCTACAATCAAAGTTATCATCAAATACATATCAAGGAAACTAGTCTTTCCAAAACTACATTTATGACATGTTATGGACGTTATGATTTTGAGTAATGGTGTTCAATTTAACCAATGTTCATGCAGCATTTATGACCTTAATGCATGGTGTATTTATATCTCATCTAGACGTATTTGTAATTATATTTTTGGATGACATTCTAATATATTCTAAAAATGAGAAAGATCGTGAACAACATCTCATATCGGTATTAGAAACATTAAGGAAAAACTAGTTGTAAACAAAGTTAAGAAAATGCAACATGAATTCTTTAAACAAGAAATATCATATCTAGGACACATTATATTAGACAAAGGTATTTCACTAGATCCTGCAAAGATAAAGGCTATTAAAGAATGGTCCATACCAAAGGATGCTCAAGAAGTTAGAAGTTTCTTAGGTTTATCAGGATTTTATCATAAATTTATTAAGAATTATTCCAAGATTGTTACATTGTTAAAATAGATTTGACAAGAAAAGATAAACCATTTAGGTGGACCATAGAGGGTGAACAAAGATTTTAACAAATTGAAAGAATTTATTATCGGTGCTCCAATTCTAAGTATTCTTGATTTTACAAAACCTTTGTTGTGATCATTGATGTTGTGGATCGTATAGGAGAATTATTCATGTAAAATGATAAAGTGATCTATTATGAATCCCAAAAGTTACTCCCAACAAAAATAATTATCCAACCCATGATCTAGAGTTACTTGGAATCGTTCATGCCCTTAAGATATGGAGACATTATTTATTAGGAAACAAATTTATATTGAAAACAGTCACGTAATCCTTTGATGCATATTTACTCAACCCCTACTGAATATGAGACAAAGAAGATGGGTCAAATTATTAACAAAGTATGATTTTGATATTCCAAGTAACTAAAATGTGGTAGTTGATGTTTTGAGCAGGATACATATTTATGCAAATTATAGCTCTAAAACAAAGTGATTTTGAACAATCTATTAAATAAAAATTATTTGTTTATTATTTCTTTCATGATATGTATAAAGGATTACTAAATCATACCTCTAATGTAAACTTGATGGATCATCTTAATTCTTATATCATTGGGTCGAATGCTTTTTTGTATTACATAAGGGACGGTTGTGTATCCATGATTCACTTGAGATCAAAAGACAAATACTAATAGATTATCACGACATACCCATAATTAGTCACCTAGATTTTCAAAAGACTTATCTTGTAGTTAAGAAACTTTATTTTTGGCCCATGATGAAATAATATATTCGTAGCTATGTGAAACTATGTCCGAATTGTCAAAAGATTAAAGAAAATAAGTGTAAGAAACCTAGTCAACTTCATCCATGGGTTTAGGAAATACGAGGAAAACAAGGTGACCCGACTTAGCCATATTGGGCATTTTGGGAGATGGAAAGTGTGACCCACTACGCATGCAGAGTGGATAAGGTGTCAGCCTAGCGAGGTTGGCCCAGGAAGGAATATGCCCTGCGGTAGAGGCTTCTAGAAGGACATCATGGCATGGAGTGGTGAGCTCAGGCCTAGAGGAGCATGCGCTCCTGGAGGACCACATTCAGACACTTGGCAACATGGATCTGAGGCCGCAGGAGAATGAGTTGGCAGATCAAAGAGGCTATATATACAAGTGCCTCAGTAAAAGTAAACAGAGAGACACAGAGAGAGACATAGAGAGAGGGTGGAGCTCTACAAAAATATTGCAAGGACTCTATTAGTTTGGGAAAATAAGGGTAGGAAAGGATGTATCAAGGGTTGGGAATTATAAATTTTCTTTTGAGGGCCTAGTTATATAAGTCCAGTTATAATGCATGACTACGGTCTACCTTTCTGTGACATTCTGTAATGGCCTAATGAATGTAATAAGGTTACCAAGTTGATATGAATATGAGCATTAATGGTTCTGATACATACATCCTTCTTCATAGTTCTTTTTCATTTATGTTTATGAACTAAGTATGAATGCTTGTATGATTCCTTTCTATTTTGGTGTAAGTTCTATAATCTGTTAAGCACTTTATGTCTGGAATGACTGCAAGGATCTAGAAGCCGTTTTGAGCTCTATATGGTTCAGATGTCTTATTTCCTTTCAAATCTCTTAAACTTAGATCATAGATGATGTTTCCCACTAAACTCACATAAAAGAGAGACTCGGCACCCACGCGTGCCTCGGTGAGCACCCAAGCCCACTGGGTGATAGGCCGACATGCGCATGGGATTTCTTTCCTTTGTGATGGGGGTAAAAATGACTACATCTTGGTTCCATTTTCTGGGACCTCTTTTCAAAGTTGTAGTGGGAAATGACATACATCATGATCTGGGTAATGAGTAATGACATAACGTTTAACTTGGAAAGTGTTGAATCATGGTTCAAGAGCATGGAGGATGAATTTTCTCAGAGATTCAACACTAGACCTGAGTTTGATGCACGTAGGTGGGTAGAAGAGAACCTCTACCATGATTTATATGAAACATTTTTTTTTGCTTCCCAATAGAACTCGTATGAATGGCTCTCAACATATGCATCTAGATCAAGCTGGTATTATAGATCACATGCGTGGACCCAAGAAGAATACCAGAGGCTACAGGATGTAGATCTGACGTGGACTTGTGTTGTGGATCATTGGTGGAAAGGTGTGTTGGCTAGCTACACTGGAGTATGCTATTTCTACATATTCTTGTCCTGGAAGTTGCTGAGTTTGAATTTTTGTGGGAGCCCAGAGGATCATTTCTACATGTTATCCCTCTGGAAATGAAGATCTTGATTGTTACTTTGAGTTTAGAGGCATTTCCAATGGCCGGCTAAACCATTCTGAGCGTTGGGTGAGGAAGCTAGGGTGGAGGAAGATGGAAGATATTACGATGGAGAAAGAAAGGGAGGAGAGATGACTCAAGTATAGTGAAGCACGTGAAAGGGAGATTGCTAGAGATGACGATGAGGTGCAAGTGTGATGGATCTATGGAGGTAGATGTTATGGGAAGGAGTTGAGGTTCACGCGGAGGACGTGGAACCTGAGCAGTCTGTGCTACCCCATCTTGGCAAGTGTAAGAGAGACCCCTTTGGCTTCTGATGAGAGTTCATCACATGGAGAGAGAAGAGTCATTCATTGGCACGTATCTGAACCCACCCAAAGAGTGACCAAACCCTGGCGCTTGGTTTTCAGATCAAGGAAGGAGTATCATTGACCTAGTTGGTATCAGTGGAAGTGATAGATCTGTGCCCAGGAGATACAATTTTTTAGTTCCCACTTCTATGGCTATGCATATTCTAGTATTCAGAGGAGTCTTTGGACAAGGAGGAGAAAGTACACAAGCTTTCGTCTCTCATCATCGGGAGTGGTGGGGTACATTAGTGGTAGTGGGGCATTATCACAGACCATCGGCATGTAGTTCAATGGAACCTTGGGGACACTTGGCATGACCACTACAGGACCTGGTGGTTCTGGTGGATCTGGTGGGTCAGAGGGACTGGTGGACCTAGTGGTTCTGGTGGGTTCGTGGATCTGGTGGCTCAGAGGCACAGACTCGGTGGACTCGGTGGATCCGTGGCATGAGGAAACACCGGAGGGAACCAAGGCTCTGGCTCAGAGACAAGGGCCCCAACCACCCCTCAAGTCTTCTTTGAGATGTCTTTACATTTTCCAGATTACAGAGGTATTGAAGATGCTACAGAACATGTTCACAAGTGTGAGCTACTATGGGCATGCAAAGGGGATCACAACCTCGAGAGGAAGGCTAGTCATTTTGCAATGACGTTGCAGGGGCACACGCATACTGGTATAGGAAATATGACCCTCATCAAATGGTGGTGGATTATACTACTTTAAAGAATGCCTTCTTGGTAGAATTCCACATCCCTGAGTTTGAACAAAAGAGCATCAACGCCCTGAAGGAGATTCAACAGGAATGGCAGAGAGTGTGTGGGAGTATGATGCATGCTTTAAAACTCTCTTGTCTAAATTATCATATGATATTCACCCTTCACAACATGCTCAAGTGGTTTTTGGAGGGTTGATCACACCTTTTAGAAGGGCCTTATCTCATAAAACTTTCATAGACCCGCGTGAGGCGTTAGAAGTTGCTCTCATATGCCGAGGCTATGGAAGTGTTGACACTGGTATTAGCCCATTTTTGGAGGCTCAGATTGCTATGCTATGGCTAAGAATGGAAAATTTATCTATGAACTCAGCCCATGAGACTCGCAGTGGTTTATGGTGTACAAGATTGTGAAGTAGAGGGGCATGTCAAGGATAGTTTCCCCCAGAGGACAAGTACATGCCATGACAGAGACTGTGAGATTTGTCATGGGGACCATGATGCAAGTAGATGCCCCTTGTTACAATGCATAATTGGAAGAATGTGTCTTGCTACTGTAAGATCTACACCTCTACAACCCATGATACTAAGGATTATAGGCTTATTGATCAAGATCCATGAGGCCATTGATCATGGGGTGCGCAAACCAACATTGCCAGTAGTTCTAAAGGTGATGATCACCATTATGAGGAGCGCAGATGGAGGTGCACGTGGAAGGGGATTTCATGGAGGATTCCATGGTCATGGTAACCATGGAGGAAGAAGTGAGTTCCCATGTGGAACCTATTTTAATTGTGGGTCTACAGAGCATTACAAATGAGAGTGCCTAGACCTATCAAGTTGCTCATGGTGTGGGAAGAAACACAAGTATGAGGAGTGCCCTGAGTTATTTGAGCACATGAATCAGCAAAAATGGAAAGACAAGGGCACTGCAATGGTAAGCATTAAGAAGATGGACACACAATGGATGCCATGGGTAACACGTGATGTAGGCTTAGAACCTATTTTAGTAACAACAAGAGCAGAGGCCACGTGCGCAAAGGAAATACCAAGGCAGAGGACTCTGGTTTCAAGAGAAGAAGTGGTGCATGGAAAGTACCAGATCCTGCTCATCAGAAGGAGGTATATCAAGATACCATGGATGTCATTTGAGTTTACAAGGAGAAATCCAAAGTGTCTAAAGGAGTAGTCCAGGAGGGAGGAGCAAAGGAGGAAGGTCGAGGCACCAAGAGATGACCTGGATGAGGTCAGGGAAGTATGTAAAATGCTAAGGCAAGAGAATGTTATTCCCTTACTAGGAGCATGGTTGAGGGAGAAGGTACCACACTAGAGAAGAGCAGTGTGAGAGGTAGGTCTTGCATGCAAACCTTCCCCCTCACAACCTTGACTATGATAGGGAGATCATGTTAAATGCAGTAGTGGATGGATGGCTACTGAGTAATATCCTCATTGACACAGTGCGTGGAGGTCAATGTTCTCACATTAGATGCATGGCATCAGATGGGAAGGCCTACATTACAACCATCTTCGAATGTGTTGTATATGGAAAACAAAACAAAGGCAATGCCCATTGGTGTCTTAAAGGATGTGGCTATCACCATTCAGGAGCTAAGTTTACTGGGGACTTCAAAGTCTTGGCGCACCGAGGTAGACAATTTCCCAACACTACTTGGGTGCCCATGGTGTTACAAGAACAATGCATGATCTTGGTTCAACAAAGGGTACATCAGCTTTGAAAATGAGGAGGAACGAGTCATCATACCCCTGGCTGATGGGAAGTCAACACCCTATACTGAACCTTTGGGAGAAGAGGTCCTGGATAGAATATATGTGTGCTCAATCAGGGATCCAGAGATAATCCATCCTACCGATGGAGTTATCTAGTTTGAAGATGCTCAGTTGGTAAGTGACACCACTAGTCTAGCATGTGATAATTGGGCATGGGACCTATGAATTGATGACATTTAAGAGGATCGGTGACAAAGGTGACAAAGGTGCATGCATAGTCAGGTGCCTAGAGGAAAAGAGCTACCTAAGTACTCAGGAGGAGCCTCCCCTGAGGTATTTTTGTAGAAAATGGAAGCTCAATGGAAGGAGGAAAATGAAAGAAGAGGGATGTTAAGTTACGTCCTACTAGGAACTGTTGCACACTGGTGGGAAACACATCGAGATAATCTATTGGAATGGTGTGAAGTGAGAATTGCCTTCTGTGTTCATTTTCTCTAGAAGCAATGTGCCCACCACCATCAAGGACTACCATGGTAAGGAGCCCACCTCTTTCCACGTCCAAGCCTGTGAAAGAACCGGAGGGAAAGGTGGAAGCTTTTCCACCATCCCTCTGGGTGCACAAACTATATTCTACACTAGCAGGTTACGCGCACATGCATGGTACATACATTCTGAGACACGCCACCAAACAAGGAATTGGAAAGAACTAGTGGCTGACCTAGTTCAAACATTCGAGTATCAAAGTACCAAGCCATCAGTTGATAAGGCATTGTAGGTTGTCAAGCACCTTACCATGGGGGATAGTGCCATGGCAGAAGATAGGTTACTGGACTTACTTGGTGAACCAGGTTTGGGGGAGCACTTTGAAGAAGAGGAAACAGAGGAGGATTAGTTTGCATGCGTGTGTGTGAAAAAGGAGAAAGGAAAGCTTGTATATGTGATTGATGGGGAGGAAGTAGAAAGCTTGGATGTTAACCATTCTGTAGGGATGCGCGAGGTAGTGGAAATGTTGATACTCATGCATGCGCCTACCATGAACCTTTAAAACTAAAAAAAGGTTAACATCAGCTCAAGAGAAGAACCTAAGGAAGCTATCATTGGAGATTACTGGTCGAGAAGGAAGTCTCTAAGATCATTGATCTTTTATGTGAATTTGAAGATTTATTTCGCATGGGTACCATGAGCTCAAAGGCATCCACCATTCCTTGGGGGAAATGAGGATAAAGTAAAGGATGGTGTGTGCCCGGGTAAGAAGAGACCCTACCAGATGAATCCCAATTTACATGTGTGAAGGTAAAGGAGAGATAGACAAAATGATAAAGATCTGGGATCATCAAGTTGGAAGAATCGAATGGATAAGTCTGATGGTAATCAACATCAAGAAGGATGGGTGGATTAGGATCTGCATGGATTATAGGAGCTGAATGTAGTTTGTGTCATCGATCCTTTTCCAACCCCTTCATTGAAGAAATTTTGGAGGGAGTCATCGGGCGTGAAATCTATTCCTTTACTTGGATGGATTTTGGGGTACCACCAAGTCCGGATTGCAAAGGAAGACCAGAGAAGACAACTTTCACCACCGAATGGGGAGTTTTTTGCATACACATGGTCATGCCCTTTGGGTCAAGAATGTGCCTACTTTTTCTCACGCATAGTGGTACAAGCATTTTCCAGACTTCATCCACAAATTTCTTCAGTCTATCTAGATGATGGATGGTGTATGGGCTAGTAAAAGACCATTGTGATAATTTGAGGCTGATGTTTGAGAGGTGTCGGCAGTTGAGGATATCCCTCAACATTAAGAAGTGTGTTTTCTACCCCTTTGGAACGTTATCGGGGCATATCATATGTAAGGAGGGCTTGCTAGTAGATCCCGCCAAGGTTGTGTGATTGTGGGATCGGGGGAGCCTACTAGCCAAAGCAGCAAAGCAGTGTGTGGTTTCTTGGACACATGGGCTACTATCGAAGTTCATCAAGGGGTATGCCAAGATCACCATGCCTTTAGAAGAATTTCTTAGACATAAAAGTGCCTTCCATTGGGGGAAAGCAGCAGCAGAAGGCATTTGATACATTGAAGGATAGGCTTGTCACCGCGCCTATATTACATTTTCCCTCTTGGGATAAGCCCTTCCATGTTCATGTAGATGCCTCCGAATGGCCATTGGGGCAGTGCTTGCACAACCTGGTGAGGGAATTTTTGATCATCCCCTATGCTTTGCAAGCAAGGAAGTTGACACCAGCAGAGCAAAATTATACTACGACCGAGCGTGAAGCATCAATGATCTACGCGCTTCACAAGTTTAGACAATATCTACTGGCAACTCCCTTTGTGTTTTACACCGACCACATGGCATTAAAGTACTTGGTGAACAAGCCCATTCTACAAGGGTGCATATGTCGGTGGGTGTTGTTATTTCAAGAGTTTGAGTTCATGGTAGTTGTGAAGCCTGGAAAGAGTAATTGTGGACCTGATCATTTGTCAAGGATTGATTCAGGGAGGATGCAGCATATCAAGAGACAATGCCCAGATGCACAACTATTTAGGTCATGCAGTGTGCGCCCCCATTTGGAGGAGATTGTAGTATTTCTAAAAAGGAAGGTGTGGCACCAGAAGGGATGAAGACATTAGAGAAGAAGCAACTAGCCATATGTGCCATGCCCTACATGTTGATCAGTGGGGACTTATACAAATTAGGGCATGATGAAGTTTTGCGTAGGTGTGTACTAGAGCATGAGTGCCTCGCCATCATAGAGGAAGCACATGGAGGAAGTGCAGGTGGACATTATGCAGGTGATGCCACCACACGTAAAATATTAATGGTAGGCTTGTGGTGGGAAACTCTGTATAAGGATTGCAAGGACTATTGTAAAGTGTGTGACCACTGTCAGCGCATTGGCAAGCCAGAAGAAGAGATGAAATGCCTTTGCACCCTATCCCTAGCACTGAACCTTTTGAGAAATGGGCAATAGACTTTGTAGGCCCTATTGCACCAAGCAACAGCGTAGGACTGGATCACGCTACATAATCACTTGCATGGACTATTTGACAAGGTGGGAAGAGGCAGCCCCAACTAAAGACTGCACAACAGCTACAACAACAAGGTTTTTGTGGGAAAACATTATCACAAGGTATGGATGCCCTTTAAGTTTAACCAATGATAGGGGTACACATTTCTTGAATGAGACCATGAGGATCCTATTAGCAGAGTTCATGGTGGCTCATCACAAGACTACACCTTATCACCCACAAGCAAATGGAACCATGGAAGCATTTAACAAAATATTGAGTCATACCCTGACAAAAATTTGTGATGTCGGAAGACAAGATTGGGATGACAAGGTATCAGCCATATTATGGGCTTATAGGACAACTTATAAAAGGATGAACAAAGCCACACCATTTCAATTGGTGTTTGGCATGGAAGTTGTTCTTCTCAGTTGAGTTCATGATACCTTCTCTGACGAATAGTGCGCGCAGGAGGGCTGGCTGATGAGCAAGTGCTGGAAGAGAGAATTGATGAATTGATGAAGCTGGATGAAAGATGATCACTCCAGGTGGAGCCAAACAAATAAAAAGAAAAGCAAAAAGCATGGCATGATCGCCACATTAAGAACAAGAAATTTGAGGTTGGGTAGATGGTCTTACTGTATGATTCTAAGTTTGCGCCATCCTGGGAAGTTGAAAGTCCATTGGTTGGGTCCCTACACAATCTCGTACATCCTTGATTGGGTGTGTGCTAATTACAAGCTGGATGGAACGAAATTTCCTGGACACTTCAATGGGAGTAGGCTGAAGCCCTACTATAAATAAGGCTTCTTGGTGTTTGTAAATAAGGTAGTTTTTCCAGATAATTTAGAATTTCCTTTATGCATTTCCTTTCTTGTATTTCCCTTTCACGTTGTTGTTTTTTTTTTTGCCTTGGGTGCCAGTAACCTTGTTACTTTTTGAGGTTTTGAATGCACAGAGGGTCACACATCATTTAAGTGTGGGGTGGAGTGATGTGAAGGAAAGCATGGGTAAAGTGCCAAGGAGGATTCTTGTTGAAATCCTGGTTGAATGGCCCTGTTGAAAGAGGTGCATGAAAGAAAAGGTGGAAAAGGATGGTTGGTGTCAAGATAAGGCTACTTTTAGATCCCACGTACAGAGAAGGAAGAAGTGCATAAACAACATGAGGTAGGTGAGAGAAAAAATCATGACAGAAGAAGTGCCTTTAGCGTAGGTGATGCACGCGCAAGAGTCTCCTGTCAAGATGGATTGGTTGTATGCCATAAGGTTGGAGATTATCCACGCAAGGTTGGGTGCGTAAGTTAGGGTGCACAAAAGTCAAGGATTTGTTTGAAAAATCCACTTTAAATGTTAAAAGTATGGTGGTAGGTGAAGTAGCATTTAATGCTTAAAATGGGAAAAACTATAAATAAAGGTTTGGGCATTTCATTATTCACTTTTGTATAAGGAGAAAGAAGTGCTTGTGCATCTTTGCAAACTAGGGCTTCCAAAATTGATCCGTGTGAAGAAAAATTTGAAAAGTGTGAGCGTGAGTCACTAGTTTGGATTTCAAACTAGAGAGAAGGGATTTCACATGGGTGTAAGAGAAATTGTGAGAAGGTGTCATCTTGTGAAGGAACTATCCCAGTTAGGGTTTGAAGAACTAGGGCACGGGTTTAAGGGGTTTTCTTCACAAGTTCGAGATCTAAGGTTGGAGGGAGTGGAAGAACAGAGTAACAAGAAGTGATTGAAGTGATAAGAGAACCTAGACAATGGCACCCAAGAAACTAGTTGGCACACCTAAGAAGGGAAAGGGAAAGGGAAAGCAACAAGAAACTGTCATGCATACAAATGAAGAGTGGTACGCAGAAATGCAAGTACCCAGATGGAGTATTGTTGGGAAAGGAGTGGGAGTCCCATTTAAGAAACATGTCTGTAAATGATTACAATCATCATTCGAGCACAATCGAGAAGGAGATGGTGCTGGAGTTAGTGTGCCCAACAAATAAAAGGACACCAGAGGGTTTTCCCATCTATGATGATGATGTAAAGGTCAAGTTGGAGAAGTCAAGGTTATTGCAACTCTTTGAGTTTCCCTACTTTGGGAAGCCTGAGTGCCTATATCAATGGTTGATGTCATGTGTGCATGAAGACTACTTCCACTTTCACAGGTGCAAGATGTGCATTACCCCTCATCTCATTTCACATTTCACATAGGCCTCATCTGTGAAGGAGATAGTTTGGAGGATGACCTAAGTGACAAAGAGGCAATTAAGGAAATCACCGCTTATGCATACAAAAAGGGGTCGAGGTACTTTGATATCATGGACATCAAGGACCCGGTGATGAAGATGGCCACACACCTTGTGACAAAGATAAATGGCCAGGAGAGATGGACCCAAGTTAACAAGGCATGGTTGCATGTTTGCAGGAAAATTTTGAGGGCACCATCTACAACTTGTCTGCATTCATCATGGATGAGATTGTCAAAACGTGAAGGAAGGTGATAAAATCCTTTTTGGTAATGTCCTGCTAACCATTGTGTTTTCAGAGATTGGAGTGTCAGATGCATTGAAAAATTCATGTGGGAGTACCCTACTGAAGACCCTTCACCCACGAAGAGATTTGAAAAATACACCTGTGACAGTATGATGGCCATGCACAAGGCGCGCTTGGAGAAATGGTATACGTGCCTGAGGAACATTCGGGTGGAATGGAGGATCCTCGAAACAACTGCCAGTGACCACCAAGGGAGAGGCCGAGTTTTTTGTGTACCAACATTTCTACCTGGGCAGATTCAAACTGATAGATGAGACATGGAGCCCATGGTGCAAGCTCCCTTTTCCTTCACAGCTCAACACTTCCAAGCGGGGAGTGAACAGTTCAAAGAATCCAAGAAGTTGAGGTTGGACCTTGGTAATCTGGACCGGGACCACAGGAAATGCAAAGGGTTGGTCTACCCCAACAAGTGTGCATACGTGGAGAGGTACGTGTCACATGAGGTCCAAATGGTGAGACCCATGACTTTTCCCATCAGAAGAGGATCCGGGCATGACGTATACCTCCGCATAAGACCCAAATTTGAGAAGGGCACATATATCTAGAGAATGAGATATCCATACCTGAGGACCCAACTGGTAGGAAAAGACCCGTGCCCAAGTGGGAGGAAAAAGAACAGAGAAGAAAATACCAAGTGTAGTGGATACACAGGTAATAGGTTCCCCTGGGACAAGTGCCAAACCAAGTATGTATTCATGCAAGAAGAAGTCCATAATCAAAGAGAAGACTCCAGAGCCGTAAAATTGTTAGACAAGGAGTCATGAGGAAGAAGAAGAGACATAGAGTCACCTACACCGAATCCCTAGTTAGGAAGAAGCAGAGGGTAGAAGAAGAGACCACCTCAGAAGAAACTGAGAGTTTGGAGAGGTACATAGGTGAAAAGGATGATGATGATGAGGAAGATGGCAGTGAAGAAGATGATCCTGGAAGAGATCAAGAGCCACCCATCTTCAACGTGCATGATTCAAGAAGAAGAAGGTGGAGAAGAAGAACAGGGTTCCTTTTCATGTGTGGCACAAGGGTAGTAAGAGGGGGAAGGCACCCAGGACATAGGAAGAAGTGAGGAGGAGGGGCAGTAGAAAAGAGGACTCCAAGCCTTACGTAAGAATAGATAACCAAGGCAAGGAAGAAAGAAGAAGCAAAGAAAAGATCATTGAGACCTTGGTGGAAGAGGGGTTGGAATGCAGCGTTGAGCTGGTGTTGAATGAGGATAAGGAAGAGAGCGTAAAAAAGGACCACGACAAAGCACTGGAGGCCCCACTTTAATTGTAGTTATTCCTAAGGGCACGCGCATGGGAGGAAGGCGCGTGGAGGAGGAGAGGCCAGGGATGGGTTATATTAATGACCCCAACAAAGTGTTGCGTGCACATGGTTCCAAAGCACAATTCCAACAGAGGAGCTCGTGGCAATGTCATCTTTTGATAAGGAGGCTACATACCCATGGACAAGGAAGATGCTCTCATGGGCATTTGAGTCCCATCTTGATGAGCCAAAATTTGAAGTAAGCAATGGGGAAATATAACATTGCTAGAATCAAAAGGAGACAACCCATTGGTGAATGCTCAACAGCTCTCAGATGAACAACTGTGCAACGTGCTCAACAAGGTCTCCATTGAGGTCAAAGCTAGACTCTTTGGGTGGAATGATAAAATCAAAGATCTGGAGGATGAAATGAAGAAGAAAGAGGAAGAGCTAGCTGTATGAGGACAAAGGAGCTAAGTCAAGAGAAGTTGATCAACACCCAGTGGCAAAGTGAGAGTTAAGGGATGAGAAGGCTAGAGTGCGTGAAGTTTACAAAAAGGTGGAGTCCATTACAGATGCCATAGTGTTGAAGCATCCGGACCTAGCACCTACCGCGTGGAAGTATGCATCTGCCCTGGAATGCCTGGAGGACTTAACAAGAACCCTCACCATGGAGAGGCAACCGCTAGCTTTGGAGTCTACAGAAGAAGTGGCATGCGTGCTTAGAAAAGGAGGATAAATTGAAAGTCATGGTGCTCATAGCAGAATACAACAAGGTCCTTGTTGATGTAAAGATTGCCTCCCGGAATGCTGAGGCCGCATACGACAACAACTGTGTGGACAGAGACAAAGTGGCGAGCATGTCTGGTCACCAATGATGAAGTGGAACTTAAAGAGTTCTAGAGAGAAAACAAGGGGAACAGAGAGAGAGGAAAAGATCCTAGCCGAGGTCAAAAAGAAATCGAGGCCATTGAAACCTTAAGGGGTTCAATCAAAAACCGGTTAAAGGAACTATACCCATAGATTACACATGAAGGATGGATGCACTGGAGGATATAGGCAAGGAGTTAGAAAATATTGTTGACACCATGAGTGCACAAGGGGATGGGCTAGGTTTTGATCAGGTGAGCACCTTAGTGGGTGATCTTTTCCAGAGAGCAAAATGAAGTCGATGCCTGGAACAAGTTGGAGGCCGACTTACAAAAAGATTTTCCTAGCTTATTACAGTGATGCCATCACTATCCCATTCTTTCTTCTTTCCCAAATTCTTCATCCCCTTATTCTTTTTCCAAGGTGTAAGCCTACTATGATTCCTTATCCATTTAAGAAGTGTTCCCGTGGATGGAGAACAAGTGTAGTGTGGGGTGATGTTGGGCCCCTAAAATATTGGCTAAGTGTAAAAGGGTGTAGGTGCGCAAGGCCTAGTTGAAGAAAGGCACGCAAGGAGAAGGTGCGCAGGGAAGGGTTTAAGGAAGGGTTTAAGGAAACCCATGGGTGCATGTGGACAAAGCCAAGGTTCCAAGACTTAGCCATATTGGGCATTTTGGGTAGGATACGAGAAAACGTGACCCGACTGTGCATGCGGAGTGGATAAGGTGCCAGCCTGGTGACAAAGTTGGCCCAGGAAGGAATATGCCCCTGTTAGAGGCTTCTAGAAGGACATCATGGCATGGAGTGGTGAGCTCAGCTCTGAGGAGCATGCGCTCTGGAGGACCACATTCAGACACTTGGCGATGGATCTGAGGCCACAGGAGAATGAGTTGGCAGATCAAAGAGGCTATATATACAAGTGCCTACAGAAGTAAAAAAAAGATATAGAGAGAGGGCGGAGCTCTGCAGAAATACTGCAAGGACTCTGTTAGTTTGGGAAAATAAGGGTAGGAAAGGATGTATCAAGGGTTGGGAATTATAAATTTTCTTTTGAGGGCCTAGTTATATGAGTCCAATTATAATGCATGACTACTACTGGTCTACCTTTCTGTGACATTTCTGTAATGGCCTAATGAATGTAATAAGGTTACCAAGTTGATATGAATATGAGCATTAATGGTTCTGATACATACATCCTTCTTCATAGTTATTTTTCATTTATGTTTATGAACTAAGTATGAATGCTTGTATGACTTCTTTTTTTTTGGTGTAAGTTCTTTAATTTGTTAAGCACTTTATGTCCTGGAATGACTGCAAGGATCTAAACTCACATAAAGAGAGACTTTGCTTGACTAATCATAAGTTGTATTGTATGTTTTAGATCCACCTCAAGCGATTGAGGACAACAACCAAAAATTACAATGGGAGAATGTTACGAGACTTTATCCCAAGAAAGGGTGATAATAAATTAAAGAAGATTTAAAAGTGTTTTCATGTGAAAATAAAAATAAAAAATAAATATTGATTGGTTAAAAGACTCATGTAAAGAATTTGAAATAAATTTTGTATTAACTTTGTAATTAAAAACATTGAATGAATGTATTGAGAGGTTGTACACATAGGTAACTACCTCTTCCACCTTATATCTTTGGGTCAAACAATTGAATAGTGAGATATATGTGTGATATGTGATTTATCTAAGAAAAAGACAACGAATTGTGTATTTTTCATTGGTAAAGGGCTAGAGACCTATAACAATTTGAATAACATTGATATAGGGTCCACAAGAGTGGGTCCAAAGGGTAGCACATAGTGCACATCTCAGTGTCCTTTACATGGCTAAGTGAATGTTGTTTTTGCATTATGATGTGTGATCGTGTTTGATTCCTCGTTGTTGTGTGTGGTCTCATTGTTGGCTTACTTGGAAAACTGTGATATTGAAGAAGTTTCCTTCATATATGTATTTTAAACTTGAAACCATTAACGATAAGTTACAATATTGATCTGTATTTTAAATGATTTACAAATGTTATCGATTCAGTGTTTATTTTGTGTCTCAATTCATAAACATTATATTCAATTTGTTTATTTATGTATAAATGTTAATTAAATGTCCAGTAAAATAAGCACATCACATAAACACTTTGGTGTTCATCTAATCATCTTTAATAGAGGCGTCGGCCTAGAAGAGACATCATTTTTAATATATGTTGTTATTGTTTCAAGCATAAAAGGGGGATGCGTGTTTAAGTGAACATCAAACTCTATAGAGCTAGTTAATTTCTCTTCATTTGACCGGGTTCAATTGGGGTCATTATGTGATCATACTCATTGGCATCATGAAATTTCATTGTATCATCATGCTCCAAATTTTCATTATAGACATGATATTTCATTAGAGTGTGTTTCTCCATGTGTTTCAATATCCATTACCATGTCCTACATATTGAGTGCCGCCATTCAACAATAATGTTTTATATCTTATCTTGCTTGAAGATGTTTCTAAATTTAATTTCATTCAATAAAAACATTATTTTTGTGGAAAGTACCTTCACCTTGATTAGAAGCTCTTTTAGATGCTCTCTTAAGTGCTTGTCTTTTTCTTTATTTTTCGCCCATGACTTCAAGGTCTTCATTTCTTTACTCCTTAGTTGCTCTTTGGAAGCAATCATCAAACCCCATGTACTTTTTATGTTGTGTAATCAAATGAGGATCAAAATTCACACAAAAATGATTAATGTGTGATGTTTGAGATGAGACAAAATGGAGAAATTGCAAACTATCATCACATAACCAATGAGGAGTCTCAGTAAAGCATGAAGAAACATAGTAAAAATAAGGGAGATAATATAATTTTTATAATTTTTTCATAATTCTACAAAGGATGTATACCCTTTACAAAACTACACATGCCATTTTTAATAAAAGAAGGTAAGAATGGGAAAAAGTAAATCTCATATGCCTTGTATTTTTTTTTCTTAATTTTGACTCTTCTTCCCTCCCAAACAACCTTGGCTTTTGGCTTGAGGGTCCGATCCCGAGTCCTAAGCCTTCATTAGATTATTTAACATGGATTTTGAAAATTTATGAATAATTATTCACCTTGATATGCACACAAAAATTTTCACCTTTATATATTTAAAAAAACTTATATGGGTTTGTGGAAGAGAGAATCTAGTTTTCAAAAATATATATTTTAAAGATTTTTCTTTAATCATTATTTAATTTCTACATAATGTAACTCATTATGGTGCACACATGTAATGTTACTAATAGTTTATTAATTTTTTTATGGCTAACCAACTTATTATAAAGCTTATATCTTGACAATTTTCATATCATGGATATTATTTTGGGAAAAAATAAACTCTAGTAAGTTAAGCTTAAAAATTGTGTATGCACACTTGCCTTTTCATTTTTCTACTTTCTTGACTTGCAAAATTATATTTAAAAATTAAATTTATTGAAAAAATTTGGGAAAATATTCTTAACAAACTTCAACATTTTTGCATCCTTACATTCAATTTTATTTGAAAAATCATTTGTTTGCTCTTTCAAACGTGTGTTTACGCACATGCATTTTTATCATGTTTTCACACAAACGTATTGTGTCACTTTGGTAGAAATGTATAAATTTTATGTAATTATCTCATTTGGGTATTGCTCGAACTCTATTTTTCTCATGATTTATGACTTGACCAAATACATCGGATAGTGCCACCTGTCACAACCTTGCCCCAAGGATCGGGTTTGTCATGGGCGTCTTCTACTTTAGAATCGAGTAAAATAGGGCTTACTTGCCCACTATAAATTAAAGGCACTTTTTAATAAAAATACTTTATCCATTTGTGTCCTTGCACATGTGGGATTATTCCTCAACTGAAATTTTACATTGGGTGGCTCACCCAAACCTTTTTACCTTCTCTAAGATTTTTAACAGTCCTTCTCCACCTTTGCACTCAATAGTGACCTTCTAGGCTTGGCTTGAGCTCTCCACACTTGTAACTCTTTTTGTGAGCCCTCCAAGGCCATTAGAAAGACTCTTGCACTTGATTTATGCCATTGGATATGGCTTTAAGATCTATGATTTATATGGGTCCTGGATGATCATACATCATCTCACATTGGGTTTGCTCCATATGTGAGCTTTATCAACCCATATGGTCTCCTCCAATGTTTGATTGTCCACTTAACCCACTAAGGGATCCTAATCTTGTGCATAAATATTACCCATGAATTCCTCCTCATAAAAGGGGTTTATGTAATTTAATTTTGTCACATTAAACCTATATCGCTTGTGTTATTATTAAGCCACTTAACTCTTACACCGAAAATTGCACAATGACTTTGATTTTTGAGATATATGGTATTATATAGTTAAAACTAAGGTTTGTATGTGACCATATCAAATGTTTTCACAATGTTACTTGTGTAACATTATTTTACGTAATCATAGGTGTAGTAAATTAATGTAATAACAATATTTAATGTTGTTATTACCTAGATACATTAGAATATGAATAGATGTCTTGAAGATGAATTGAATAGTCATTTCATATTGTTAAATATGTACTTTATATCACATTTTCCCATGAATGAGAATTGAGTTTCAATCCTCCATTTCCATTTCATTTTCATAGTCCATTTCTTCGCCCTACCTTGTACTAGAGTATCAAGAAAAATATCTCATAAAAGCAAATAAATTAGAAGTCAATTTAATTTGTTAAATTTTTTCAATTCTCTATTTCATACTATAACAATTTTGATTCGTAGCAAACAAATTAAGAAATCAAAATTTATGTCTTGTGTTTTTTAATCTTTTAGTAATATCTATTGAAACCCTCTATTGATTCTTTCATTTCAAAACTCGAGTCTTCACCAAGTCAATAGCTTGGTTGTTGACAACTATAAAATTGTAAAATGAAATAAGCTATCACATACACAATAATTTTTCTAGAGGATTGCATTTGAAAATAGTCTAAAAATAAATGTGTTTCAAAACAAAAATGCAAAAGATGATTAGGACCTAGTAAGGAGAAGGAGCTTTGTATCAAGAAAATGAGGTACCAAATACACATAAGTTTCCAAAATGGGCAACATAAAATTGGTTTCACAATTACCCATATGGATTAAATGGGTGATGTAACATATTGTACATAATATTAAGTGTAGGCAATAGATGGAATAAAAATATTTTATATTATTATTATCTTGATACATTAGAAGCTAAACGGTATCTTCGTGGTTATAAATATGTATTGATAAATACGTACTTTGTACCACATTTTCAATGAATGAGAAATGGAGGCAATATGCATTTTACAATTATATTTTAATTATACAAAGGGCATACGCCCTTACAAAACTACACTCTTTTCAATGAAAGAAGGAAAAAAGAGACAAAAATAATAATTACATTTACCATTTGCACACCGCATACACCATGTTCTTCTTAATTTGAATTTTCTTCCTCCCATATGGCCTTGTGTTTTGGCTTTGGGATCCGACCACCGGGCTTTGGACTTACATTAGATCAATCAACATGACTTTTGGAGATTTTTGAAGAATTATTCACCTTCGTAGGCACAAAAAAACCAACTTTATGCATTTAAAAAAATATTATATAGGTTTGTAGAGGAAAGACTTCAATTTTCAAAATAATAATTTTTTAAGATTGAATTATTATTTTTAATTATTACTTAATTTCTACTTAAAATAACTCATTAGGGTTCATACATATAACATTACTACTCATTTAATAACTCTTTGATTTGGTTGACCAACTTATTAAAAAATTATTTCTAGATAGTCTACATATCATTTGTTACTTTTTAGAAGAAGAAAAAACCTATAAAATTAAGCTCAAAAATCAATGTTTGATGCTTGCATTGTCATTTTTTCTACTTGTTAGGAAATAAGAGATAAAATATGCGGAATAATCCCTTACAGAATTGCAACAGTAGAAAATAAGATGCAGAAAATATTACAGATCTCAAATAAAAGTGTAGAATAAATAACAAAATACAGAGAGACAAGATTTAATGTGGTTCACCCAATTTGGGCTACGTCCACCAAGAATCACTTGCTCAGATTTTATTACAAGCCTCCACTCTCTCAATACAATACCCAGATCCATTTGGAGCTATGCTCAACAAACTCTACAGAATTCACACCCGAATTCAAAACACATTTGCAATACATTTACTTATACATCTATCATATGCATAAGACCATATAAATAGACAACTGCTTAAGCAGTTTGATACAAAACCGTGGGTATCAAAACCAAGGGCAAAAACCGTGGGTATCAAAACAATGGGCAAAAGACCGAAAAAACCATGGGCCCAAAAACAGCCCATAACGGTTACCCATTACCCATGGGTTAATAAACCACCCATGAAAATTTGCTTGGGGGCTTCGCCCCGAACCCCCCTGACCCGCTCACCGGCGAGTGGGACCGCCGTAAAAATACCCGAGTGTAACACATAGAAGGTGTACCACATTCTAACATGCAAATAGGCTCCACAAAACATAACAATCTCCCACTGGAGACTAATTTCCACCGAGCAAGCTTCTCAACCCTTCACCTGTCATCCGTGAAGGCCAACCAAAGTCGAACATAGCTTAATTTTATCCTGTGACCACCTTGGTCATCATGTCCGCAGGATTCGACTGGTATGAATCTTCTCCAACTTCAACTTATCTTCCTCCAAAGTTGTCCCGATGAAATGATATCTCAAATGTATATGCTTCGTCCGGAGTGGAAAGCAGATTTCTTAGCTAGGTGTATAAAGACTCGACTATCACTATATAGCTTACATTCCTCTTGCTTATGCCCCAACACCTCAAGCAATTTTGTAGCCAAATCATCTCTTTGCTTACCTCTCGTGGCATAACATACTCGGCCTCCATGGTCGATAAAGCCACTAGCTTCGTAGTCGTGAAATCCACTCACCGATGTCCCACCTACAGTGTAAATATAACATGTTGTGCTCCTCCTCCTCGCTATCTACATCTCCAGCCATGTCTCGAATCTACATAACCAAATAAAGTGGTGTCTCGATCCTTTGTAGGGCAAAACTGTCCCCATGGTCCCTCTCAAATACCGAAGGATCCACTTTACTTATGCACAATGCTCTTTACCTAGATCACTCATAAATCTACTCACAGCTCCCACCGCATGGGCAATATCGAGCCTAGTGCACACCATAAAGATACATTAAACTCGCCAATCGCTTGAGGAGTAAGGTACCTTTGACATCTGGTTTCTTTCCCGCTCTTTCTTGGGACATTGCTCCTTTGATAACTTGAAGTGGCTCACAAAGGAGTCCCAACCGGTTTAGCATCTTCGCATATTAAACCTCTCCAAGACCTTATTAATGTACTCTTCCCGAGATAAAGTCGGTCTGCTCTTTCCTATCCCGAGATATCCTCATACCAAGGATTTGTTTGGTTGCACCCAAATCCTTCATAAGCAAAGGATTCACTTAGATGCTTCTTGAGTACTTTTATTTCCGCATGTTTTTACTCGCAACCAAGCATGTCATCAACATACAAACAAAGGATACTATAACTTCCATCCTCAAATTTCTTTCAGTATACACACAATGGTCGAATGGCATCCGATATAACCTTGCTCCATCACGAAGCTATCAAACTTCTTATACCATTGACGTGGAGCTTGTTTCGTGCCATACAAGCTTTTCTTCGATTTCTGCAAACCATCTCCTCTTTACCTTTGACCTCATAGCCCTCTGGTTCTGCTGCATATGTAGTACCTCCTCCAAATCACCATGAAGAAATGCGTCTTTACATCAAACTGTTTCTAAGTGCAAGTCTTCTAATGCAACTATTCCTAGAACAGTTCTAATAGAAGTCATTTTTACTACAAAAGAGAAAAAATCTCATCAAAATCTATACCTTGTTTCGTGCAAACCCTCGACCACCAACCGGGCCTTATATCTTTTCTTTCCTCCTTCGTCTTCGACTCGAACACCCACTTGTTCCGTAATGCTCTTTGCCTTCGGGTAGATTCACCAAATCCCATGTCTAGTTCTCCATGAGATCCCGATGCTCCTCATCCATGGCTTGCTCCCACTTCTTCCCCGGCATCTACCCGCACGCTTCATCAAAGCTCTCGGCTCTCCACTATCGCTGAGTAATAAATAATAAATAAAAGGAGAAAAACGTTCGTGTTCTCTTCTTACCCTAGAAGACCTCCTCAATATAGGAGTTTGGGGTTCCTATTGAGGAGGTTCCCGATCGATTCATGTGTCACTTTTCCAGGAAGATCCTCTACCGCCGCATATTCCTTCTTGGATTCTTCCCTATTTTCGTCAATCTGTTCCTTATACATGACTTTCTCATTAAAGACCACATCCCTAGACCGAATGATTTTCTTTTCCTTAATACTCCAACATTTAAATCCAAAGTCATCACCACCATAACCAATGAAAGTACATTTTTCTAATTTAGCCTCTAGTTTGGTCCTATCATCCTTGTCTCTATGAACAAACACCTCAAATCCAAAGACTCTAAGAAATGAATAATCAACTTTCTTACCATACCAAGCCTCCTTAGGTATGCCTCCATCCAAGGCACTTGAGGGTCCTCTGTTTATCAAGTACAACAGTTGTGCTCACCGCTTCTACCCAAAAAGAAAGAGGCAATCCTGCATGTAACCTCATGCTCCCAAAGACGCTCCATTATTGTTTTGTTCATCCTTTCGATACCCCATTCTCGTCATGCGGAGTTCCTGAACCGTCTTTTCCCCGGGATTCCATTCTTAGAACAATAATCATTAAATTCATCGCTGCAATACTCCTCCATTATCTCGACCGAGACATTTTAGCTTAAGACCTATTTCATTTTCTACCAAGGCTTTCCATTTAATAAAAGTGTCAAATACATCGATTTGTTTCTAATACAATAAACCCAAACTTTCCTTGTTGCATCATCAATAAAAGTAACATAATAACTTGAACCCCAAGAGATGATACTTGAGTGGCCCCCACACATCGAATGCACCCACTCTAACTTACTCTCTTTCTTTCAGTAGGTCCAACCTTGAGAAACCTTACTCGCTTTTGTTTCCCATATATACAGCTTCTCACATAAATCCAGACATGTTTCTATATATCCAGCAAATTCTTCTTTATGATGTTCATGCCCTTATGGCTCATATGACCGAGCCTATAGTGCCATAATGTCAGATCTACATCCGAAGCCACAAGATTACAATCATTAGTACTATCAAAGTGGTTAAATACAAGGTTCCAACCTTCTTACCTTGCCACCACAAGAGCACCCTCGTAACCTTCCAAGAGTCTACTATAAATATCACAAGCAACCATCACTTCCCAACCGCCCGCCGATATCAAATTTCGTCTTAATGTAGGCACATGTCTCGACATCCTTCAATAGCCAAGTATTCCCATTCTCGCATCTTAACTCGAATGTAACCTTTTCCAACTATGCCGCAAGGCTCATCATCACCAAGAACAACATGCCCAAAATCTCCTTGAACATAATCAACAAAATAATGCCTATGTGGAGAAGCATGGAAAGAAGCCCCTCGAATCTAAAACCCAAGATTCAAGAATATTATGCAAAGAAAGAATCAAATCATCCCGACACACATTACCCGTTGCCACATTTGCCTCCTTGTTTTCTTCCCGTTGTTTCTTCTTATCCCGAAGTTCCCAACAGTCCTTCTTCGCATGCCCAAAGCTTTCCACAATTCCAAAGATACAATCTTGTTCTTGGATTTTGACCTTGCCCGATCTTTTGATTTTCCACGGTTTCCTCTATTCTTCTGTCTCCTCTAGTTTCCACTATCAAAGCATTCCAAAAGTAGAAGATTCCCAGAGCTTTTTCTTTGCATTTCCTCACTTAGAATCACCCCTACAACATCCTCAAACTTCAACTTTGAGTTACTGGAACCGAGTTACTTACCGCCATTACTGTGCTATTCCACTCTCTCGTAAAGAGCACAGAATTAATAAAGCCCTAACTTCTTCATCAAATTCTATCAGAATCGAAGCTAGCATATTGACAACCGTATTGAAATCATTTAAATGATCGCACATCGAACTATTCTCTCGACATCTTCATATTAAACAATTTTTTCATTAAAAATATCTTGTTAGAGGCGAGAGGGTTTTTCATACAACTTCCTAATGCATCCATTAGATCTTTTGTAGTCTTTTCCTTTCAAACATTAAATAATACCGAAGATGCAAGACACAAATGCCATTGTTCCAAGTGCCTTCCTATCCAAAGAAATCTGATTCGCATCTCTGTCATACTCGAGGGTTTGTTCACCTTCTCGCACAACGGAGTATAAAGATCCTTTTGATAAAGGTAATCTTCCATCCGCATCTTCTAAAGACTAAAATTCGCCCGTTGAATTTATCAACCCTAGATCTTCCATCATCTTTCATAGCTCCCGGTCAAGATAAAACTTTCCCGTGATTCAACACTTCAAAGAAACCAAACCAGCTCGATACCAATTGTTAGGAAATAAGAGATAAAATATGCGGAATAATCCTTTCTGTAATCGCAACAAGAGAAACTAATATGCGAGTAAAATATTATAGATCTCAAATAAAAGTGCGAGTAATAAATAACACAACATAGAGAGACAAGATTTAACGTGGTTCACCCAATTTGGGCTATGTCCACCAAGAATCACTTGCTCGATTTTATTACAAGCCTTCACTCTCTCAATACAATACCAGATCCGTTTGGAGCTATGCTCAACAAACTCTGCTGTAATTCACACCCGAATTCAAAACACATCCGCAATACATTTACTTGTACATCTATCGTATGCATAAGACCATATAAATAGACAACTGCTTAAGCAGTTTGATACAAAACCATGGGTATCAAAACCAAGGGCAAAAACCGTGGGTATCAAAACAATGGGCAAAAGACCAAAAAACCATGGGCCCAAAAACAGCCCATAACGGTTACCCATTACCCATGGGTTGATAAACCACCCATGAAAATTTGCTTCGGGGGCTTCGCCCCAAAACCCCCTTCAATCGAGGGGCTTCACCCCCTCAAACCCCCGACCCGCCACCGCGAAAGGGACCGCCGTAAAAATACCCGAGTGTAACACATAAGAGGTGTACCACATTCTAACATGCAAATAGGCTTCACAAAACATAACACTACTTTCTTGACATGTAGAATTATTTTTAAAATTAATACCAATTGAAAATTATGAAAAACATTTTAACAATCTTCAACATTTTGTGCATCCTTGTATGCAATTTTATTAAAAAATTGTTCGCTTTCTCCAAAAAGAGTGTTCGTATATATAATTTTGTTATGTTTTCACAAGAACTTACCATTTTGCTCTTAGAAATGAGTAAATACTACATAATTATCTCATCTTAGTATTGCAAAAAATTAAATATTTAGAAACTAGATTCAAAATTCCACAAATTATCTTATTATGTGGGATTATTTCCTTGACTAAACTTACACTAGGTGGCTCGATCACCATTGTTGACCCTCTATGAGATTTTAAATGGGGTCTCCTCTGTTAGGATATCAATATTATAGCTCCACCAGATGCGTGTGTGAATAATAATTACATTGGTAATTATTATTATAGTGAATATTAGTGAGTTGGTTAGTCATATATATTGTTAGAATAACAATATATTATGAATGATTATTTGTTATACCCGTAGCTATTATCGGGTTTATTGTTCTACTCACTTCCTATTTTCTAGGAAGTTGTTTACCTACCTTTATGGCTATATAATAGCCGCAGTATTCGAATATGATACGAAAATATAATATTGTTTTGTATTACATCCATCGGCAATTCCGTACCAAATTCAATATTTGGTATCGGAGCGATGTCCGATCCTCTGCATGATGGAAACTATATTAACTTTGGTTGCCCCGATTTATGAGGAGATCAATAAGTATAGAAGCTATTTGATTTAATTGTTGATAGTATAGAGTAAGCAAAACTAGTTTTAGCACGCAGTCTTGGTTATACCAGCATTGCGTCCTATCGATTCTGTGCAGATTAGTTTCGTGGTGGTACAAGCTTCTTTGGCGCCTTTGAATTCACTGGATTAGAGGTGGACTGGTAAGATCGAATTCAACAGAGGTGTTTTGCAACGGTAGATCATTGTATTCCACCCTCCAAAGATCTTTCCACGACTGAAATTCTCTCAGCTCGAACATGGCGTGAACGCATACTAGCACATATTTTATTTTTAATTGCATTGGGATCAACTCGGCATTACACTCGCCACATTGCAACAACTGACTCCCTGTGCTTGCATTCCAGTCTCCCAATACCAGGCATACCACCATTTCTGCCTTGGTCAAAATCTCCTTTGAAGTAGTGGAATATTGCATCGACAGTTTATTTGAGCGCAGCAGTTCGAATCAAAACCACGGTTTTCACGAGTTGCGTGCTGGAAAAACGTGAAGGAGAAGAAACGTGTTGTCTCACGCATCTATATCAGAGCGAAATTAGTGGATACGTGGCGTGATTTGTGCATGGAGTTGTGCTCTATGAAGGAATGTATACAAGCGCAAGTGTGTTGAGGATCAGTCAGACTTTGGTGTACGCGCTTCTGGATTTCTACGCAGACTTTACTTGATATACCAGTCACTGTCTAACACGTCCTAAGCCATGTCATTTGGGTGCCACGTGTCTGATGGATGTTCACCCTCTCAAATACGAAGCTCAGGATGGTCGACCGACATTGCCAGATTAGATTGGATTTGATTTGCATCGAATTTCATTACACACATTGCGTTCACATCTCTGATTTTCAGTTGCCAATAGTTTTACAAACCAGCAAGCCATCTAACAACGAGGAGCACAAACTATTCATCTATCTATGCGTATGCAAGTATTGAGTCGGTTCAATTAATTCTTGTTTTGTTTTTTATTTAGATCTGTCATATAGACACTTGTGCTTTTTCGTTCATCATTAAGTAAGGAGTCCTTTTTATTTTTGTCCAAGTAAAAAAAAACTAATTTCATTTTCCTATGTTTGTGTAGTTTGTGTTTATGTTATCCACGTTTATCAAAAGAATAATTGTCTTGTATACCATTGTCATTTTGTCGTATTTTAAAAGAGTTAAGTGTCACTATTCTCGAAAAGTAATCTTTAATTGCTTTTCATTATCGTCTTCTATGTAATAGTCGTAAATTGGTCAAGTGTTAAAGTTTCCATTCTCATATATGTCATTGTCTAAATAATTGTGTTGTCAAAATCCAGTATCATTTTGTCAAATGTTATTATTCAAAGTAGTCTCATCGTCAAAAGAGTCATTGTAAAATTTTGTAAAAATAAAACATCTTGTGGATGCATTTTTGGCGGTGACCGACGTCCTAATAAATTTTGTGGTTCACATTGCGGGGGGGAGACAAAATAAAGTTCAATGTGAAACTTGATGAGCTTCAAAGCCATAATCTACTGAGCTAGCAGCATGTTTTTGGAGGATGGAGGCAACGGAGGCAGGAGGACAGTCAGCGTCCTCGAGTTCGTCACTACCTCAGAGGCCGCAAACTGCTTTAGTGACATCTTTGTGTCTTTTGTGATGAATAAGAACAGATGAGCATCCCTGTTCCTGTGTGCAGTGCAGTGCTTGTGTGTCCCCCGAGATGATAATGATTTGTACCATTGATACTATTGCAGGAAGTGTTCTTGATCAGACTGATTTGATGGTTGATGTGAATTGGTTGAACGGTCCCAATTCATGTATTCATCTAATAGGTTGAACGGTCCCTGGATGATGTAGTTCCCACAGTCAGTGTTGAGGATCGAGACCATGTGCAAGCTACGGAGCGGCATGCTGCTTGGTTGAAGATGGTGTTTTTCCCGTGTTCGCACTAAGGGGGGGAATGTTAGGATATCAATATTATAGTGCTCCACTTTTGTACGTGTGTGAATAATAATTACATTGGTAATTATTATTATAGTGAATATTAGTGAGTTGGTTAGTCATATATATTGTTAGAATAACAATATATTATGAATGATTATTTGTTATACCCGTAGCTATTATCGGGTTTATTGTTCTACTCACTTCCTATTTTCTAGGAAGTTGTTTACCTACCTTTATGGCTATATAATAGCCACTTGTATCTGAATATGATATAGAAAATATAATATTGTTTTGTATTACATCCACTGTGCAATTCTGTACCAAATTCAATATCCTCCTTTGGCTTTATCGTGACATGTGAGGCTTGGCGCGCGAGATCTTCACACGTAATTATTTGTTGTGATCCCTCCAAGGCCGTTATAAAATCTCTTACACTTGATGTTTTCCATTGGATATGGATTTAACCTCAAGAACTTACCTAGATCCCTTGGATGCTCTTCCATCATATCACAATGGGGTTTTCTCCATGTCGATTTATCCACTCATATGGATGCCTCTTGGGTTTTCTTGTCCACTCAAAGAACAAAGTGGTTCATAATCTTGTGCGTAGAATTTCCCCTAAAATCCTCTTCTTAGATGAGATTTATGTAGTTTAAATTTGTCACATCAAACCTATATTGTTTGTGGTATTAGTAACCCACCGAACCCATACACCGACAATTGCATAATGACTTTGATTTTGAGATGTATGAGAGTACTCGAGTTAAAGATAAGCTCTTTGTGTTTCTTATGTGGTAACACTATTGTACATAATCCTAGGTGTAGGCAATCAATGTAATAACAATATTTTATGTTATTATAACATAGACACATTAGAAGTTGAACAGTTATCTTGAAGATGAACAAACAATCATTTCATGTTTATGAATATGTACTTTGTATCATGTTTTCTACTGAATGAGAATTGGGTTTCACTCTTCCATTTCCTTTTCATTTTCACAAGGCATTTTTCGGCCTTACCTTGGTATCGAGCACCAAGGAAAATATACCTTCAACAAAAATAAATTTTTAGTAATATTTATTTGTTGTTTTTTTTTCGTTCTTGCAATCAAAGGTATAACTAATTTCCATTCACATCAAATAAATTAGTGATAAATTTTTTTGAATTATTTTAGTTCTTCATTCCATGTTCGACAATTTTCAAGTCCATATTTGTTTGTTGCATTTTTAATATTTCAATATTATAATTTTAAATCCCTTGTTCAATTCTCACTCCACATACTGCGTCTTCACCAAGTCAATACCTTGGTTCATGACAACACTAAAATCGCATAACAAAATAAGCTATCACTTAGAAAATACTTTTTGTAGAGGACTATACTTCAAAATAATTTGAAGATAAATATGTTTTGGAACGACAATTCAAAATATGATTAAGATCTAACGAGGAGAAAGAGCTTCATATCAAGAAAATGAGGCAACAAATACACAAGAAGTTTCCAAAATAGGCAAAGAACATTGGTTTCACAACTACCCATGTAGATTAAATGGGGATGTTGTTGGTGCAATATTATACTTGCACTAATATTGAATTGACGTAGGTTAGCTTAATTATATTAAGTTTGTTATGTGCACACCCCATAGGCTTAGAATAGAATAAGTGGCATTGTTAATCATTTGCCACCACTTTCCACATGTGTTCAAGCAGTGTGTGTCCATCACTTCAAACATATTTCAGTTACTTAGTCAAAAGTAGAGAACCAGTTCATAACTCTTGCCTTATTTAGCCAAAGAAAAGTTTGAACCAAACTCTTACTTTTGTTATATATTGACCAACCACCTGTATTTGTATAATGTGACCGATTACTAAGAATAATGTACTATTTTAATTCTTTATTAATATGTATTTGTTGTTGCATACTATCAATTCGTCCATGGCTAGTGTGAATCCATGTTGAGGAGTTTCTTGAGTTTCAACAATTCTTACATTGTACGCAGTCTTTCTCCATTAAGTGGCAAATGTGGATTTATGAAGAATTATTGTTTCTTCTTTCTTCCCACATACTTCTACAGTACCATCATCCATGATTTTTGGCACAACTAGCATTATGGGCTTCCAAAAATATCATTTGGTTTTTTTATTGTTCCAAAACCTAACTTTTATGTATTTTTTTTTTTTTTTTTGCATTTCTAGACAAATTCACATTTTTTTGGTTTTTCTATATATTTTTATTTCTAAGTACACATTATATTCATTATTTCTGTGAATTTTTCAAGTTTTGATTTGTTTGCTAACAAGGAGCAATGTGTACAAGACGATTTTTTTTTCTTTGATTCAAGGCTCAAAATTTTCATTTATGAATTCTTCTCTTTGAGATATTTTCAAAAAGTTTTGTTTTTCAAAAAAGAATATCGTGAGCACCTGTCATGTCTAGTTGAAGTTACAAGTTACCAAGACATGTAAGGGGTAGTTAGTTGTACAAAAGCTCTTTTACAATTATTTGCAAACTGGGCCATCAAAATATATTTTTATAGATTCTCATCTTTACAAGATTTCGAGAATGTCCAACTTTTGAAATTTGGACTCAATGTGCTCCAAGGGCGTCAATTTAGAATTTGTAATTGATTGGCATGCTCCTCAATGTTGAAGGCTCATACATAAATTATTAAATAAAATCCATTTTGTTTACATCAACTATAGTGTATAGTTGGTGCATTAGCTATAAGTGCATGTGTAAAGCACTATGTTGTAATAAGTCATAAGGTCAACTATTTTGGATAAAGTTTTATTATAACAAAAGGATGTTTGGATCCTAAGTGCACTTTCTTAAGCTCACGATTGTGCATATGACCATGAGTTGTGCACGATTAGCCCTTGTACTTTTTAACGCATATTTTAAGCCTCCATATGACTTGTTGCCAATGTTATTAGCCCTTTATGCAAACGTTATAGCCTTCCTTACACCATTGAGCACTTATTTTTTAGTTATATTTTTCTAGGTGCCATATCTTTTGATCTTGGAGGCTTGGGAGGGTGTATATTTTCACCAATCATATTTTTTGAACTCTACGCATTGCTGCTATATTTTTTAAATGGTACAATTTCCAAGAAATGATAGTTTTTGTCAAAGGTTACCCCTTCATCCTTCGTTTTTGGACCTTTGGAGGCCCATATCTTTTGATCCGTTTAATAGATTTTGGTGTCATTTTTTTTAAATGGTGTATTTTTCACAAAGATTCGCAATGCAAGCTTCAAATATATTTCATTCTTTATCAAAACTATACTTTTTAATTTTTTTGTCATATTTTAACTAAAAATATATTGTAAATGCCTTATTTTATGAAGTGTCGCCTATTTTCAGTTGGGGGTTCATTTGTATGCATTAAAATTGTGTCTTTGATGCGCTTATTTGATTCTTGACTTGTATTCCAACCATTTTATTGATGATTTTTTTTTCTAAAAAATTGCATCATTATAGGTACTTTGGGAGGTCTTTTTAGCGTGTTATTTCTTAGGTTCTTCTAAGGTATTTTTTCCTTGCTAATGTAAATGGATTCTAGTCATCACCTCCACACTCTCAAGCGGGAAAATACTAACCTAATTTAAAAAACACCATGCTCTTTACAAAAGTATGTTCACTTCAAGAAGACATGGTTAGATTTGTTGAAGAGAATAGGAAGATAAAAAAACATAACTCTTTATTACTCTCACTAATTTCTAAAAAGACACCCTCCTTCAATAATTGAAGGATACAGTTGCATGCTTGCCACATCATATTGACATTGTGAACATACCTCTCATTGAGCAATCTATCTTATATCATTGAATTCAAATCCCATGCCACATCATCATCCTTTGTTCTCCTAATCATGAGTTTCCCATTGAATCGATGCACACATTATTGCACTTGTTGCAATTCATACTTCATATTCATTTGTCGTTGTGTTTGGCTCATTTGAGAAGCACACAACTAGTTTTAGACCTTGTACTCTTTGTTACATGGGTCATTTTGGCAAAGGCATGGATAAATATTTATAGGGCATCACTTCATTTATCTAACCTATTCATTGGATTTTTCACCATGGCATTAAATATAGACCAGATAATTCTTCATCGGGTCCACTTCATGTAAACTCACATGGTTTTGTTTGCTCCACTTTTCATGAGGATATTGTGCGATGCACGAGTCCTACACGGCTTCTTAAACATGAGAGACCAAAGACTACTTTAGTCAAACATGAGAGTCATGACACTTTGATTCATGATTCCTCACATATACTATTTGTGCACATGGCACTAGATCACCTGCAGACATCTTCATCTCCCATTTGTATTCATCAAGGATGGATTTCAAATCGATTATGATGACATCGTCAACATTCTTTATGTGGGCTCTATAGGCGTGAAACCTTGATCATTCAATTATATCAATCACACACTACTCATTCTACCTAGCAACACTCCCTTTGTTTTAGAGCAACTCTTATTTTGCTATTTTTCCTTAGATAGTTAGTTCCTTGATTTGAGTTATTCTAGTGTATATAGTATCTTACTTGTTTTATTTGGTGTTTTTAGGGATGTATACTTGCAATAAGTGAAAAAGTGTCATTAGGGTTTGCTTTTCAAAACCTATTCTACCTTCATGCATGTGTGCATTGTTTTGCACACCATTTTCTTACTTATGTATCCTCGTCACTATTAGTCCCACATTATTTGTGATAGGCATTTTTTTGTATCAATCGACACCTTGACAATTGAACCATCTCCTTTTGGTGAACATTTTTGGCATGCCCAAGATTTTTCATTATTTGGTGTTTGAGTAGTGTATTTAGACCACTCATACATATATATTATTTTGTTCACTTCACTCATTCAACATTTTGGGAGGTGTAGTCATATTGCTTCATCAAGTGGTGTTATTTCTTACCCTTAGCACATCACATCATCTACTTCAAGTAGGTGATAGCATTCTTGGTATACTATTTGGTGTTTTCATCACATTATTCAACAGATTGACAATTTCCTTGAAGTTATTATGGTACATATAGTGTTAGTTTGTCTTCTTCAAAAATCGAGTAATGGATTTAAACCACTCTTGCAGATTTGAGTTCTTTTCACATGCACTTCTTGCATATCCTTCGGTGATAACTTTCATCCCATCCAGTGTTTTCTAGCTTCATCCCATATAGTGAAATTTTCACAATACTTAGTCCAATTTTTTGAGAGACCCTTATTTTATATCATAATGTTTTTCAAAGTTATACTTATTGTATATGGTTACCCCTTCAAGCCTAGTTGTTGGGAGACATCTTAGAAAACTCTTAGTCTTCTCATTTTGTATAGTCCTCCCTAGAATGTGCTTAAGAGGGGTGTTGGTGCAATATTATACTTACATTAAAATTAAGTTGACTTATGTTAGCTTAACTATACTATGTTTTGTGCACACCTCATAAGCTTATAAGAGGATAAGTGGCATCCTTAATCACTTGCCACCACTACCCACATCTATCCATTATGTGTCCATTAGCTCAAATGTGTCAATTACTTAGTCAAAAGCAATGTTGGTTCACAACTCATGCTTTACTCGGTAAAAAGTAAAATCGGAATATTGACTACCTCTATGTGTATATTGCGACAAATTTGTGAGAATACTATACTATTTTCATTCTTTATTTTTGAGTATTTGACGTACCATATTATCAATTCATATATCGCTAGTATGAGTCCATGCCGAGGAGTTTCCCAAGTTTCAACAATTCTTACAAATGTAACATTACTATACAAAATCATCGGTGTATGCAATAAATGGAATAACAATATTTTATATTATTATTACCTTGATACATTAGAAGCTAAACATTCATCTTCATAATAGTCATTTCATGTTGATAAATATGTACTTTGTATCACAATTTCCAGTGAATGAGAAATGGGTTTCATGATTCTATTTCCATTTCATTTTCACAAAGTGTATTTCTTATGTCAATACAATTTGATTCTTTCATGAAAAGTTCTCCATTTCTTTTCTAATTTTGTGTGTTGTAGCTTGGGATCTAAAGTGTCCACCACATATTCCCATTGCATACTTACAACTTCTCTTGGAAGAAGACTCTTTTCGTTTGAGACTACATAAACTAAGTTTTAATAACAATTTTATTTTAATTTCCTTGATTCTTTCTACTTTGCGAAGATTTGTTTACATTCAATGAAGACGAAAACAACATTCTTGCTAAATTTTGTTTAGTTTATCTTTTTGAACTCTCCCAATTATTTAATACTAATTATTTAATTTGATCTCTTCGTAGATTAATCATGTTACTAATTTTATCATTAACCTCTAGAGATTCCCAACATGCAACAAGACAATCACTATTTTATTGTTAGCACCGTGTGGTATTGCTTACTAAGAGTATTTGACTCAATGAACATGTTAATTTGGTATTTTAGAGATCTCGCACTTATTGTTTCAATGTGTGGCTCCACCATCCATACATCAAAAACAAAAACAAATAAGTAATGGCAAGTATACATTTACAATTAGCTTTTAAGGGTAAATTGGCAACCACATTAATGCTAAATTGAAAATTTGTTTAAATAGTGTACAATAAAAGAATTTGCAATTTTTTGCACATCAAACTTTAAAAATAGTCTTTTGTTAACTACTCAATTTGAATCAACTTTATTTTGTTAGTATTTATCATGGCTACTTTATAATATGTTATTAAGTGCAATCGTCACCGCAAATGTTATATATTTTTATAATATTATTGTTATTACATTTATGTTTTAAAAGAACACTAATTGTTCTTTAATTAAATTAATGTTATTGTCTATATCTAAATAATTTGATGGAAAATGGTGTATCTTATTGTTGATTTCATAAAACATTTATGCAAAACCAATGTTCAAAAAAGTGCACACATTGATTTCTAAACAAAATATAAAAATATCTTGCCATACAAATAGATCATAAGGAAAAGTCTTTGTTTCAAATACTTGAAGGAATTTGAATGAAACACTTTTAGATTAATATATTGTGGAATGGTATTGGAAATCTTAACCTTGAAATGCATGTATTATCTAACATTTTAAAAAAACTAGAAAACAGTTACATAACAATAGTGAAACCCTTGTATAATCTCATATCATACGCATTTGATGGAAAGAGAAATTTGTTAATCATTAGTGTAGATAATTTAATGCCAATAATTATCAATCATTAAAAAAAAACATTTAACAAAAATCATTTAGAAGTTATAACGCTCCTCAATAAAAGGGTTAATAGATGTAGGACTACTAAAACTGCTTTGTGGATGCTCCTTCATGAGCCTTCTCTGAGCTTCATTTTGATAAAAGTAATTTCAGCAAGATTGGTTCACGTGGGGTTTTTATAAACACAAAGATTGTTTGTTTACTTGCACTCTATGAGGCCCTTGGTAAAGTTTTTAATGATTTTGTGGAAACAAACACATTTTCAATAAAACCTAATGTTGGCAAAAGACAAAAATTGGACTGACTTGGGATTCAGGGGGACTCGAACCTAATTCTTGAGGCCTTCAAAAACAATTCAAGCAAGCATTGGCAAGTATTTCCTGGTACTAAGGATTGTGATCAATTAACATCATGGCTTACCTCATTCTCGATCCCTCAATATCAAGAGAGGTGGGAACAATATGGTTGATCATATGGTCAATGTTACGAGGCTCAATCATTCTCATAACTAGTTAGTGCATACCCTTTCCTTCTCATCCTTCATTGATTCAAAGCTCGGTACTCTATTAATGAGTGCCCTCTCAAACATTGATTCAAAGCTCGGTACTCTATTAATGAGTGCCCTCTCAAATCTCCAAACATTTATTCATGAATAGTAATCTTAAGTGTCGTCTTTTTGGGAAGCCAATTATGATATGATGATGGGTGAGGAGGGTTTGCGGAGGTGGTAAGAGATACATGTGGAGACCTTTGCAGCCCTCGTCTTTGCCTTGTTTTTGACTTTTGCGCATTCAACACGAGTAGTAATAGAGAAGAAAAATCCATAAGGATGCTTGCCCCTTTCCTTTCACTCTCTACAATTACAACTTAGTTTATTCCTAAGAGTTCAATTTAACTTTTTCTCATGTTTTGGGATTGGATATTGGGTGGGTCTTGACGCTTATCCTAGTGCCCATGCCTCGTAATTCTCTTCTCTATGAATGTACATTTTCAATACTAATAGTCAAGAAAATACTTCAATTCACAAGGTTATTCTGTCTGTTCTAATGGACAAATGATGTTCTAGAATGGCCATGATGGTTTATTGGAGATTATTTGGTTCAAGTGGTTATGATTTGTCTACTAGGATTTGTGTTGAGGAGCTCTTTTCTTGCTAGAAATCCTTAACTCTTTTGTGGGTTTCGTACTTGTACTCTTTGAGATCTCTCGTACTTCCTAAACAAGACTAGATGCTTTGACAAGTGTTTTTATAAGTCACTTGGTATCAATGGCAGCAAAAAAACTAATCTTGGTGGTGACAATTTTTCCTCGCATGAAAAACTTGAGGCTCATTTCGGCAAACCCTCCTCGAGAACATTATCAAGGAGCAAAACAAAGAATTGGAGTATAAATGTTCCATTGAGGATGTTCACTCCTTGGGCCTAGTGGAGGACCTCAAACATGCGCAATTTTTGCATAATGACAACCTTGTAGACATATCCACCAAAATGGACATGCAAATGCACGAGTTTGATTGAGGTCAACAAAGAGGAGAAATTGCTTGAATGAGCAACCACGCATTGTTTCCAAGCTAGCTCTACAAGGTTGGGTAAAGTTGCTTCTATGAATACATGTTTTAGGTCATGAATGATACAAGTCAATGTACCTTGTGGCTTGACACACTCAAGTTGGCATAGCTCATTGGGATACATACTATTCTTTTTGTGCAATCAATACTTGCCAATTCACGAGGATGTGGAGTAACTTGGTTTGTCTTCTAAGCAGAGCATGTAGGGTATGTGAGTTATTGAAAAGGATGGTTGAGGATATCATTGAGGGCAAGACAATTGATGCCATCTACACCAAACTATGAATCAATCTATCTTCATATGCACCTTCTCAACTATTTGAAACTTCCCATGTCTTGATCCTAGAGTTAGAGAAGCTATAGTGTGGGCTTGCAACCATGGTTTTTGAATCAATAGATGCAGTACTATTTCTCCTAGGTAGTTGTGTAGGTTTTTGTTCTTATAACTCAAAGAATTTTCTTGGTCTATGAAGTCATGGTATATCGTATGGACTCTCCTAATTTATGCAAGCTTTATTATTATAATAGTGGAGCTTTTGCTGCTCTTTTGACCTTATCAAAGAAAATCGTAATCAATTATGAATTTCAATGAAATGCATTTCCATCATATCACTCAAGTTCTTTACTCTTTAAACATTAGCTTTTTGTTTTTATATATTAAATGCAAAAACTGTTGAGGGGTTTAATAAATGGTTGGGGAGTGCCCTATGTCCACTTTGAGCATTCAATTTTTCAAGTTCAACACAATTCAACACAAAAATTGTAGAAAAACTATATTCAATAATTTTAAAAGGCAATCCAATTTGACGAATCAATTTTGGTTTTATCTTTAATTATGAAGGTAAATGTACAAATCAAAGAGAATAGCCATGAATCCAGTCTTGTGGAAGAGTTGTGAGGGGCACGTGCAAGGGAAGTATAAAGAGCATTCAATCTTGAACTAAAGATTCTTGTATCATAAACATTTAATATTTCATCATTGTTTTTTGTCTTGTTAGTAAATCATTTAAGTTCATGAGCATCTACCATCTCTTCCAAGTGTGTTTCCATTGGATTTCAAAAGGAAGATATCATCTCCATAAGATGGAATAGTGTGACTAGAGGACTAAAATAATTACCCACCAAAATACCTTGAAAAATGGATGGGTGCAGAAAAAAAAAAAGGGAAAAAAAAATCTATACCTCTACTGCTAGGTTACTGTAGGATGATAAATGTAATACATTTGCTAAGAATACATAAACAATAGTAAAAACATGGTTCAACATTGATCTAAGATGCTGAACATCACATGCCAGTCACATTGGTGTTTCCATGAGCATGATGTTCGATGTCTTGTCCCAAATTACGATGTCAAAAGGGAATTTACTGAATATTAGTCTCCAGGTAAGACATGTTTCTAAATCCTTATATTCAAAACCCCCAAGTAAGATGTTCAATAAATTTCATTGAATATTAGTTTCCATGTCAGAGATGTCTATAGATCCTTATATTCAAACTGAATATCAAGCATGCTATTCTGTATCAGTAGAAAATTACTGCTACGCAACATACTATAATAATAGTAAGATTTTTTTAATCTAAATTATTCGACTCTCACACAACTATAAAATCTTAAATGTGATAGAAATGACATGAACATAATCTTGTTCAAGTAATTAAACACTCTCGCATTGCTGGAACTTGTTTTCTACACAACAAAAACAAATTTGATGCTATTTCTGGTACTGTTGCTTAATTATCCTTGTTAATTATTATTTAAAGAGAAAAATAACCTTTTAATTACATTGACAATGTTAGCTTATACAGTTGACAAATAGATGTATAGCAAACTTTTGTCAACAAACGGGTGTTAAATCATCCATATAGACGATGCGATCACCACTCAAATTAAGAAAGACTCAACATTATTGAAGCAGTATTTATCAGAAGAAACAACAAGTTAAAAGCATCCTTATTATGCAAATATCCATATAAATTGTAAAACATCTTATTTACCAAATAGAAATAGAAGGCGAGAATTAACATGGTCTCTATACAGGCAGGCAACAAAAGGCACAAACTTCATGGCCCTTGTTGTAAAAGTAACTAGAGGAGTAATGGCCGGTGCCGAATCATATCTTGTTTATTAATTACAATGAATGTTGTCTAATAGTTAACATGGAAACTTGTTTCTAAATGCTCTAAATGTAATCAGGGAACATAAATGCAAGTATTTGTATATATGCATAGAGTGATTAATTTGAAAGCTCTGATTATTATCATTCATGTGTGTGCAGCTCGTTTCCCCCTTGAGAGTGGAAGTGCTTATAGTTTCTCGAAACTTGTTTTTAAAATGGTGTAGGTCATTAAGCAGCCATAATCAGTCGAACAAACTGCCACAAATGAATTGAATCTGCCTTCCTAAGAGTTTGAACTATGAACTTAAAGAGCAGTGCTTACCCTGAGTTTGAAAAAGAATTGACAAGAACTTGGTCAAGTTCAACATCCAACCAGAGCACCCCAAGAATCCAAGTCACAAAACCACTTTTTGATCGCGCACAAGACCATCAAGGTCTTTGTTGCCTATAAAATGCTTCGCTTAATGTTCAACTACTGTGAAAACTAAGAATAGTTGCAAATCAATCTTTCTCTTGCCCATCACCCGCACCAATAGCTTTGCCAGTCTGGAATCAAGTTTCGGGGTTCAATCCCCAGGTTGATGTGTCGGCACCCTCTCTTCTCTCTCCGATACTAACATCGTGGTTGTTCAATTGTAGGCCCTCTTTAGCTTGTGTTTGTCATCTACATACTGTCCATAATTAACAAGCTATTTACTTGAGGCATATCCCTATGATAAGATATTGCACCTGATTAATACTTTCCTTCCTCCCAAGTTCCCAACTCATTCCCATACCTTAATTGTTCACATAAATTCATTTTGGGGAACAAAGACTTGCCATTTCTTCATAGAGCACATAAGTTTTTCAGCTCCTTTATCAAACAAAGCTGCTAGCATTTAAATGATTTATGGAGACTAAAATCATTAAAAACAGTGTGGCCCGTCGATAAATGTTAGCTTTAAATGGGTTATGGATCCTGAAATCAAATAATTTAGTCATCTTTCATTGGGATCAAATAAAATCAACAGCATTAGATAAGTTATGGGTTGGGGTAGGATAAAGCTACCAGTTGTATTGGGTCTTGATAAAGATGATGTTGAGATGGGATACAGTATGGGTTTCATGTCAGCAACAAAAACAATTGGGTTAAGATAAAGGAGATGATAAGGTTGTTAAGACAATAATAAGATGCATCAATAGTTGAGAGGCGTTAATTTTTGGTAACACAGCTTGGTGGTTCTTTCCGCAAAATGCCCAGAGGTTTGAGACTGATCTTGTAAAATCTAGCCTTCCAGTTAGCTTCTTATGAGGACAATTGGTGAAGATTTTTAATGTTTTTCTTACTAGTCAAATCCTAGTTTTCCCTTCTAATGTATTTCTAGCATGCTTCCACTACTGTCATAACTGAAATACTTGATCTATATGTTAGTAAGTTCATGAAAATTTAATGTATTTGTAAAAGTGTTTCTATCAAGTGTCAAGACTGCAAATTTCAAATTTGCAGCTCTTATTTCAAAATTGAGGTGCAGAATTTTCTCTTTTTCTGTTTCTGTGTTTCCTTAATGAAACAGCAAGTTTCTAACAAGAGCATAACAATCATATAGCGCTTACCATGTCATTTAATTGGAAGGTGATATCCCTTGCAATTCCTATGTCCAAGCCCCCAATGTAAAACCTGATAAATTCAACAATACTGTGATGCTGTAAGCATTTCAACGGGATACAATGGATCCAAAAATGGCAGTATCCAATCATAATTAATACGCAATAATTACATGATATATGAATAAAACATATAAAAATGTCTCCATGTGGCCAAAAACCTGCAACATTGCCTCCAAAGAGTATTAAACAAGATGGAAATCACATTATAGATCATATATATAATCAGCTGCATTTACATTTTACACTGTGCAGCACTGAAGGCGCCTCCAAGATTCAACATATACACCTGTGATGCAGCATCAGGTCCTCAGCATTCAATTCTTTCCGGGAATGCTGACAAGTATGGATTAACTGTAAAGGCCGAACTGGGTATACACTCAGCATGATCACAATTAGGGAGTACATGATCAACATTATATCCAACTGTCTCCCGATACATAAAGTTGAATCTAAGGCATCATCATGACTAAAGAGAGAACCGAATAGAGAAATGTCGTCACCAATACTCCATTATGCCCTGCAGTAAATATAAAATGGCCAATGTAAAACACTGAAGAGATGAGAAAAAATAACCTCTTAATGATGACTGGAAGATCCTGCAATTTGAACAACACAAAACGACTAATTATGGTAAAAATGTTCGCTCAAATGATTAAAGTATCCATGTACCTATAATGCAGGTCACTACAGCATGAAAACCAACATTTGGCAAGTTGGTGTCTAAGAACAATTAGTCAAGCTGTTATCATTTGACAGAGTACTCTTCGTAGAGGTATCATTCATACAATGTGACGAGTGGTCAATATCCTACACAACAAGATGCCAAGAAGAGAACTGACATGGAAACAGAAGGTAATTGATCAATTCGTACAAGTGGTGTTTCTCTAGTGGATCAAATTATGTGACATGGATTTTCGGGGTCCAGCTACATAGTTTTGAGCCAATCTACATTGACCCATATTTCATGAGTAGTGGTTCACAAGAACCCATCTCTCATGAGCATGAATGGTCCACTTGGCACTCATTGCATCTAGGTGATGCTCACATGGATAAAGCACCACGATTTCCTGAGAGGTTACCCACTCCAGTAATACTCCGCCTCAAGCACATTTAACCATGGAGTTTCCCCTACAATCAAGCCCACTTAGCTTGCTACCCCCATTTAGAGATATGAAATCTAATGAGATCATCCTCCTCATGCTAACTTCTTGTGAGTAGGCATCAAAGAGATTTCATTGAAACTACTACAAACATTAGAACTCGTCTTTCAGTTCCATTTGATCTCCAACAGTGGAAAAAGCATAAACTATGCAATTGGTTATTTTCAATGGAGAACTTAGAGAAAACAACATAAATGAACTCAATAATAATACAATTAAAATGCATCTGCAAGAGATTTAAAAAAACAGATTTCATTTAACTTGTAAACCAATAAATGCAAATAACGAGGAAAACTAATAACTTCAAACTAGGGGTTGAAGCCCATAGGCCTCCATGCTTATACGAAGAGGAGGAGCAAATGAGAGTCGACACTAGCTACCAGTGTGGAGTGTATCTAACTAGTTGGTCAATTAGAAGCAATTTGGCCACACCAAATTTCTAGGCCCTGTACATAGAAGATTAGGTAGGACCTACAATGAACAAAAAAACATCACCTATTGATTGCATCATAGGTGCCTTTGTAAATTTGTTAAAGAGTAAATAGCAAATGCATATTGTTTACGGATGTAACAAATAAGAATCATAGTGACATTGCTCAAAAGGTTTGCCAGTATTAGAAAATTTCAAACAAGTTTTAAGAATGTTCAGAAAAATGTCTCCAACAATAAATTTATAAAACATATTAAATTTACACTCATCAAAGAGAACGATTAAAAGGTCACTTAGGTACATGAAAAAGCCTTTTAATCTCAATAATACAGTGATATGATGAATTTGCCAGATGAACTTATAATTTACTGAGATTTTGGGCATAAGACATGTATATTTTTGTGTACAAGCCAAACTGAGAATCTGTTGCAATTTTATTCACGAGATCAGGTTAACTTATGATAATACAGTGATATGATGAATCGCCAGATGAACTTATAATTTGCTAAGATTTTGGGCATAAGATATGTATATTTTTTTGTGTACAGGCCAAACTGAGAATCTGTTGCAATTTTGTTCACAAGATGAGGTTAACTTAAGATTTCTAAGTGTATCATACATATCGTGATATTTAAGCAGGGGTGTTCTTAGGAATCAACGGACCACTCTTAACGGGCATGCTAACCTAGTGAAAACTATTGAGGTTGACTGTCACCAGAATGTTATGAGATCTGGATCCAAGAGCCGGTAGAGTGCATGGAAGTTGTGATGCTGCAAATGAGTTGCAGCCATGCTCAGAACCTAACAGCAGGTAACTAACAATACAACAAAAATTATATGGAACGAGTTTCAGATCAAACTCAGCTCTGAACAGGCCTGCAATTGCACAGCTTGAACAAAGAACTGGAAAATTTGCTATCCCTGTCTTTTGGACTTTAGAAAGATGCTATCTTATGTGATGCAGGCTCCACTAGTCTGTGAAAAACAGAAGTTTGAAGTTTCGTTGTTCACCTGGGGATCTGTGCCCTCCTGAGTCCCTACCCCATGCTAAATTGGGAAAATGAGAGTCTATCACACTCTCCATGGAAACATGAAGGGAATTATGTGCCCCACGCTCTCCAAGCTCCATGAAATGACGGTAACAGATCTATGTGTGAAACCAAAACACCATAACATAGTGACATGCTATCACAATAACGACGAACACAGAAAGACACCTGACATCTGAGACCAAAACACTATGTTTCATGCTTTGAGACACATTAGACAACAATTAACAGGATCACACACAGGCAACACACCAATAGAGACACATTTGACAACAATTAACAGAATTACACACAGACAACACGCCAATAGAGACACATCACCGACAAATTACAATTGACACAACAGTAGCAAAGATGAAAAAGATATTAAATAATATACGTTTAAATGTTACTACTTTTAGGGTCCTGCACTTTCTGTTACCGTCTAAAAGTTATCAGATCGACCGTGATTTTCAAAGCTTGTAGACGCTAGAACAAATTGCATCATTTAATATGTATAAGTTCTGAACGAAATAGTGAGATTAAATTATAAAGGCTGAAAATCTCATTTCTGTTTTAACGTCTTTACATTGTTTACTACTGGATACTACAAACAACTTTTGCCGTAAGTTTTTCTTACTCCTACTTTTGAACAGATTGATTGTCTACAGAATTCAATTGTTGTCATTCCTAGGTGATAAATCTGTATTAAAGCAAGAGTGTAATTATCTAGTTTTCAAAACTGTACACAGTTGCCTTTTCAGATCGTATACGAGGTCAAACTTGGAGGCAGCACTTAAATACCAAACCAGCCTCAGGTCTCAGACTGCCTACCAAAAGCTTTGATTGAAGTTCAATGTGATGGGACAGAAGAAGACAGTACAACTGAAGATCATATCCACGAGGCTCACAGGCAACAAAGGGAAGAAATGTACCAGAAAATTGCAGAAATGTTTACTGAGTTCCTCCTCCATCAAGAGGTACTTCATTTCAAAGTTTCCAAATATGCATCAAAATAGTCAGTTCATTCAAAATGCAGATGAATATAAATTCCAAATCCTTTACTAAAGATAGAAGATAAAATAGCTGACAATCAGATTCAATAGCTAGAATCCTATTTCAAAACTAACTACTTTTCTCATGAAAAGAAAATTGCTAATCATGATTGTCAAAATGTAGCATCCAGCACATTGCTAGAGGAAAACTTGGAACAAAGAGACCCCATCTATACATGGGAACAATTTGCTGACATTGTCAGAAGAATATTATTCCCTAAACACACAGAACAGCTATAAAAGAAGCAGCAGCAATTGAGACAATGAAAGGAGCAGTCCATCCAAAGCTACAAGGATGATTTTGATAAACTGATGTCTGAATTGGGGATTGAGGAAGAGAGCTATTGAATATATTGAAATGTCAGAGTGAACCCTATCCCTACTTGCAGCAAGAGGAGTTCCTTGCCAGAAACATAGTAAGCGAGGCTCACCATTACGCACTCATGCTGGAGAAAAGTTTTAAGAAAAATAGAAGGTTCCCTTACGCCTCCAATTCTTATAAGAAACAATACCCTGGCGGAAATAGAGAATGTAATCAGAAATCCTCCCATCCATTCAGAGCAACGAACCAGCTCTGAGGAAAACCCTTAAATGGGGCAGCAGAAACAGCAACGACAAGCAAAAAAGAGTGGCATCCTGAAGGAAAACGGAATTCCAATTGAACACCAAAAACAAGAAAATGATGTGATTCAAAATTCATGCTGTTATGAAAACACTGGGTGCAATGCTCTTGGCTCAGCAGCCTGATTCTTAGTCGGCAATCTCAATGTCCGGGGCCAAAGGACATCAAATGATCCACACAGAGCCCAAGAGGTCGTGCTGCACTGCAGAGGACAATGCTACAACTTATTTAAACTAGACGGATCTGTTCAAACAGAGTTGCAGATTGTAGAACATGCAATGGAATATACGAAACAGATGAAGAACCATTACACATTCAACACATGAGATTGGCAGAATAGAGCCACTTCTATTCAAATGAAAGAGATGGGTAAAGTACATATGCATACAGTGCGCAGAAAGACTAGGAGAGCAGGTTCCAGCAATTAGAAGGGGAATGCATCCTTACTGATTTGTCTAGGCTGTGAATGACCAAAAAGCCAGGACAGTAAGCTCCTGTGATCAACAAAGGGGATGACACATCCTAGCTGATATATCTAGACTAGGAGATGACCATTCAGATGCTAGATATGTAGAGCATGCTAACATGCACAAAGCATGCAAGTAATCAGTAATACACTGGGAGCATTGTCAGATCAAATGATTCCTTCAGATATTGGATGTGTTACAACTTACAATATATAGCATTACAAGAAAGCAGTTAGAACAGATGATGCTTACAAAGAAGATGGTTACAAGCCGTTCAAGTTTAACTTCTTCCAAGTGTGGATGTTGATCTTCCTGTCAAACAGTTACTCTGAGGGATTCTCTGAATTGCCGCAGAATTGGAAAGTGCCACCTGGCAGCCATACATAAGCAAGGAGTTGCCACGTGGTGGTTGTGTGAAGCCATTGCACGCAACACAGTTCTTGCACAGGAGTCTGCCACAAAGGCGATATGTAGATCATAGATGTGAAGTAAGGCCCGCTCTGTACAAGGTACAAGATGCCGCAATGGTTATATGTGGCTCAAGAGGCTCTGCGCAGAAAGCAAGTGTGTGCAGTGGTGCAGCAGTGCCTAGAGGGTGCGGTGATGCACAAAGGGGCAGCACGTGTTAAGAGAGGCATGACGCAAAGTAGCAGAGTACGCCGAATTGAAAAATTGTGAGTGTTGTAAAGCAAATGTACAGCATCGCTGAGATGCATGCAAAGCTGCGTAGTATTGCGAGAGACACTATGATGTGGTGATGCACAAGACACGCGGAAGCGCACGAGCATGTGCATCATTGTACAGAAGGCGCAATGTCCTTGGTGCTTCACCTCAACTCAGGATGGACCAATCAATTTGTGTGATGACTAATAAGACATTAGTGTCGTGCACTACCTTGGGGTACACAAATTGATTGAAGCATCGAACAAGGAAAGATTGCTGCGATGCTACCAATTCGTGGTGAGCCAGTTCGATTAGCTATGGAAACTAAACCTAAAGCTACAATGGCTTTGATTCAAGGATGGACCAGTCAAAATAGTGCAAGTGATACCAATGTTGTTGAGCCTGAGGTGAACCAATTCAGGTAGCACTTGATGCCAATGATGTAATTGTGCGGCATGAGTTTGATGTCTGATATCAAGAGTCTATTACAAGAGTGAAGTTGAGAAATTGTGTGCTCTAGCTCTACAAAGAACTATGAAGCTTACTGTGTGAGCACAGACATGCTACAACGCTGACCTGCTAAAAACAAACTATAAAGATCTAGATAACTGTGAAAGGGATAGTTGTGAGGTGGCGGAAGACTTAAAACTCATAAGACTAGTGTGATGTCTTGAGTTTAGCCGTAACCTGCACGGTGGATAACTTTGGCCAAAGTAATGCATTGATGGTTGTGCATTGTCTGATCACCTAGTCCTCCAATTAAATAAAAAAAATTGTCTGTAACCTGATCATGGGAAGTTGAAATACTGAACATGAGGTAGACAATGGTCAGATACCGGAATATGAAGTCGGGAAACTAGCTTCATGGTAGACCCAAGGACTTTCACATAGTTCCCATGATCGTGACGAAGGGAGATCGTGGAGATCTAGATACACCCTTCTCAGCCGCACATGGCTTACATGGATGTTATCGGATAGATCAAAAGAGAAAAATTGATTAATGAATTTGATTAAATAAATCTATACGATTGCAGCTGTGTAATTTGTTATTATGTTTGTGTTAAAAAAAAAAAAAAATCCTCATTTTTCAGCTCTTGTAATTTTGAGCATTACATTTTGTAAGTTTTCCCCAACCATCAAGGTCCATCCACCCACATTTTAGTTTCAGTAAATGCGCAATCCTTTGCATAGGAATGTCCAAGAACTAGCAAGTGGACAAATAATGGTTGCTTCTTCCACAAAGGCCACAACGATGAAGATCCCAAGGTTGCTTAGTTGTATGACCATTGTGAAGGCAATGGCTACATGTGATTGAAGTATGTTGTGTTTACGACAAGAAGGTATTTGCAATTTGTGCAGGAACCATGGGTTTTTGCAGTATTGTGGCTTAGGAAGTTGTTGAGGCATGCCATCTTCGGCACTTGTCGCTAAGAATCATACATGTGTACCTGTGATTGCTTTTGCGCAGAGCGTTATAGCGAAGCTTGCACCCATTAAAACGGTAAGTGGTGCATGAAGTGTTGATGGAATGCCCACACGTATTCTTCAGACATCTCAAAGAGATGATGAGTTGAGAAATTTGGTGCGCAAGTGGAAACACTTGGTCTGTTTGACACAGAGTGTGATGTTGATGCAACGCCCACACTTGACTACAAGGAGAAGTGTATGAAACCTTATTTCTTGCATTGCAACCAATGTAAGACCCATGTTGCACAGTCTCATCTCCGTCTAGAGGGGATTTGTGATGCCTTTGCATATTTTGCCTAGGCCTTGGTCTTCATTACCCATTTGTTTCAGCAGCTTGGAACCAATTCATTTGGTGTGCTTCTCAAATCTGACGAACAAAGTATGTTGAATCAGATTGCGAGGAATGACAAGGGCTTACCAGATTCTCATCTGTCATTGCACATCCCAGAACTTGATCAGGCATGGGTGTTGCTGATGGTTGGTTGATCGAGCACTTGGAATAGTGCACACTTGGGGCGTGCTTACCCCTCTTTCTTTGCGGAAAGTTCTTATTGTAGACACTGCATGACTTGAAGATGTCTATCCTCAGCTGCTCCATAATAAGATTGAAGCCTTTCTCCACGGATAGGAGAGCAACTTGCAACTGTTGGTTTTGGTGCTGGAGATGTTGCATCTCTATCTGCAGACACTTGATCTCATCCAAGGATTCTGAAAGCAATGCTTTCATCTAGGGGTTGGTCACACTCTTGCATGCGTTGCCCATGACTACAACATCGAAGAGTTGGGCATGTGCCTGATACCAAGTCTCTTAACTAAGTGCAAAGAACTAATGATAAGGCAGTGTCCTAGACTTGTAGCTCTCCTACCAATTGTCCACACCGAGCCCATGAGGTTGTGCGGAGGACAAAGCTACACCTTATTTAAACTAAACAGATCTGTTTAAACAGAGTTGCAGACTGTAAAACATGCAATGGAATCTATGAAATGGATGCGAGACCATTACACATTCAGACACTTGATCCCATCCAAGGATTTTGAAAGCAATGCTTTCATCTGGGGTTTGTTCCAACTCATGCATATTTTGCCCATGACTACAACATCGAAGAGTTGGGCTTTTATCTGATACTGAGCCTCTTTACTAAGTGCAAAGAACTAATGATAGGGCAGTGTCCCAGACTTGTAGTTTTCATGCCAATTGTCCGCACCAAGCCCATGAGGTTATGCGGAGGACAATACTACAACTTATTTCAACTGAACAGATCTGTTCAAAACTTCAAACAGAGTTACAGACTGTAAAACATGCAATGGAATCTATGAAACGGAGGCGGAACAACCATTACACATTCAACACATGGGATTGGCAGAATAGTGCCACTTCTATTCAAACAAAGGAATTGGGTAAAGTACATATGCACACAATGTGCAAAAAGACTAGAAGAGCAGGCTCTTATGATCAAGAGAATACATACTTGCTGATTTGTCTAGGCTGCAAATGAATAGAAAAATGAGGAAGGCAAACTCGTGTGATCAGCAAAGGGGATGACACATCCTAACTAATTTGTCTAGACTGGAAGATGACCATTCAAATGTTAGATACACAAAGCATGCTCCCATGTGGGAAAAATACTAGACTAATAAAGGTTGCGTGAAGCAATCAAGTAATCAAAAATACATTGGAAGCGTTGCCAATTCTAGATTAATTCCTTTGAATATCAGATGTGTTACAATATATAGCATTATAAGAAAGTGGTTGCAACAGACAATGGTTACAAGTCCTTTTATCTTCCAAAACGAGTGAATGAACTTCTTCCAAGTGTGGAAGTTGATCTTCCTGTCAGACAGATACTTAGAAGTTCTTTGACGTGCTGCAGAGCTGTAAAGTACCACCTAGCAAGCCAAGCGGAAGCAAGGATTTGCCACATGGTGGTTGTGTGAAGCTGTTATGTGCATTGCAGTTCTTTGCAGGAGTCTACCACAAAGGTGACATGCGAATGTGACTAAGGAAATCTTTGTGTAGTGAGTGAGATGCCGCAGTGGTTCTATGAGGCTCAAGAGGCTCTGTGCAAAACGCAAGTGTTGTACGGTGATACACAGAGGTTTTCAAAGACTTGTGCATGTACGCACACTGCAAGGTGCACGGCACAAAGGGGAAGGGTGCGTGATATGCTTATGCAGAACTGCAAAAGTTATGGGTGTTTCAAAGCAAATGTGTGGCATTGTAGAAGCTATGAATGTTGTCAGATGTGTGTGATGCTGCACGGTACTGTGAGGTACTATGACACAGTGATGCACAAGCTATGCCAAAGCGCACGAGCATGTGCGGAATTGCATATAAGACACAATGTGTCCTTGGTGCTTCGCCTCAACTCCAAGTGAGCCAATCAAGCAGAGTGATGCCTAGGAAGTTCTTGATGTCAAGGAAAGATAACTGTTGTGCTACCGATCTGGGGTGAACCAGTCAAATGGTGCAAGCCAACTTGTAGTGCACATAACTTTTCTCAATTGTCTCCAGTAGTGGAATATCATATGTTTTCAGAAATCTTGGCTCACGATCTACAAGTCCAACTCCATGGTACCAAAGCCCTAAGGAAAGATGCCTTGAGCTCGAAAAATACCCTAAAGGCTTCCAAAATGTCATTTGAGATGTGAAGACGCAGAGAAGATGTGCAAGGAGTTGCATAGCTTTACACGGCTGCAGATGGATCAAAAAACCTGAAATTTTAGCACTAATGGCTACTACTTGGATTTTTCCCTGACAGCACAAGCGTCTATGTGGGTCTTGAAAGGATTCAAGTTATCAAAGGGTAGCTTATTCCCAATAATTTGCATAAGCTCAGAAGTTATCTTGTGCTTGAAACTTTTTAATTTTTTAAATAAATGCATCTAATATTACATCTCTAAAGGTATAGTTTTGTCGTAATGGAGAAAAGGAATGTGAGGACTGCGAATGGCGAAGGGGTCGAGGGCAGAAATAAGGAGCATTCGCAGGCTCAAGAAGGGGAGCCGAAGGGCTTTAGCCTGGCTTCGAGAGGGATACGGGATGGGGGAGGAGAGACGGGTCATGGCGGACGGGTTAAACCTACGGCAGTGCGGTGCCCTAACCCTAGGGCCTTTAAAACGGCTGCGACTTCGACTGGAGTAGGCAGGCAAGGCAGAGACAGCTACAGGTCTGTGGGGGCGGTGTTGCTGGCAATGGTGGCTCGGCTCATCCCCATCTAACCACCTCTTTCAAGGATGCGTTGGGTAACAAAGGAGGCAGAACTCAGGGCAAACAAACAGTTGGTATACATGCTTACCAGGTCGATTTGGCAGAGGCCATACCAACTTTAACCATTGTGAGCCCAGTAGAGGAATATTACAAAAATTTATCACGGGATGCAGTGATTGGTAGGTTTAATGGACTGTGGCCTTCCTCCTCCGCTCTGTATCAGTGGGTTTTCGAAAATTGGACAAATAAATGTGAAATCTCTCTCTGTTCCAAAGGTTTTTTTGTTGTCCATTTTAGGGAATCAGTAGATTATCAGCGTTGCTTGACAGAGGGTCCTTGGTTCTGGGGACATGCGGGTTTATTTTTAACTCCATGGTTTCCAGACTTCGATCCGAATACCTATTCGATGGCCAAAACTCCGGTGTGGGTCAGGCTACCTAACCTTCCCTTGCATCTGTGGTATGCCCTAGAAGACATTGGAAACGTTCTGGGCAAGTTTATAAAAGAGGATTTAGATAGAACGCACTCGGGTCTGTGCTCGTTTGCCCGAATATGCGTCGAAATTGATTTGAGCAAAGGAATTCCTGATAGAATTAATCTTAAATTCGGGAACTTACAAGCATACACAGGTTTTAGACTATGAGAATACGACATTTCGATGTAGATTATGTAGAAATACGGGCCATTTGCAAGATTCTTGTCCCTTCAATAAAAATCAGAAATCTATAAAAAAGAATGGATCGACTTCTTCTAGTGGATGGGGTTCGGTAAACCCGGATTTGGTTTCTGCTTCGAATTTTAAAGACAATCCAAGTAATCCTAACTCCGACGGGAAAGAAACTACAGGAAAGGATATCCCAGAGGAAGGAATTCAAGAAAACCTCTTGGTAGCGGGGGTATGAAAAGGGGACATACCGCGGAAAGTTCGGAATCAGACTGGGACTCTGAGACGAGAAAATTTGATGGCAATAGAGAATCCTAGTGACCTTGTGCTGGTTATTTCATCTGATCTGGGCAAGTGGCAAGAAGTAAAGAAGCGGAAAAACAAAAAGGGTCATATGGGAAGCATCGGGATTATTTTCCATCGCAGTATGGGAAGTAATTATGTGATTTTCCTTTTTAGTTTGTCTAGTTATAGTTTATTCTTTTGTTAGCTGGAAAGCAGCTGTAGTAGTTTTCAGCTATTAGCTCTAAGCCTTTTGTTTCTCGAGGATTTGTTTGAATAGGGAACGGGTCCCTTCAACCCGCCTTAACAATAAAAATAAAAATAAAAATATAACATCTCTAAAAAATTAAAGTTACATGATTTTAACAACATAATTACTGGAAGGTCCTTCACTCTTACCCAAAAAATCTAGGAAAGATAACACCCTTACAAAAATTAACAAACTTGGCTTGAGCAAGCCAAGCTAAACCTAAGCAAAGATTTGACTCATTGAAAATTTGTCTTACACCTTGTCTTCCATTGGAAACCAAATGATGATTAGTTGAATTGTACGCCAATGAGTTTTCCAACCTGATGTGATTATTTTTGGAATCGGGTTGTGGAGTTTTGAGCCAATCTACATTGACCCATATTTCATGAGTATTAGTTCAAAAGAACCCATCTCTCGTGAGCGGGAATGATCCACTTGCACCGATTGCATCTAGGAGATGCTCACAGAATGAAGCACCAAGACTACGGGATTTCCCAACGGTCACCCATCCTAGTACAACTCTAAATCAAGCGAACTTAACCATGGAGTTTCCCCACAATCAAGCCCACTTAACTTGCTACCACATTTGCAAAACATTCAACAAGTGTTGTGCCCTCAACAAGTTTTCCAACTATCCCACATGAGCAAGTGTCACCAAGAAATAGTTTCTACGCTTGTCTTTGGTTCTAGCTATAAATATTTGCAAGAGTTTTATACTAGGATTTAGCCATATTGCATGACCTTTGAATTGGTTGATGAAGGGAATGGCAAAGAGGCATGGAAATGGCCTCTGCAAAGCACCAAGCAATCAAGAAGCTTCAAGAGAAGCCATGCACAGCTCCAAGACTCTTGCTATTTAATTTACATTACCCTTTTTGAGATTGAGACCGATGCATCTAATTACGAAATGGGTGCAGACCTCACCGACATGGATATCCATTAGTTTTTCATCCAAATTTCAATCTAGCTATGTAAAGTCCCCTTTTTAGAATTAATTAATTATGAATACATGATGCCTATTGTTATTATTTTCGCAGGCTAAGGGGAAATTAAAAGAGGAAAATAAATTAATTTAAGTGGTCTAAGGATATTGTTATATTTTAATTGGAAAAGGACACTTAAATTCTATTTCAATCCAAAAAGCATTATTAGAATAAAATAATAGTAGAAGGTTGACTTCTATTATTGGGCACTTAGTTAGAATTAATAAATAAATAAAGGGGGGCGCCAAAGTTGAAGAGAGAGCTGCATGCTTTTGTAAATCCTAATTTTAGGATAAGGGGTGGAAAAAGTATTATTTAATATGTTTAATCCTATTTTTAGGATGGGGCGCCAACATGGAGGGGCTTATTATTTTTAATAATTCAAAGCTTGTGCATGTAAGTCTAAAAGGGGAGCGCCCACTTTGGAGTGTCTGAAAGTTATAAAGGCAGACTTGGGGGTTCATTGTAACACATCTTGAAATTTATGAATTATTTTCTTTGTCTGCAAGTAGCTTCTGCTTCTGCAAACAACAATAAAGGATGAAAACCCTCATTTGCATACGGAATTGGGGACGAAATCCCCCACTTCTCAGCTGGGCAATTCCATTCAAGAGTTGCAGAGGTCTTTTAGGGTGCAATTGTTCGCCAGTTCAGCTCCAGGCAATTGTATTCAGACACTGGTATTGTTTTATTGTATCTGGTTGGAAATAAATAAATAAAAGACTGTTTTTTCCCATATTGGTTCGCTGTTTTTATTTATAAAATTCAGATTATTGCTGTTGTAAAAGTTCATTTTTGCAATACTGCTGCTCCTAGGATTTAACAGAAATATCCAGATTTGTTAGAAGTTTCTTTTTCAAGGATATTACAAGCTACTCGGGAACTATTCCACTTACAAGAAGAAATTTATGATACAGCACACGCAGTGAAACCATTATATGTTGGGTTAAGACAGGTGTAATGTCCCCTTTCCAATCAAAGACCTTTGGCCTATTTTGTCAACCCGACGGCCAAAGGAAAAATAGAAGGGTGACTTAAGTCACAATAAATTTCTATAAGTGCCTAAAAGAAAATAAAAGAAAATATTAAAGCACTTATAATTATTTATTTGACTTAGTATAGGAATGCACTTATAAATACATGTTGTAATCTCTAGATAAGTGCAAAGGGGTCTAATGTTATGATTGTATCATTCCTAGGGAGTTGGACGACTTGCTTAGAGAATGAATATTGGCCATTTGGGAGGTATAAGGCCCATGCAACTTTTGTATCCTCCCCATGAGGATGGGCGACTTGTCTAGGAAAGTGTATCTTGGCTGCCTAGGAAGTAAAAAGAGACCCATACTAATTTTGTATTTTCCCTATGCAAAAGTACGACTTGGGCTAGGAGGAAAATATGCATAGGAAAATGTATTGCAAACTGATTGGTGGGAAAAAAGGCTCCCTTTGGGTCACTTTGCCTTTATAAAGGGAGAGGTCGACTTGGAAGAGGCATTCCATGATCATTTTATATTTTGCAAATAGCTTGTAAACCGAAGCACTTGTGGCTGTAACTTCTGAGGACGAAAACCCGCAAGAAGGATAGTGAAAAGGGAACGAAAACTCTCTTTTGCACTCATATTTTGTATTGGGATCTCAAGGGATAATCAGGTTGTTGAACTATTAATTTTGGTACTGCTGGAGCGAACCAGTTTGGGCAAATTCTGGGCGTTTCGGAAGGTCATAAAAAGCAGTTGTGTCACATGCTTTTGGAGCTGGATTCGAGCTGCTTTTATATACATTTGTGGTGTGTTTCAGAGGGCCAAAAACTCTCTATTTCCAACTGTTATTGCAGACTGTATCTTGCAGAGATTTTATTATTAAAATCAGTCTATATACAGTCCAGAACTGGTAAAATATTTCTGCAGACTTCTTTAAATAAATTCAGACCTGTTTGGTACTTTAAATCTTTATATTTCTTTAGATTGTGGTCTTGAAAAGTCTGTATTTCAGTGTTACATGAAGGGTGGGAATGTTAAGGTCTGATTTGTATGGGTTTACCTTATACCTCTAGTCGCATTTCTCACAAATAATGCTGGGCTGCCATATATTTATTTGCTCTCATTGTGTTAAGTCTGTATTTTGCTTTGGGTTTGACTGATAATCCAATTTAAGGTGGAATAGTCCCATTAGGGGATCTTTCAGACAGTGATTCATTTGGGTCACAACCTTCTCCAGTACATTGCTTTAAAAGCAAGTTACAGCCTAATAGACAGTTGAAGTGGATGAACTTTTGGCCAAAATTCCATCTTGTAGTCAACCACAAGAAGGGCAAGGCAAATGTTATTGTAAATAGTTTCAGTAGACCACTAGCTGCAATGCTAGTTAATATTAATAAGCAATACGGGCTATGTCACCAAACCAATTCTTTGCTCCAATGTACTAACAACTCCAGTCCACTAAACCCTCTACTGCAGTGCTACTCAATATTATGAGCCATGGAGGCTATGCCACGAACACAAATTTTTGCTCCAGTGAACTAACAACTCCAGTCCGCTAAAACCTCTACTAATTTTCATCTGAAGGGTGGATTGTTATACAAATAAGGGCTATTTTGTTACATGTAGTGGAGCATAGAAAGTAGTTCAATTGGGATGCCAGCCACAATAGAGTGGCAGATCATTTTGTCATCCATAAGACCTTATCAGTTTTAGACAAGTATTTTTATCAGCCTGATTTTTGTCAAGATGTTCAGAAGTATACTTAGTCAAGCACAGTTTGTGCCATAGCTAAACCACCTCATGGGGAACAAGGATGGTATGTGCTTCTCCCAATTCCTACTAGGCCTTGTGGATCTATCCATGGATTTGCTATCCGGTTTCCCCAAAACAAGCATAAGCATGATGATTTTTTCATGGTAATGGATAATTTCTCTAAAATGGCTATTGATGTGCAAAAATTGATCATACGCTATTTGGCCCAACCCTTCAGTAAATAATAGTTCAATTTTGTATAGTTTTATAATAGAATGTCCCAAAAGATGGGTATAAAAGCATTTAAAGAAGAAATCCAAGATAATCTGGATGAGTTATAAGATGTATGTCAAATGACAAGTTCTTTTTAAGGATGATAGCTGATCATTCAGCAAGTTTCAAAATGGAAGCTTGTGAAATCTCATAAATATTCAATGAAAGAAATATCTTTTAAAATGTATAACTGTTTCTGGAAACACCGGTGTACAAGATAAAAAAATGTGACAGCTGGTGTATTTTTTTATTTTTTAGAAATTGACATTACTCCAACACAGTAGGAGATGGTGTCAACTTTACTCCTTTATCACTCATATTGCTATAAACCCTGTCTATAATACTTTGTTGGAGAATAGTTATTTTTGAGGTTATCAAAAAGCAAAGGAAATTGTTTCTCTTGGTTTGGACCATTACCAAACTCATTTGCAAAGAAGTGAAGCAAGTTGGACTTGAATTATAACTTAGTTAAGGTAAACTTACAAATAAAATTATTAATTTAACTAGCATTGAGCATGGAACAGGTAGCTTTAGAAGAAAGCATTCCAGCATGAACCCTTGTAGAGATCCGAGGCATTCTGTGAAATTATGTCAGGTATTCCTATCGGTGGCCATGGCTTCCTAGTTTTAAAATTTCCTTCTATGTTCTCGTTGTATTGTTTTTAGGAGGATAGCTCTTAGGCATCCTAAAGTGTGTTTTGCTCTTTCTTTAATTTGCGTTGGGGTTTGATGTCACCATCTTTATGAATCGATAAGTTGAATGTTTCTGCACAATTCATTGAAAGAGCACCTAAGGCTTCCTTTCGCAAGTGACAAAGCTTGGCAACGAGAGAAAAAAATTATGTCATTCCTCTACGATCAAAGCTCTTTTTTAATCTGTCTAGGGGTTTCAACTCTAATTCAATTTATTTTCCCTGTGTAAGGACATCAATAAGAGTCGCAATACAAGGGCATGATGTTTCTTTAAATGGTCCGACATGATATCTTTGGTAGGCACCTTCACACCACTCAATTTTTCATTTTATCACCTACAACATTTTTCATCTAATGGAAGATAGTTTTACAATTAAAGAAATGAAAAATAAAAATAATGTCACAATTCCATCAAATCAAGAGACTTCTCATTTTATCATAGGACAATACCCAACCATTCATACATTTATACCTTGAGACAGCATTGGGTTTCCGATAACAGAAGCAGAGAAGTGTGAGTTTCCAGTAAGGCAGTTTAAAAATAAAATATTAATAACTAAATAGTGGACACTAAATCACAATGTCAATTGAGGTTCAAGAAATTTTAAAACAGGGACTTGGAAGCCCCTTGACACTGTTACGAACCTAATTACTCCTGATTAGTTATCAATAGTATCAAGAAACGCAACCTACCACCTTGTATAGACCCAATCTATCATACATTTTTCTTGAATCGTATACAAATCCTATCTTATCACCGCTTTCATATCTACTCCTAGTGAATGTTATACATTCACTCTTAAAAGCAATCTTCCTTATTTATGTCAAGAAGATTTAAAACAAGGACCTGGAAGCCACTAGAAACTGTTATAAACCCAATTAATCCTGATTAATTATTAACGGTTGCTGTAAAAGATGCGACCTACCACCTTGTAAGAAGCCAGTCTATTGTACATGTTTCTTGAATTGTATATAATGATCCTATCAACCCCCTATCATATCTACTTGCCTATCATGTTACAGTCATATAATATAATTTCACATTTCAATATGTAATACATATATATATATATATATATATATATATATATATTACTGTGTAACTTATAGGACAAGAGGTATCAGACCCAGGAAGAACTCTTGCCCTTAAATTCCGGATCTGTGATTCAAAACAATGTGTTTTGACCAAAAACATATATTTCGGCATGTGTCCTATATTTTTGTGGCTTGTGGCCAAATTAAACCATACCAAATTGAAAAATTGAACTTGAATAAACTTCTAATTTTACTAATAAACGGTTGTAACCACTTCAACCATTTTGTAACCATCTCTCACATAATAAAAGGACGGACACACAATGAATAATGTGTGCATTCTGGTTTCTCTTCATCCGTTCTTTGTACATTCTAATCTTTCTTTATTCTTTCTCTCTCCACATATTTTAACATTGGTATCAGAGCGGGGCAAGCAAGGAGAAAGAGAAGGGAAGAAGTTCAAACTAGTCCTGTTAGGGCATGAAAGAGCAAAAGACCAGTTTGAACACTAAACACGAGAGCAATATCATAGGGTAGTGAGCAATAACGCAAGGCTACAAAAAAGTCATCAAAAAGGGCAGAAAACGACCCAGTTTCAGTTCAAGGGCACTTACAACGAACATAACCACGCCATTGCAAAGGTGCAAAATATTTTAAAAAAAAACTATGAAAACACCATTCAAGGGCACAATTTTGGCTGTGTTTTCAGACAAATTTTAGGGCATTTCAAAGTGCTAGGGCACAAAAATAGGAATTTGCCATTTTTGAAGAATTATTTGGGGTTGTTTGTGCAATTAGGGCATGAAAATAAGACATTTTCAAGGCAAAACGTGACAGACAATGCAGCAGACAAAAATGAGATTTAGGGTACGTTTTTGGCAAAAAAACACAATCCAAAATCACAAGAAAGAGGAAAAACATGATTTTCAAAGGTAGCTAGTGCAAAACAAAGAAAATACAGTCATGCATTTCCAAATTTGCAATTTTTGTAGGGATCATTTGTTGCTAGGGCATATGGTTAGTCAATTTTCGATCACAGCCATTCATCTAGGGCACAAACCTGCCTGGTATAGTTTCCTTTCTTTGCTTTTAAATAAAAATAAAAATCAGTTTTTAAAATCTTGCCACATAATTTGCAGGTCATTCTTTATTTTGGGAAAAAGGGATATTTTCTGAGGTATTTTGTCATAGAATGGAAATTCCATTAGACAAATATTCTGGCCTCAACTTTCATACTTGGAAAGTAAAAATCGAGATGAAAGACAAATCAAATGAAGTTAATGTAGCCATTGTTGAAAATCCACTAGATGTTGAAAGTGATGAACTCACTAATAGAGAATACATATTTTAAAAGAAGCCTCACACTTTGAAGACAATAAGGGATCCAATGTAGGTAAAACTCAAGTATGGATGTATGCCCAGATAGTTCGGGAGTCTATGGATCTCGGTAATTTACCCTTACGAGGGTCATGAGACAACTTGATGGAGCACTGTGGGAGTAGCTCTCAAGATAGATGGTTGTCCAACAATTTGGGAGATTTTGTAATTCGGGAGTTCGGGAGGTGGAATCCAAGAACTCGGGAATTCAGCTCGGGAACTACACCTTTACGAGGGTCAAGGAGGCAACTTGATGGAGTTCTACCTAGTCAAAGCACTTGTTTTCAAAGGGAAAACTTCTGAAGAATGCATGGTCTTGTTTGGTTTTGTTACTTCAATGTTTTGTCAGTATGTTCTATAGTGTAAGCCTTAAGAGGGGGTATTAGAATATAAGGCTTATAAATTAGCATTATGTTAATATTAGTTAAGTGTTAACTAATAAACAGTTGTAACCACTTCAACCATTTTGTAACCATCTCTCACATAATAAAAGGATGACAGACACAATGAATAATGTGTGCAATCCGGTTTCTCTTCATCCGTTCTTTGTACATTCTAATCTTTCTTTATTCTCTCTCTGCATATTCTAACCACCACAAACATGTACATAAAAATATCATATCAATAAGGCCAAAGTCATTAACTTATATTAAAAAACCACTTACATAAGCACTTCTATTAACATCAAAAGGAGGTGGGGAAAAACCCACCTATCCTCCTTAAAAATGAAATAAAATACATAAAGAAAAATAATACTCGAGCAAAATCTATAAAGTTATTTCAACCTTTCGAAAAAAAAAACAAGTCCTTTTGCCTAAAAAAACCTCCATTTCATTGAAAATTTTGAAAAAGATATCATGTAAAAACAAAAACTTTGGCCCATGCTGTGTTTTGTGTTTTTCACTTCTAGATCCCAATCCTACAGAGACAAGCCCAATAATAGAACACATTGTGTACTTGCGAGAGTCTATAAAGTAAGGCATCCCTCAATCCTTGGCTACCAAAGATTTTAAAAACTTGGATGAGGAACATCTGGATGAAAAAATAGTAAGAAAATAGCAAGGACTTTTCAGAAAGGAATAAAGTTAACCAGTGGACTGACAGAATGCTGGGGATTCATCAGAACCACCACAAGCTTTCCTCCCTTATATTGGAGTGTCTTATAAGATCGCCAGAACTTGAAGTGCCAATCTATTAAGATGACTTCATTCTGCCAAACAAGATTAACTTGAGCCTTAAGTTGTCCAAAGTTGGATTTGATCCTAAATTGATAAGCAAGGTCTATTATATTAGGTGCTCTTTTGGTTGACCACGTAGAGAGAAGACAGGCTTATCAATTATGCCAAATATTAAAAACACTCAGCTGACATTCGGTAATGAATGCCAAGTGAACCATTCATGATCATAAGAGATTATTTCTTATGATTCAACTCGTTAACACAGCTGATTACAGAAAAATGATATTACTTAATGATACACTGCATAAACAATAAATGTTACAAATGGAGCAAGGAAGCCCCATAATGAATGGTTCATAAGGCACAATACATGCTGAATGCTTAACAAATGGAGAGGCAAGCTAAGCGAGCTTCATCCTAAGGGAAACTCCATGATAAAGCACACTTCAGCTAGAGTAGTACTGGGATGGGTGACCTTCTTGGAAGTCCCATTGCTTCACCCCTATAAGCACTACCTATATGCAATGAGTACTAGGTGGATCATTCATGCTCATGAGAAACAGGTCCTTGCGAACCACTAGTCATCAAATATGGTTCATGCAGATTGACTCAATGCTAACGCAGCTAATTCCCAAAAACTAATATTGCAAGATAAAATATTTGCCAATTTGAAGCAAGAGGGAAGCTATTTTCTAAAAAAAATGATCACTAGAAATGAAAATCACATACTAAGCAACAAATTTCTCGAAAACAGAATATGTGAAAGAGCAAGAATAGAGAAAAATTGAAAATGAGAGCAAAAACTTTTGATGGGAGGAAAAGATAAAGCAAATGTTAAACCTTTTCAAGAGGAAAATTTGACAGTAAATCTGAAAAGGAAGTTAAACCTTCTGTTACGATCCAGGCATGATTGATTGCCATGGAGGTTCATGACTCTTTCCCAATTAGCTGTTTTACTCAATCTAATTTAGCTCAGGACAAAACCCCAAGACAAAAATGAGCAAAGACAACATTTCTTTATAATTCCTAGCATACCATTCCAAGCTGATGTTGCTGCTGGAAAAGCTGGCATGTTAATTTCTGCACACAGATGACGGGAAACATTCCAGTATCAATCCTCTAAATAAAATGTTCCAAACATGAAAAAAAAATTAAAAGAAAACAATACAATATAGAAAACATCTGAATGTTTTTAACGTTACAAATAGAGAATATTTCTTTACAGACACAAGAGAGATAGATGACCAGAAGTCAAAACCTTAATGAAACTGATTCACTAGTTTCCATACAACCAATTCAAGAGTCAAATGCATGTACAAAAACCCCCAACACTAACATTTGAGGTTTGCATTGCCATTGCATGTTGAAAAAATATTTTCATAACATTAATCCCCCTTTAATCTTCTCTTGCCCACTATTAGTCTTACATCTTCCACCTACCCCTACTATATATGGGTTTCCATTAAGACGAGGAAGAACAGGTTTTGACTGTCTCAGAAAGAATAATCTAGAGGGGGTGAATGATGAATAGGACAGAGAAAACTTAGAGAGAGAGAGAGAAGACATGGAAAAGTCAAGGTAGCATCTTTACGTCTGAGCATTACGAAGAGGCAGAGGACTGTTCAGTCTCTAGTAGTTATGAGAATGGCCTAACCTAACCTAAAAAATAAGGAAAAGCAAAGAGAGGAAGGAAAAGAGGAAGACAGTAGAAAAGTAGCCGTCTGAGCATGAGGGAAAAATAGTCTACAGGGGAAAATGTCCAGAGGGAAGTACTAATCCTCGTATTGGGAGTCCGGAGGGCTAACATTTCAGAGTGAATGAACATCCCATCTTCTTCAGTCTTCTCTGTAATTATTCTCCATAAGGGCAAAATGACCAAATTCCTAACATTCAAACTAAAGAACACTTTTAGAATGACAGTTCTAAAACCCCAAATCAAAAACACCACAGTAAGGAGGATGATTGTTACGGCCTAGAATATGCTTGTGCTTCACAGAGATAGAATCAACTGAATATTGATGCTATAATGGAGGACAGTCTACACCCAGTACAAGATGATACATGCTGAATAGACAGAGGAACAACTGAGAAGGGTCGGCTGAGATTGCCGTGATATCCTAATGACATCATCAATAACCCTTATGACACCATATACATTAACATGTGAGGATTGGATACGGGTACAGATACAGATACAGTACCTTACATGAAAACAGAAATTTCTCAGAAATCCTTGGATACAATGCATAATATGACATATATGCAAAAACAAATCCCACAAAAAGTAGAAAAATGAAACTACGTTCATCAATTTGAAATAAGCATTTTTACATAAGTCATGCACAACCACAACGATATAGAGATAAGTACAATGACATAATTTTGTTGACATCTATCCAAAAGTAGATTGAGCATTAAGGAGTGTAACATACGCTTATTGCAGGATGAAGGTGTTGATGAATGAGGGACAAGAGGCCAAGGTGCAGGAATATTATCATTCAGGTCACATGTGAAACTTATCCCGGAAGACTTGTCGTCCGTAACATCTGAAGGCAAACTTCGGAGAAGACAGCCAGCATCTGGTATAAAATTTTCGAAGGCATTAATTTGATCATGATTGCAAATGTTAATAAAAACTCATAATTTCATTTGTCACATGGGATGCAAATATAACCAAATACACTATTCTATATAGTTCGAACTTCAGGACAAGCAAGACGGATCAGTACGCACCATTCACGATGTAGGTAACTTCTGAAGCAATTAGAATGCTATTCTAAATACTTGATGTTAAATAAAAATTCCTTTACCAGCTAGAATGTGTCAAAACTACAGTAATTATTCACATAGATTGAAATCTTAAGATTGTAAAAAAATTAAATACAGCTAGAGTATAGTTCAGATATATGAAGCAATGATTAGTACCTTCTGATCCAAATGCTGTCATATAGGTGGGCCCGCCAATCACAGTCACAACATGTAAAAGGATCAGATCATGATAAATGCATCTCAATTTGTACACTTTAAAAAGTAAATGCATTGAGAAAATCAGACTACAATGCATCAGATTAGAGCTTTGATAAAAATATGCAACATTACTAAAATGTGCTTAGTAAGAGATATATGAGAAATGACCTTGAAGAGAGAAGTCCTTCAGGTTTACATGGCAAAGAATGTAGATGTTCTCTGTAATATTCCTTCTCTGAAGCATGACACCAAGAGAGGTAGCACAGTGGATAGCTTGCAAATTTGTGATGAAGCTTTGCTGCTGAACTCCAGAAATATAACCATCCAATGTCGTACAACATTTTGTCTGATTTTGAAGTGCATGAGCACAGTTTCTTGCCACTGCTGAAGGGTCAGGGAAATCTAAAGGGCAGACTGTGAGTCCACAACAGCACAATTGAAACTTGTTAAAACTTGTTACATTTGATTGACAAAAATTAGAAAACCAATCATGGAGCACAACCCTCATTATATGTGGAACCCAACCCTCAACAATAAACTGAAATGAATGAACACAAATAAAATTTGCAATTTTTAAAAAGGCAATAAATGATTTCTTTCAAACAATGTTTGTAATCCAAAACTTTATGAATAAAAATAAATTTTCCAAGCTTTTGGCTTATAAAGAAGACCTGAATGCAATGTAACTCGAAATTATAAAGCAGATAAGTTGCAAACAATAGCCGTCACTAAAGACCTATCAAGAAAATTACATTGAAAGAGGGAAAGAAAAATGTTTTTTCTCATCTGTCCTTAAAACATGAACTAATTTTCAGTTTCGGCACTGAACAAATATAATACTCCATTTTATATAGAGTCTTGACTATATGCATATCCATATCAAGAATCAGTAAGGCTTACACATTAATATGTGGATAATAAAACATTTCTAATAGCAGTTACATGTCTCACGCCAATCATAATCTCAGGTACTCAATTTTTCAGTGTGCAAAATACATGAAAGACCGATTACATGTATCACAAGCAAGGTATAACGCGGTTCTTCAGAATTAAAGTTCAAATAAACTATCGATTGTTACTTGAATCCCACCCATAAAAGAGAATAAATCTTGAACACAAACATGTCTCAGCTAAAAACCATCCAATTGCTAAATATAATCAATTTACACTTTTATAGTCAATGGCACATGCACATCCTAAAAGAGGTCATGCTTAAAGTTGAAATAAAAGACACATCCAATCAAAGATTATATATTTTGAATCATATGCTTTGTGTGTGGAGATGCCTCTTGTTTGCAGTTTTGTGTTTTGAACAAATGATATTTCCATGTTATAGAGGAGAGCACATGAGAAACATTTTATTTTAAAAACAAGACTATTACATTACATAGAATGCCCCAATGCTAGTTCTCATGCCATAGTTGTTGTAGCCCTAACATTATATCTTCATATGATTACTAAGGTTATGTAGTGGAGTGCATAACCTTAACCTTTCATTTATTAGTTCTTAATAAATAGTTAGGCCAACCTAATTAGGATGAAAGGGTGTGACTCTTTGTATTTATGTATATAAATACAGGTGGGTGATATCATATTATTAAGTCTATTTAATCGTTTATTCTGATTTTTGGAGGTTGCCCCCTTGAAGTGGATTCTATTTGAGTGTTTCTTCTATTTTTAAATAGAAATATCAAAACAAGTGGTATCAGAGCATCGATTTTCGCAACAATTTTTTTCCTGTCGTATCTCATACGAAACTGCAAATTTTTCAAAGAGTTTTTCAGGAATATTGGTGCATGTGACAAAAAGCATTAACTCCAAATTTCAGCTTTTTTTTATCAGATTTTCTGTAGTTATTGCAATTTCCTGTTTTTTGGCAAATCCATTATATAGGCCGTAAATTTCAGAATTTTTCTGACTTATTTACATTTTTAGAAACCTTGTAAAATTTTAGGTAGGGTCCATTCTTTGTATTTTCAGATTTGAGTCATTCTAAATTTAGAAATTTGATGGTCAAAGATGGTCAAAGGTAGAACATCTTATTCAATTATAACACATGTTTTAACAGTTTATGGTTACTACTCACCTGAGATACTTTCACCCTGGATTGAGCATAAATTAGGAACTAGAAACAAATTCAAATCAATAGCCATCCCTTTTGAAACGGACACCTTTTCATCAACTACTAATCCCAATGACGCTCTTTATTGTCCACCACCTAAAATTGAGGGCAACATTCTGTAGGATGTGAAACAATGGTAACTTTTACAAGAGAATTTATTTGCCCCATTTGCAACATATTTGAATGAGGGTTTAGATAGGTTTAAAAATGATATACTATCTGAATTGAAAACCTTAATTAATCCATCTCTTGCAACCACTCATACACAACCAAACCATCTGGTAGCGCACAATAGACCAAATATAGGGCAACCATTCCAAGGGTCAAAATTGAACCTACCAAAGATGGACATCCAAAAGTTTGATGGTATGGATGTAACCTCATGGATAAGTCTCATGGAACAATACTTTAAGCTTTACAATATACCAGATAATGTAATGGTTGACATAGCTTCACTACATTTAGAATCTAAACCATATTTGTGGTACCAATGGATGATGAATGATAAAAAGGGAAGGTGCTTAGTTGGGATGAATTTACTAATGACCTAGCAGCCCACTATGAGCATCCATGGAAGGGAAGTTACTTCACCCAATTAACAAATCTGAAACAAACAAGATTCATAGTTGAATATAATGTTGAGCACATGAGATAGGTGATCTAGATTCCGAAGCGACACCTTACCAGAGACTACAATTTTACATTAATGGACTAAATGATGAAATTAAGCATGATATTCATTTGTTGGAACCATGTATAGTTAGGAAAGCTATGCAAGAAGCACTACATATTGAGCAACGGAATCGTGGTAGCATGAGATTCTTGCACAATCAAAGTACATAATGGAGAAATCGAAATACGAATAATAATATTGATAGAAATATGGTCAACTCTTTTAAACCAAGGCAAATTACCAAGCTCTCTCCTCAATAGAGGCGGGAAAAGAGAAAAAGGACAATGTTGGCATTGCGATAGTAAATGGTCTGGAAGTCAAAGTGTGCTAGTGGAGAGAAGCCTAATGGTTATTGAGAATGAGGTTTTGAATGATGAAGAATTAGCTACTAAGGAAGCAACAATAAAACACAAGCATGAAAATTCTGACTTGGAAGTAAACCCTATAATTTCACTACATGCATTAAATGGGATAAACACACCACAAACACTCAAAGTGGTTGGTTATATTAAGAAGAAAAAGGTGACAATTTTGATCAATACAGGAGTACCCATAACTTCATTAATAAAAAATTAGCTAATGAGCTCAATTGTTTTGTGTATCCAATCACCAATTTTCAAGTCATGATTGTTGATGGGAAACAACTCTCTTGTGGTGGTAAATGTCATCATATCAAACTCTCAATGGGGGACTATCTTCTTGATTCAAAAATGTTTGCCATCCCAATTGGGGGAGCAGATGTAGTTTTGGAGTGCAATGGCTTAAACAATTGGGAACAATGTCTTTCAATTTTCAAGACTTATTCATGGTTTTTAGTATGAATGGAAAAAGTACAAACTTAATGGGAGCCCATATCTATATATTGGCGCCTCTAGAGGGACTCTTTCTCTCCCCTAAGGATGAGCTAGAGGGAGTCTATAGATCATTCATTATATATGTAATACAATAGCCATGATGCCAAATTAGTAGCTCTCATAGAATGGAGAAATTACTTAAGAAGGGATCGCATAGTGGCACAACTACATTTCTTAGAAGCACATGATGTAGAAAACCATGCTCCACCAAATCTTCAAGAGATTATTCAACACCATCAAAAGGTCTTTCAAGAACCAAAGAGCCTACCTCAAATCCGAGATCATGATCATGCAATTGAATTGATTCCAAGAAGTATCCCTCTTAATATTAGACCTTACCGCTATCCCTATCAAAAAAAGTCAAAAATTGAAAAATTGGTCAAGGAAATGGTTGACTCAGGCATTGTTTGTCCCAGTAAAAGTGTGTATTCATCTCCAATGATTATGGTTAAAAAAAGGAGGAATCAAAGAGAAGGTGCCTAAACTACAAGAACTTCAACAAGATCACTCTCAAAGATAAGTTTCTTATTCTTGTTATTTATGCATTATTAGATGAATTGAATGGCGTTGTTTTCTTTACTTCTTTACTTAGATTTATGTTCAAGGCATCATCATATTATAATAAAGGATGAGGATGTATGTAAGATTGCATTTCAAACACACGTGGATCAATATGAATTCTTAGTTATTCCATTTAGCCAAATGAGGGTTCATTATGAAAGTAATCGGTACCGACCTCCCAATCTGGGCAAAGTTACTTGAGGTAGATGAAGACGGAAAGTTCATTATGGATCTTTAACAAGCCATCAAGAGAAGAGTGAAGCAACTAAGAAATTGAGCAACTACAGAATTTCTCATTGAATGGAAAAATCTACCAATTGAAGACGTGACATGTGTAGATGAACAATTCATGCTACAACATGTTGAATTGCTAAGCGTTGAACGCAATGTTTTTTTGAAGGGGAAGGGCACGTTATAACCCTAACATTATATCTTCATATGATTAATAAGGTTATGTAGTGGAGTGCATAACCTTAACCTTTCATTTATTAATTCTTAATAAATAGTTAGGCTGACCTAATTAGGATGAAAGGGTGCGACTCTTCGTATTTATGTATATAAATATGGATGGGTGAGATTCTCTCAAAACCATCACATATCATATTATTAAGTTTATTTAAACATTTATTCTGATTTATGGAGGTTTTGCTTGAAGCGTATTATATTTGAGTGTTTCTTCTATTTTTATAAAGAAATATCTTAACAATAGGGTAAAGGGGCCAATGACCGTGCATGTGCCAATGACTGTGAGTGGCTATGTGAAATTAAATACCATTAGTTGTTTCAATTAAAGTGAGCACATGTCACTTTTAAATTTAAAAATTAAATAAAAACTAGTCAATAAAGCAAGTCACATCAATAAATTAACCAATGAAATGATGACACTGTACACATAAGCAATCCATAAAAGGTGACTTTATTCCCAAATAATGGGTCACCTTAAATTTCTTTGTATGCAAAAGTACTTAATTTAAATCCCTTTAAAATATGTTTTCCACATAATTTAAATGCGCAAAATAAAATCTGCATACTAAAAAAATAATGGTCTATTAAAGGTTATTTTTTAAAAAATAACTATTATAGTTAGGTGGCTCTAGTTACCGCTTAAGTTAGGGTTCACAATAGCTGGCTTCTTTCCCCTAGCTATGAAATTTTTAGACATTGTCATACTACTTGAAAAATACCTGCTTTATTGGAGGTAACCTATGAGGAAGTAGCACTTGGGAAATCGATGTAAACCCGGTACTAGAGTAAGACCCATCACATTGAAAGGAGGCCTGCATTACTAGGTGTAGCCAATGAGTAGAGTAAGAACCCAAGAATGGAGTAAGGCCTATACTATTGGGTGTAGCCCATGATTGGAATAAGACCTATACCAATGGGTGCAACCTATGAGTGGAGAAAGGCCTATACCAATGGTCATAACCTATGATTGGAATAAGACCTATACCAAGGGGCAACCTATGAGTTGAGTACAAACCATACCATTGCATATAATCCGAGATTGGTGTCAAACCCATCCAAAAGGGTGTAAACCATAATTGAAGCGAGACCTAAAAGGGGCCATTTTAAGTGAGCAATTGAGTCTTGAAATACCATGACTAATAAATGATACTTAGTATTGGGTAATGTGATGACGGTAGTCAAAATCAAGTGAATTATGATGAAATGAAAAGAATGAGTGCATCAATACAATGAAATGTACTTATGAGATTGTTTCAATGTTTTTACTTGTTATCTTGATTTAGCTTGGTGATGGAGATGAAGTTGGTAGAAGTCCAAACTAGTTTAGGGAATGAATGTCAACGGATGTCTACCCACGAGAACTTTGTTGATGTTGATCGAGATGCAAGGAGACGGTTCCCCACAATATCATCCTGGCAGAGTTTGGGGCTCGTCCCTTTAGGTTGGAAGCAATTTTTGGCCTTGTTTCCCTCTTGCATCGCATTCGGAGACTTGTTGATTCTTCTGCGGGAAGGGACAGGTATCCCTACCTTGCTTACTGCTCCTCTGAGGCCATTGCTTCAGCCAATCGTTCTGGTTGATCTCGTTGTTGGTATGTCGGAGTCTCACGACTACTTGAGTCTATTGGGATTCAGACAGATCACCTCCCACCATACAGTTATTCCTTGGACGCTCCCGCCCATCTCCTTCCGAGCAAGCAGATCTGAACAAAATCATCAAAGATGATATCTACAGCAGTTCATTCAGTGCACCTAGACTAACCCCCAAGGTGGGTTACGTCCGAAGATGGCCTTCTATGTTGCACATTTTCTTGAGGTCAATAATGGTCTTATTTCTCGGCCCCAGTATATTTCCCGACATTGGATGCACGCCCTTCGCATTTCCCTAGGTCAGTTCAAGGTTGGCTCTCATAGGCTCGGGTTGAGTGTGATCATCAGATTGGACCGTTCCGAGTGGATTTGCCAGCTCTGTTCCCTCCAAGAGATTGAAACGAAAGAGCACTTCATCTTCCGGTGCCCCATCTACTACGAGATCAGAGGGAGATTTCACTACCTATTCAGAGAGCATCCGACATTCACAGACTTCTTCAGATACTATGATCAAAGGTGCCTTGCTCTCTATCTGCATGAGGCTCTTAGGCTTCGGGAAGAGACCCTTCACCTCTAGCAAACGACTACTCAGATATCACTTCCTTTTTTACAGTGCTCTCCCTTGGGAGGGGCACTAGCGGTGCAGGTGATACCAATCCTGATTCCCAGACAAGATCAGTCCAGACCCGAGGCACTATTTCACAGACCAGGGACGTCCAAACACATACGAGGTCGAGGCCCTCTTCTCATAGATGGCCTTTGAGATCCACCAGATGAGCACGGAGAGTTCATCCCTCCTCCAGGCATCGACACTCCAGATCTTCCACAACCTCAGATACCGGGCTTCAACACATTACTAGCTTCTTTCAGTCGGCCTTGGATGTTAGATGAGGGGGTCTCCTCTTTTGCCTCCTCTTCCTTCCTTTTTTCCTCCGCATGTTCGGGTTCTGCTGACTTTTGCAGGCTTTTTCGGGCCTCTCTTTTTGCCCATTCTTCTTTTCCTTCTCTTTTCTGGTTGTTCTCGGGGACCTTTTGGTCCTCTGGCTAGACTCTTGTTTTTCCTTTGTATGGGTGCAGTCCCATTGACCTACTTTTGTGGTCATTCGTTGGACATTTAATATATTTATCTTTATCTTTATCTTATCTTCACTCATACCAAACTCGGTGAGTTTTGCTTATTGGCTCGTGTTCGGTGCGTGTGCAAGTGCAATAGATAGGACTTTTATCTTCCTTGTTGTCGATACAAGTGGTTCAATCCTCTTACAAAATAGGAAAAGAAAATAAACCATATAGAAGTCAAATTTAAGTATCCAGCAAATTCAAGTAAAGGAAAGATCAAATCTGAACATCTATTCAACTCCACTGAACATTTTATTTTTGAAAATTTTATGCTTGTTGAGTTGTTTGGTGAAATGTGATGAAATATTGAAATCCATTAAAGAAATAATGTGTGATCTAACCCCCTGATGGAGTACAACTCACACTATTTGGATGTATTTATAAATGGACTAAGACTCATACTACTGCAAAATACTTGCATTATTGGGGGTAACCTATATGAGTGAAGTAATAGCTCAAAATTGGGTGTGATCCCACTATAGGAGTATGACCCAAAATATTGAAAGTCGGACCTGCATTATTAAGGGTAGCCAATGTGTGTAGTAAGACCTAGATTGTAGGGTGTAACCCACGATTGGAGTAAAACCTATACTTGGGTGCAACCCATGGTTGGAGTAAGGCCAAAGCCAATGGGTTCAACCTATGTGGAAAAAGGCCTATACCAATGGGTGCAACACGTGAGTTGAGTACGACTCATACTATTGGGTATAATCCACAATTGGTATCAAACCCATCCAAAAGGGTATAACTCGTAATTGGAGTGAGACCTAAAAGAAGCCAATTTAAGTAACCAATTGAAGCCTTGGAATACCATGACTAACAAATGACACTTAGAATTGAGTTATCCGATTATGGCAAAAACCAATAATGAACTATGATGAAATGAAAAGAATGAATATGTCAATAAAATGAAGTATACTAGTGAGATTATTGCGGTGTTTTTACTTGTTATCTTGATTTAGTTTGATGATGGAGATGAAGTTGGTAGATTAGATAAGATAAATATTAAATGTCCAACACGTGACCACAAAAGTAGGTCAAAGGGACCAAAAACCAGCTGGGAAATCAAGATGGGTTTCCACAAGAAAGCAAAACAGAAAGAGAAAGAGAAGAGAGAAAAGAAGCGAGGGCCAATGGCAAGAAGTGCCACCACAGAAGCATGCACGCCACGACCCAGAGCCGAGGGACATGGGAATACAATGTAGAAGAGAGAGAAGAGCCAGAAGGAAGGGAGAGAATCCGAACAGGAACTCTCTCATCTAGCATCCAAGGCCGGCTGAAAGAAGCTAGTAATGTGCTGATGTCCAGTGGAGGACGTAGTGGAAGGTATGGAACGCTGATGTCCGGAGTGAGAAGCTCTCCGAGCAGGTCTGGTGGATCTCCGCGGACGTCTGTGAAGGGATGATCTCGGCCTCGTATGTGTCTGGAAGCTCTGGACTGGAGGAAGGTGCCCCGGTTCCGCACCGATCTGGTTTGGGGGCCTATACTGGTGTCATATTGCCGCTTGGTGCCCCTCCCTGAAGGGATCACTGTGAAGGAGGTGATCTGTTGAGTAGTCGATTGTCTAGGCGGGGCTGAAGGGTCTCACAACGAAGTCTGAGAGTCTCCTGCATATATAAAGTTAGGCACCTCTGGTCATAATATCTGAAGAAACTGGTAAGGGTCGGATGCTCTCTAAAAAGACAATGGAATCTCCCTCTGATCTCGTAATAGATGGGACACCGGAAAATGAAATGATCCTTTGTCTTGACCTCTTGAAGGGAGCAAAGTTGGCAGATCCTATCAGAGCGTGGCAATTGATGATCGTTTTCAACCCGAAGCCTATGGGATCCTACTCTGAACTAGCCAAGAGGAGCGAAGAGGGCATGCATCTAGTGACAAGATATGTATTGGGGTCGAGCGATAAGACCATTGTTAACCACTAGGAAGTGCATGTAGCATAGAAAGCCATCTTAGGACGTAGCCCTCCCTGAGGGTTAGTCCATGTGATCTGGACAAACTGTCTGTAAATGTCATCTCGGATGATTTTGTTCAAAGTTTGCTTGCTCGGTAGGAAATAGGTGGAGCGTCAAGGAGTAATTGAATGGTGGAAGGTGGTGCATCTGAATGCCAACAGATCCCAGTAGGCTCGAGACTGCATACCAACAACGAGAGCGACCAGGGTGGTCCGATAAGGCTATGGCCTCCGAGGAGCAAGTATGCTAAATATGGGTACTGTCTCTTCCCACAACAGAATCAAGCAAGTCTTCCGGACGATGTAGGAGCGAGACGAGGCCAAAGATTGCTTCAGTCGAAATGGACGAGCACCAAACTCAGCTAGGATGATATTGTGGGGTATGGTCTCTTTGCATCTAATGATGCGCCGGAGCAAAAGAATCTGAATTCTCTCAACAGTAGCCCAATCTGACTCAAGTAAGGACGGCCCCTAGATCTCAGAGCCATAGAGGACCGTGGGCCTAATGAGGGAGTCCGTGAGGGACATCTTAGACAAGGTGTCCTGAAAGTGGTGTCTGAAGCACTGTCTTTCCAAGAGAGCTAAAGATCCATACCCTTTATTGACCCGGGGTTGAAGAGTTGGCCGCATACTGAAGCGAGGTCCAAAGAATAGCACTCCCAAGTAGGTGTATGAGTTGGTGATCTCGAGCTCCTCCCCTCTGAAGAAGAAATGGAAATCAGATGTCTTCAACCCATTGAAGAGCATAACCTTGGTCTTGCCAAGGTTGACCGTCAACTGCTTATGGTCACAAAAAAGAGCTAAAGCATCCAGTTGTCTTTGTAATCCTTCCAGGAAGAGGCGAGGAGTACCACGTCAGCAAAGAGGAGAATGGATATCAGAACCTGGTGAAGAAGACAACCGTCACCCTCCTGGATATGATCACGGAGAAAATTCTCCAACTCATCAATGTAAATCCCGAACAAAGTCGGGGACAAGGGGCAACCCTGTTTGACCCCAATGGTGCTCTTGATGAAGTCTGACAACCCATTGGCACTGTGGAGGTGGCCAAGGACCTCCTCATAAAGGCGCATAATGGCAACAAGAAGGATTTGAAATGCCAATGTCTCTAAGCCTACGGAAAAGGGCTTCCCGCGGAACAGAGTCAAAGGCTTTCCGAAAATCAACAAAGCAGCAAAAGACTTTGGAAGAGCGGTGGCGTGCTTCCTCAATGATGGCCCAAAGGGTGAAGATGTGATCAGTGGTCTAGTACAACAGACAAAAACCTGCTTGTCCCCTGGCTCTAAGGTGCCTGTGCTCCAAAAACTCAGAAAGCCGCATGTGAAGCCTTTGTCACATATAGCTTAGAAAATGTGTGACCCACCATAATCGTTCTGTAGTTATTGGGATCGAGGTGGGGCCCGACTTATGGATCGGGTGAATAATATGATGGGACCAAGTACTCAGAAAGCCTGTACAAACCACCGGTTAAAAAGATCCACTAAGTAGTTGTTCAGGACGTGAAGACCATGCTTGAAGAACTTTGCTTGGAAGCCTTCCTCATCCTCTGCTTTGTTGTTGTTCATAGCTGAAATAACATCTTTGACATTCGTGTAAGTGAAGAGGTGGCAAGACGATGGTGGAGACACAACTGAATCTAAGACTGCCCTAGGATATCATAAAGATTGGAAGTATGGGCATACATAGAGTTAGGGTCTAAGTCCTGTGGGAGAGGGGAGTGGCGAGGGAGGATGGTACGCTAGAAACGTTTAGGGGAATGAATCTCACGAAGTCTCTCATAGGGGAAATGTAGGTACGTTTCTTGTGGCGAAGGAGGCGGCGATAGGAGGTTTTGAGTGAGGGGTAAGAGGGGTGAGCATGGGTGAAGGCGACACGAAGCTGCCGGTGAAGGGCCTTGCATTCCTCGTCATACCATTGGTTCATGGGGCATGTCCTCTTACTTGGGGGAGTAAGAGTGTAATGGGGATAAGAGGCAAGGGTTGCTTCATGGATAGTGGAGGAGAGGAGGTTGTATTTAGTGTCGGTATTAGCAAGTGAGATGAAAAGGGGTTTGGGTGGAAGAAGTTGACGAAGGTGTGAAGAGAAGGTTTTGAGGTCGCCTTCATCAGACTTAAGTATAGTGCGGGGTGGATTGTGGGTGGGGGAGTAATAGGAGGGGGACTATCTTGCAAGGAAAAGGAGAGGATGGAGTGATCAACAAGGGGGATGGGGAGACCGACAAATGGCAGATAAAAGGGAGCAGGTTGGGAGTAGACATGACGTAATCCACCACGCTTGCCCCACCGCAATGGGGCCTATAGGTAAAGAAGCGAGAATCGGGAAAGCACAGGATCCCATTCAAGATCAAGCAACTCATGTGATTCCCCAACTGTATAAGATGTTGGCCATAATATGTCATAGGTCCCCAAATATCCGTTGACTCTCTCCGAAGCCCTACGGAGTCTAGGTCCACCTCATGGGCGCAGAGCACGTCACCTATCCTGTCATGAAGGGAATCTGAAGATTCTTGGTACGGGCATTGAAGTCCCTTTAAGAGGATAACCTCACCAACCGCTGAGAACTGGGAGATGCATGTATATAGATCAAAGAAGGGGTCTCCTTCCGAGCCATTGTGTATGGCATAGGGTGAGGAAACAGGAGGGAAATAGCATACCATGACGAAGATGTCCCTGGGGAGGAGTGCACTAGTGCGTTTGATCCGAATCCATAAGAATCGGGTGAACTCATCCTCGGCAACCACAAAGATCCTACTCCGGAGAGACTCCCTGAGTAGGCAAGCAACTCCACCAAAACCTCTGACACCACCTGAACTCCTTGTCTCTTGCTGCAAACTGAAAGCCAATGGTATCCTCTAATATCTGGGAGAGGACGAACAAGGCTCGCATGGGTCTCCGTGACAAAGAGGAGATCTGAAAGCCCAAGAGCGTCATACAAGTAAGCCTGGAGATGACCAGAAGGACCCATTACCATTCCAACAGGTGATGGAGATGCCCTTGCTCCATCTTTCCCAATGGAACCGTCGTTTTGAGGCTCCCAGGGAAGGAATCTTGAACAATGGGTCTGAGGTAACGAATTACAGCCCATTTACCTGCTTTTCTTGCTGCCATCATCACTTCCCGTGATTGTTTAAGTTCTGCAACTTGAGCTCTTGTGAGGTCTTCGTCTAAGAAGACTTTGTTAGGGAGGGAAAACAACTTGCGTTGGCTCTGAGGGCCCTAAGCCTGTCCTCCACTAATTTGAATATGAGGAAGAGGGTAGAATCCAACCCAATCCATGCTTTGTCCAACAATACATCCAAAAGTCCCAAATTTTTTGTGAGAAAATTTATACCCATGGCCATAGGATCCAAAGAAGGAAGGGGTGTGGACAACCCTCTCACCTTAAGGTTAAGTTCTCTGACGTATCTGGTCCTTTCCTCAACCAGTTTAGCTTGTACAACCTCTTCAACCGCAGCCAAATGATGAGGGGTTTTGTCCTTCCCTTTCACAACTTGGGCCCAAGAATCTGTCTGTTGTTTAAGAGTATCTTGCTGATTACGGATTTCCTCTTGTTTGTTTTTAAAACTAAGATTTTTGTTCAACAATTTCGAGTCTGTGGATTAATTCCTCAAGTATGTTGGGCAAACCCTTGTCATGTTGACCTTGCTCCGTTTCACCTGTGATGGAAAGGACCAGCCGAGTCGTGCGGGGGATACATTGGACAAATCACTTGAAGTGGCGTCAGTGAGAGACGTAGAATGGGTGAACCCCCCAACAGACCGTTGTTTCCAATGATAGGTGCCTTGGGCATATGGTTTTGTATTTCCGCTCAGAACATGCTTTAATGTGTTCGCCAAGCATGGTATTAAGGGCTCGAGGAAAGCCTATAAGAGTTTATCCCCTCAGCCACGAGTCAAGGACAATCGCGGGAGCACAAGCCACGAAAACCAGGTCGTGAGGAAGAGACACGCACGAGTGAGGAATAATGTTTTGTTGCGCAGAGGATAAATGCTTGATCGAGCAATCGTGCGAGTCTATATGCCTTCATGTCTAGATTTTCGTTGTAAAGCATTTCAAAAGCCAGTCTCAAACTAGACATATGCCTTTAGAAAATGAACATCAAGGGATGCATGTCCACCGGAATTGGGTTGGTGTTGATCTTCACTCATATCAAACTCAATGAGTTTTGTTTACTAGCCCATTTTGGGTGTGTGTGCGGGAGCAATAGTTAGTGGATTTTTATCTTGTTGGGTGTCGATACGAGTGGGACAATCTTATAACAGAATAGGAAAAGAAAATAAACCATATAGGAAATTACATGGGGGCATCTTTGCACCGAGATGGGGAGGGCATAAAAATGCACTAAATGCGGAGGAATATAAGTATATATGATTCATGGAAGAAAAGAGTAAGACATGAATGTAAAGGCTGCACAAACCTTCTAGCTACTTAAGAACCTAAGGAACATGTGCAAGAAAAAGTTGAAGACCAAAAGAAATAAAATAGGAGGTCAAGCCACCATATGAGGTGACAATCAAGACATTGTTGTGGAGTAGCAACATGGCATATAAGGGCACCCATATTGCAATAAAAATATTGAGTAACTACCAATAATATGGAATCAAAAGATAAGCGACTATGGTATGTGGTTACTGATAAAGACCGTCGCCAATTACAATCACATGGATGGATGGATGATCACGCATGGCACTTATCATCTACAAACCCAAAAAGCCAAATTATTTGGTTTCATCTTGTGCTTCGAGGGCGAGCATTTCAAAGAGTAAGACATGTGAATGTAAAGGCAGCACAAACCCTCTAGCTACTCAAGAACCAAAGGAATGTGTGCAAGACAAAGTTACAGACCCAAAGAAATAAAACATGAGGTCAAGCCTAAAGGTTCGTTCATATCGACATCTACACCACCATAAGAGGCAACAATCAAGACGACGTTGTGGAGTAGCAACATGGCATATATCAACACCTACATTGCAATAAAAATAATGCGAAACTACGGATAATATGAAATCAAAAGATAAGCGGCTATGGTATGTGGTTACTGATAAAAGACTGTCCCCAATTGCGATCACATGGATGATCATGCACGACACTTGTCATCTACAAACCTAAAGAAGTCATATTATTTGGTTTCGTCTTGTGTTTTCAAGGTAGAGCATTACAAATGGGAAGGGTGTATTATGAATATGTACCTATATCCATAATATCAATGGTAGGTTAGTACATCATGTTATATGTTGCATATACCATTAATATGAAAAAAGTATCATAATAATATTCATGTTTCGCTTTCCCAAATGGGGGTGGTTAAGAAGGTTATTCGAAAAGGAAATCGAGATGACCCGAACGGCGGGTGAGCTTAATGAAAACTCGAAAGTGCCTTCATAGACAATCTAGGTCAGGTTGGGGTTGCGGGAATTTCATTTATATCACTATGGTCAATCCCCAATATGATGCCTTATTAGTGTTATGTACAATAAAAGTCGCTTAAGGCAATTGGAATCTATCAAGGCTTTATAGCTAGCAAGATAGAGGAGCTATAGGAGCTATGACTCTCAAATCCTTCCCATTTACATCAAGAAGGATACTATTGATGCTTCAATAATTGGAGACTAGGAAACTTGATTGAGGAGCTTAGTTAGCCATGTGACAAGGTCACCTAACTATAGGAGACCCATATTCCCAGGGGAGCATAACAAGGTAGCAGATTACTCAAGTTATCAATATTATGATGAATCAAGATCATAAGACTATGCAACCTGATTTCTATGCCTGCTAGAGGGAATTATAAGATGCTTGTCGGACCTAAGTTTTAAAGGGTGGGGTCAAAAGGAAAACGCAAACCTAAGTCGAATAAGAGGGATTATATGTTGAAATGGGACCAAAACATTAACATGATTAAACCTAGGTAATAGGGGTAGGGTATAGCTGATATTAATCCCCCATAGACCTAGAGGATCCCCTTATATTTTTCATTAATAATTACTATGATTATGCAACCACCCTACACTCATATTGGTACAAGCCACAAGATATAACTTGTCTCAAGGATGGGAATTTTCATGACAATTTCAAGGTGAAGGCCTTGGGGGAAGCCAAGGCCTGCCCATTTACTACGGCCTTCCTCCATTAGAGTGGAGGTGGCCTTGCTGAATCATCTCCCCACTCACCATCAGCCACCCAATTAATTACTATTTTTTGCCACTGCCATCATATCCCCCATCAGGTAAATTGCATTAACTCCTCAAAAAATCCATTGATTTTGTTGACCAATTTCTTGTGCTTGGATCATGTAATTGAATCTGTTTTTTGTAGGTTTTTTGTTTTGTATACAATGGCTAATAAAGGGTCCTCCATAGCTAGAGCAGCTCAAGGGACCACCATTTAGAAACTTGCGAAGGCAGTCAAAAAGAGAAAATTGTTGAGACATTTGAAGAGGTTAAAAGATTGGAATCGCATGGAAAACAACCTGCTAAGGGGAATTGTGAGCTAGAACTTGAAGAAATGGAGTGAAATGATATGGAGGATGAAGGCACTAAAGGTAAGAAACAATGTTTAGAGCAAAGCTGCCATCATTAATAAATCGCCAAATATATAGCTATAGGCACTAGTAAATTTATACACCTAACATTCACGCTTACTAACTTTTTCTCTTCGCATGCATTATTGATGGATTAACCTCCCATCATCACTAATATATCACTAAAACAATGTTATAGGCAATAATAAGTACCAATGTGGTGAGTTGTAAGTCCAACATAAGCTCACTGAAAGGTCTAGGAAACTATAAAAGGCTTTCAAGTTTCCACCTACTTGGTGTAATGATAACTCTACGGTGTTAAATGAATTTATCCTACAAGTTGTTAATGAGCCAAGTATGTAAAGCATCTGCAACCCCTACTCTAAATCCTAGCTCCAACCAAGAAGGACAGATTTCTAGAGGAACGAACTTGCAAATCTCGTCCCCCAAATCAAAATACTTTTGGTGTTTTTGTAGGTTCAATGATTTTTAAAATATGGGCAGAATTCTCTCATTGGGTATTAGTAACCTTGAGAGACATTCGAGAGATGGGGACTTTCTATGAAAGATCCCCAAATGGGTCTCTCTTGTTCTCCAACAATATTAGATCAATTAAAACACCAAAGGCTGATTTATGACTATTATGGCACTTCACACTAATGCAGATCTGAGTAAAATGCGACTAGGGTTTTGAATAGAATCTACTCAAATGTCAATACAATGCTAGCTTTTCTATATTAGCAGACCCAGAAATGATACCCAAGCTGATTTATGACTGTGCAACAATAAATATAACTGCTGCAGAAGATTTCCAGCAATGGTGACTAGTTTGGTATATAAAATTCCTCACAACAGCAATCAAACCAAATAAAATCTGACCTGTGCGTATTGGCAGCTTAATATACATATAAAATCTGACTTTTCTGAGTTAATATTAATCTGAAATTTATATCAGAAATCTGCAGGTTTAAAGAGGCTGAAACAGTAATATAAATCCATCCATAATATTGAAAATACCTTCTCCTGAGCTGTAAAAATGAATATAACAGATAGCAGCAAGGATCAGACCTTAGAATGACTTCAAAACATCACATAACAGCCAAGGATGAGTCGCTCCATTAGAGAAAGTCAGTACAGCACTGCTGCAACACTGATCTTCAATTCTTTATTGCAAAAACTCCTCAACTACTGCTGGAAAATACTGAAAATACTCATGCTAGCACAATAGAATTTCCTGTGTGGAAATCCCTCACATTCTCTAAGAGGGTTTTCGTCCTCCAGAGGCAATATACTAAGGGTTTTCGTCCTTAGAATACTTTAATACAAAAGCACTTGGCTTAAGATCAGATTCAGAAATGATAAGTGATTACAATGGTTCTCTACCCAAGCCGCCCCTCTCCTTTTTATAGGAAAAATATTACAAAATGACCTTTTCATCATCCAATGAGAAAAGAGTGCCAAAATACCCTAAAAGTATACCCAAACCTAGGCGCACTTCCTCCTTGAATAAATAAACATTAAATAATGTTTTATTATTTTCCCTAAGGTCTATTTGGCCTCCCATGCCCAGTCGCACTTTTCTTGGGAAGAGTGATAACTTTTATCCTTTCTAAACTAACTTTCCTTCCTTTGTCCAAGTCGCATTCTCTTGCCTAGGGATGACAAACATAGCATGGGTCTCTTTCTACTCTCCCTAGAAAGGATACAACATAATATTAGACCCAATGCACCTATTTAGAGATTACCAATTTATTATTAAGTCAAATAAATTAATACAAGTGCTTTATTAATATTTTTGCACTTTGTAATAACTCATTGTGACTTAAGTCACCCTTATATTTTTCCTTTGGCCGTCGGGTTGACAAAATGGGCCAAAGGTCTTCGATTGGGAAAAGGGGACATTACATTCTATGAGGATGACTATGGATAGAATGTGTGCCCTAGAAGAGGAACTTAACTCTTTGAAGGACTAGGTAAGTGACCTCGTGGTGGCCAAGTGTGCCCAAGAGAAAATGTTGCTTGACTTGGGTGTTATTGTCACGATTCACAATGTTAAAATCCAAACCCTTGAAGCTAGAAGCTTGGGTTGCAAATAGAAAAGGCTAATGGCAAAGCTCTTGGTCCCAAGGAGGAATTAGGGGTGTTAAAGAGTTGGGTCGACAATCCATCCCACATTTTTAACATTGTTAAACAAGGTCAATGATGCTACTAAGAGCATGAACAAGGAGGATCAACACTTGAAAATTGTCAACCCCATAGCTCTTGAAGTTGGTCATGGACCCAATTAATGCATATTGATATGGTCATTGTTGATATCCCTAGTAGCAGTTGGCTTGCTACTTAATTGGAATGATGGGGATGAGATGTTGAGACGAGAAAAGTGTAGACCGTCTTTATAAATAAACGTAATCGTTGTTCGACTTTGTCATGTTAAGACTTGTCAACATTAGGAAGAAATGACTTGGTGTTACATTGTGTAGTTGTACCTTGACATTCAAATAGCATGTTGCACATATGGGTAAGGGTGCTTGTATCAAGTCCTCTATGTATTGCACCTATGAATAAAGCATTGATTACTATCATATTCTTCTATGTTGTAATGGGGTACACATTTACTCTTCTCGCAATTGATGTTCCTTGGGTGTAATTTCTCAATACATATTCTAGTGTTGTGCCTTAAAAGAACATCAGATCAAGTAAAGTCGGTTCAAAAGTGAATAACAATTGACAACAAGGCACTAAATTATCTAATAACTTTGTGTCGAATGCAATCTGTGAAGAATGAGGAACAAATATCTTACAAAGATGAGAGTTGTCCGTCAAGGAGAAGACCCACATTGGACAAGAAATAGTTAAGTTCATTGACCCCAGACAAAGATGAGAAAAGAAAACAACACAATTAAGGAAGTGACCAAGAAGTTATAGAGTCTACTCGATAGGTGGAGCAATAAAAAAGACAACAAAGTTTGTAAAAGTAGAAATAGAATAAAAAAATAATGAAAGCCAACTCTAAAACTTTATCAAGCAAAGTAACGAAATAAAAGTCAAAGGATGAGTGAAGCTATAAACGATGAAAGGGTTCACCAAAATTGGTGAACTCCATGACAATCTCAAGCAAGGAGTAGGAGTGATTTTCATACTCCCTTTAAGAGGAAGATGTGTGAACCTTTCCCGGCCAAGTTGGATTGGAGGGTGTTGAGAGCATCAAATGAAGAGTCTAAGGCAGCCCAAACAAGTTGAAGGGAGTAAAACAAAAAGTGGACCTAAAGGTGAGAAAGATTGCGTATGCATCCTAATCAAAGGAAGGATCAAGCATGGGAGATGTCCGATAGGATCAAGAGAGCATAGAGACATCTAACACAAACCGTGAGGAGAATCGTATTTGAAGAGCCACATCAAAATCAATCCTTAACTAGATCCATCAACCCCATCCATGAAGAGGAAGTTGTTAAAGTCCACTAGAGACAAATGAAAGGATCTCATATGGCATTGCAAGATGTGTACTACAATATGGACGAGAAACACATACATAGATCAACGCATTAAGGCGGTGCTTCCCGCCACACTTCAAGAAGTGGCCAATGACTGATACACCAATGCATCAACCAATGTGGTGGTTTCATGGGACAGACTCAAGAAAGATTTTGACAAGGAATTAAGACTCTTGAGAGATGACAACAAGATTGTAGCTAAGATCTATGATACCCAAGAGAGTAATATTCAAGCCTGTAATGTGAAGACTCAAAAGCGGTAGGAGAACTTGAAAAATAAAGACCTACTAACAGACTTGAAGAAGCGATGAAACATTAAACAATGATTACAAATATACATTTTCCAATGTTAGAGATGTACCATATATGAAAGAATCTCCTTTCTATAAATGAAATCACCAAAAATAAAACTTAGGTAGTGAAATTTGAAGGAAACAAATGTAAAGTGACTACTCTCAATTATAAGATAGTTATTATTAGCATTAGATAAGATAAGATAAATATATTAATGTCCAACAAATGACCACAAAAGTAGGTCAAAGGGACTGCAGACAACAAAGAAACACCGATACAAAGCGGAAAACCAAAGAGTTCCCGAGAAAGACAAGTACAAAAGCCAGAAGAGGTGGCCAACCGGAAGGAGAAATCACACGCACCCAGAATGGGGGTGGAAATACAAGTGAGAGGAAGAAAGGGGGAAAGACAACCAAGGAGAAGAAAAGAGGAAAGCCCATCAAGGAATGGTAGATCCATCTCTCCTAACATCCAAGGCCGACTGAAAAAAGATAAGGATAGAATGCCGACCCGCCAAGAGAGTTTGCCTACTATGTCGTTGTCTAGACACATTAATATCCCTTACTCCTTGGTGGATCTAGTTTGTCTCCGAAGCTAGATCTACTATGGGCATGCTGTAATGGCTCGGGGAACCATAGATGGTTTCCTAGGTGAATCGATCGGAGGAAGAAGTGGGGTCGATTTCACAAAGGCGCTTAGTGCCTCTCTCGAAGAAGGTAACACTGTGAAGAAGGAAGTGATCCACTGGGTAGAGTCCGGTTTAGGATGCGGCCGAGGAGTGTGCTCACAAAGTTTCAAAGTCTCCTATAAGTATAAAGCCGTGCACCTCTAATCCTCCAAACTGAAGAAGTCGAAAGCTCATGTGTCCTAAATAAAAACGGAACCTCCTCCGATCTTGTTGTAAATAGGGCACCGAAAGATAAAGTGTGTTTCCGTCTTGGTCTCTCGAGACTACACAGTGGCAAATCCTATCCAAGCCGCCAAGGTGGTGATCCGTCTCACTGTGGAGAGTCTATGAGAGTCGACCCGAACTATCCGACCAAGGGGATGCTCGGCGTAAAGGCCATCTTGGGATGTAAACCCCCTAAGGATTTACCCAAGTGGTATGGATGAACTGTCTGTAAATATCCTCTTTGATGATCTTGTTCATCTCTGTTTAGTAGGCAGAAGGTGGCTCGGTGTGTCCAAGGAGTACCGAAAAGGTGGAAGATGGTCCATCTGAATACCAACTACCCCCAAAAAGTTCGGAGACCTCAAAGCATACCAACCGTGACCCCAACGTGGAGAGTCTGAAAGAGCAATAGCCTCTAATGAACAATATGCCAAGTACGGGTACATATCCCGCCCTTGGCAGTGTTTGCAAAGCCCCGAATGCGGTGCAAGAAAGAAACCAAGTCAAATATGGTCTCCAATCTGAAAGGATGGGCTCCAAACTCCACCAAAATAATGTGTTGGGGTACAGTTTGCTTACACTTGATGAAACGACAAAGGAGAAGTGTCTAGACCCTCTCGACGGAGGCCCAGTCAGTACCCAACAAAGAGGGTCCCCAAGCAATAGAACTATAGAGGACCATGGGTCTAATGAGGGAGTCCATGAGGGACATTTTGGAGTGTATGTCCTGAAAGTGATGGCGAAAGCACTGTCTCTCTAGAGAAAGAGGATTATACAAACTTGTAGATCCTAAATCAGCAGAACACCTTGCATTAGCATCAGTTGAGCATACTAGTACTCTTTGGCATGAAAAATACGATCATCTTAGCTACCAATATTTGAACATGTTAAATAAAACTAGAATGGTGAATGGGCTTCCATCAATTCAAGAGAATCAAAATGTTTGTACAGAATGTCAGATGGGTAAACAAATTAGGCATCATTTTCCTACTAGTAAAGCATGGAGGGAAGAGAATGTATTAGAATTGGTTCATGCAGATCTACATGGTCCAATGAAAACTTGTACAATGTCTGGAGCACTTTATTTCTTGTTGATTGTTGATGATTTTTCTAGGAAAATGTGGGTGTATTTCCTAAATAAGAAATCAAAATGTTTTTTCTAACTTTGTTGCATGGAAAGCATTGGCTGAAAAACAATCAGTAAACAAGTTAAAACACCTCAATTGACAATGGAGGTGAGTTTGTCTCAAAACAGTTCAAAGCATATTGCACACATGAAGGTATACACAAGCAATATACTACTCCTTACACTCCACAACAAAATGGAGTCATGGAACGGAGGAATAGGACTATTATGGAGATGGCCAGATGTATGGTGCAAAGTAGAAATGTACCTTTTTGTTACTAGGCAAAAGTTGTCAATACTGTGTCTACTTCCTTAATAGAAGTCATTATAAAGTTGAGTAAAACATCACTCCTGAAGAAGCATGGTCAAGTAGAAACCCTGATGTAAGTGATTTCTACATTTTTGGTTGTATTGTTTTAGCATTAATTCCTAAAGAAAAAAGGAGTGGTTTAGATGCTAAAAGTAAAAAGTACATGTTTGTGGGATATAGTGAGCAATCCAAAGCATATAGATTACTAGATATCTCTACAAATAAGGTTGTTATAAGTAGAGACGTGACAATAGATGAGAAAGTTCCATATTTCTCAAAAGATGGTACACCTACGATACTAGTAATATTTGGATTCCTATTAATGATTATGAATCAAGTGCTAGTCCTAAAGTGGAATAGGACTTAAAAAGGCCCACATTAGAAAATTCTATCTCGATAGAAGGATCTAGTGAAACAAATAGTGATTCAACTAGTTAGCTAAAAAGACCAAAGTGGTACTATAGAACACTACAGGATGTCCAACAAGATGAGCTTCCAACATCATTGGAAGGAAGATCTACGAGATCGAAGAAACACACAGTGCAAAGCAATGAATGGGTAAATTTTGCCTTAAATTTAGTCATTTCACCGATATTTTAGCCACATACTTATGCAGAAGCTAAAGGCAAGTCGAATGGGAATCTACCATGAAGGTGGAGTATGATGCTCTAATAAAAAATGGAACTTGGGTTTTGTTAGATTTACCCCCAGGTAAGAAATCCATTGGTTGTAAATGGATTTACAAAGTTAAATGTAAGTCAAATGGTTCTCTAGATAAGTATAAAGCACGTCTTGTTGCTAAAGGATATGCACAAGGAGTAGATTATGAAGAAACATTTGCTCCTATAGTAAAAATGGTAACATTCAGAATGGTTATTGTTATAGTTGCTCAGTTTGGTTGGCTAGTATATCAGATGGATGTTAAGAGTGCTTTCCTGAATGGAGACTTAGAGGAAGAGGTGTACATGGTACAACCACAGGATTTCAAATTCTTGGAAAAGAACATTTGGTTTGTAGGTTAGTAAAGTCCTTGTATGGACTTAAGCAAAGCTTCTTGACCTTGGAATTTTAAAATTGATAAATATCTTAGAGAGTATGGTTTTAAAAGAAGTGATGCAAAATCCACTCTCTATGTTAAATTGATTGGTGATGACATTGTGGTCTTAGTTGTCTATGTTGATGATCTTGCCATCACTAGAAGCAATAATGACTTGATTAAACAAGTGAAATCCGACATTTGTTTTGTGTTTGAAATGATTGATTTAGGACTACTTCAATATTGTCTAGATGTTGAATTTTGGCTACACTATTTTTGTATCCCAAACAAAATATGCCAAATCTTTGTTAGAAAATTCAGAATGTCTGATTGTAATCCAACAGCTACACCTATGGAAGTTGGGACAAAACTCTCAACTAACATTGATTCACCATTGGTTGATGAAACAATGTATCCGCAATTAGTAGGTAGTTTGATTTATCTTACTACTACTAGACCAGATTTGTGTTTTGCAGTCAATTATCTTTCTCGTTTCATGTCTAAACCACATGAAGAACATTGGCAAGCTGCAAAATGAGTTCTCAGATATGTCAAAGGAACTCTTGACTTTGACATTCTATATAAATAAATTGTTGATTTTGAGCTAACAAGATATACTAGCTTCGATTGGGCAAGATTAGTTGATTCATGCAAATCTCCAACAGGTTACATTTCAACTCTTAGTTCAGGAGCATTTTCATGGTAGAGTAAGCTCAAAGTACAATTGCATTGTCTTCCACTGAAGCTGAGTACAAAGCAATTGTTAGTGCAGGTAGAGAATTGATGTGGATTCAATTAGTATTGGAGGATCTTCAACTTGATGTATCTTCTCCCACACCTATCTTTTGTGACAACTAGAGTGTACTAAAGTTGGTGAAGAATCCAATTTTCCATGCCAGGACTAAGCACATTGAGGTTCATCACCACTACATCCGGCAATTGGTTAATAATGAAGACATTTGTCTTTATTATTGTCCTACCTCTGAGCAACCCACTGATATAATGACTAAACCGCTATGTAAAGATAAATTTGTAAAATTTAGAGATAAATTTGGAGTCGTCTCCGGTTTAGTCATTAAGGGAGGGTATTAGAATATTTTATATATGTTTGTAGCAAGTGTAGCAATTATTTGTTACATACGTTTGTTTTAGGCTTTTTTCTATTTTCTCCCGTAGAGCCATTCATGGCTATTTGTTAGGATGTTATTCTTTGCTTGTCTTCTTGTGTATTTGGTGAACCAATTATGGTTCCACTCAAGCCTATTTAATCAAGCTCATGTAATAGTTTAATCAGTGCTGATAATTCAGATTTTATTTTTATTGTAAATTGACTGTTTTTTAACATCTTATTTCTAAGTTTTAATCAAAACACATCTTATACTCTAGGCTTAGTGAGGATGGCTCAACATGCGAGTATTTGCCACGTTTAAGGACTATGGTCTAGATAGATGCAGGCACCCGAGCCTTGAAACACTTCAAGGAGGGCCCAACTTCTACTTCAGTCCTAAGAACTCCATAAATCAATAAGAGATTTTTAGTGGAGTGACTCCTCCACGCCAAGGCATTGGTGTAGTCTAGATGCAAGAAGGTTGACCCATTGCTTTTGAAAACAAACAACATGCATGAAAGAATTTGGTCACATTGACTAGTGAGAAGTGTTAAACATATTGTGTGCGGTTGAGAAATCATGGCAATATCTAATTTCTAGGCATTTCAAGGTTTAGACATACCATAACAACCTTTAAGTATTTCTTATAATAAAAATTGTCTTTACAAGAATAACAAAAGTGATTGCCAAGATGTTGGACTAAAACTTTGAAAACGTCTACAAAAAGGGCAAGGAGACTCTTGTCATTGATGTTCTTTGCAAACATATGAAATATAAGGCTCGCCTTTGCACCATTTAAATCAATGGCTTCTAAGTGGATCAAGGTATTCCATAATGATATTGGGAATGATCCTAGTAATTGGGGAAAATATTAATAATTGCCAACCTTATCAGTTCCTTTAAATAGGTTCTCACAACATGGCAAGTCAGCAACTCCCTCTGTTACAAAGATTGACCATAGTTGACTCCTAATTCTCAATTGAAACAATAGATTCTTTTTGAGATGATGCACCAGCCATACCAAGCCATTTAAGGTTCCCAAAAACCCATCAGATGGTAAAAAGGCCTATTTCTCTGAAGAATTAAAAGAAGATGTGCGGGAAAAAAATGGTTGAACGGTTGGTCTATCAATAAAATAAAGACACGATGGTTGAGCATTTGGGGCTACTACAACCTCCATCCACTCTAAGTCAGTAATAAGAAGAAAACTCCATATGGACTCGCGACATGTCTTTCCATATTGAGGGCAAGGGTGTCATAATACTCATGGTTGACAAGTTCACTAGGTTTACATTTTCCTTTCAGAGCTAGTACATTGGCCACAGTCTTCATCATAGCCAGTGAATGTGATCCTATCTTCTGCAAGGAGTTGTTTATGATGAGTGGCATTATCCTATCCATGAGCTCTGCTTATCACCACCAGTCAAATGGTCAAACAGAAACAATTTACTAATATGCCTTGAAGGTTACCCCAGTTATTTTAAACAAGTTCTCATAATACAACAATCAATACATCCATACAAATGACAACTTTCAAAGCCATTTATGGTAACCAACCTCCCACTCTCATTTCGCATTTGTGGGGTTGATAAGATTCTTATAGGGTCTGACTGTTAAAACGAGTCTATGGAAGATTCAGGTTTATTTTCCAAGTTCTAGTGGACAACTTACATATGGCATATAGAATAAAACAACAGATCAACCAGCATAGGAGTGACTATTGGATCTTCCTTAGCCTCCAGAGCTATCATCTCTCTAACAATAAAAATAAAAATTGTTGCACTATTTGCTTCCTCTTCAGACAAAAGGCTGCTGAAATAAACCGTAGCATGTTCCACCATGTCGTGCGTATCTGAGATACAGGAATTCAGACCTGTTTTTGGCCCGTGAATGATGCTAAAATGCTGTTTATAGACGAAAGATTTATGAAAAGCCTGTGTGTTTGAGTCTCCTTGTTGAATCCACATTTTGTTGGATCTCTTCCTCTAATAGATTTCATCCTTTTTTACAGCTCATGGATTAGTAGCCTCTCTTATACTGCTCATGTTTCTATCAAGCCTAAATCCTTCGTGCTTTTTCGGGTCTGACCTAAGGCTGTGGGAGCTTGTTTTCCATGAGAGAAATGAGGGAAATGAGAGAAAATGTTCCCAATTTCAAGCATGTTCCAGTCTTTCAATTTGAGTTTCAAATGATTAAGTTTGCATATAAATCTGTACATGGCAAGTCTTGGATGTGGTTAACTTCCTTCTACCTACGAAAACCCGGGAGCAAGAGCCACATACCTTCAAATCTGAATTGTTTTCTTAATTTTCCCAAGCTGCAAGGCACCATTTCCATATGAATGGGCCGGTGGTTTGAGTGGATGGAATCACTGAAATGAGTGTATGGTTTTCCCCCATCAAACCAGTCATTAGAAATGAGGATTCTAATAATGTTTTCAGCTATCAAGAGTCTCTTTTCTTCTGTTACACCAAGTGAATAGCCCTTGAGACGAATCAATATCCACCATCGTGGAAGAGAACGGAAGTGAAGATAAAGCATTGATTGCTCTCTAATTGGATCTCACACCCACTTTGTTTTCATCAGGAGTCTTGATAGAATTGGAATCTCCCATGGGGAGAGTTTTTGGAGTAAAACTGTAAAGACTCGTTGGGAAATCTGGTTGGAAAATAAAAATATATTGCTACTGTAAGGTGGAATATATATATATAGAAAACATTCCTCCTAGAGTAGCCGTTAAAATGAATAACAAAAATTCTGACTACACAAATATCTTCTTGGAATTGAAAGGAAAAAAACATGTGCAGCCATACTCCAGGGGAAGTAGGCATCGGTTTGGTAAACATATCTCAATGGGTTCTTGTCCTTGGATGCAGTTAACTTCCCTCTAACTACCAAATCCCAGGTGCAAGAGCCACATTACTTCAAATCTGATATTTTCTTAATTTTCCCAAGCTGCAAAGCTCTATTTCCAGATGAATGGGCTAGTGGTCTGAGTGGGTAGAATCACTGAAATGGGAGTATTGTTTTATCCCATCAAGCCAGTCATTAGAAATGACGATTCTATCAATGTTTTCAGCTATGTAGCGAGTCTCTTTTCTTCTGTTAGATCAAGTGAATAGCCCTTGAGAAGAATCAATATCCACCATCATGGAAGAGGACAGGAGATGAGATAAAGCATTAGTTGTTCTCTAACTGAATCTCACACCCCTTTGTTTTTTTCAAGAGTCTTTGATAGAATTAAAATCTCCCATGAGGAGAGTTTTTGGGAGTTGAACTATACACAACAATTACAAAATCTGGTTGATATATAAAATTATATTGCTAATATAAGGCCGAATACATAATCTTGACAACACAAATATCTTCTTGGAATTGAAGGGAAAAAGAACATATGCAGCCACACTCCAGGGGAAGTAGGCATCAGTTTGGTAAACATATCTCAATGGGTTCCAATGGATCAGTCCTTATGGACTGATAAAATAGGGTCTGTTTTGAGCCCCATAATCCAGTGAAGTGCGGCTTTCTGAGAAAGCATGCTCCCCTGGTTTGCTGGAGGAGAATCATATCAACTCCTTCTTGTTTGCCTTTGTTCAGAAGAAATTGGCAATTATTAGGGACGCCAAAACCCCTTATATTCCAAGAAATGATCCGCATTACTATGAAATGGTGTCTTCATACAGATCTGCGTCCATTTCCTGGCCTTGTGGTGGTCAATGGACTCCCATGACTGCTCAAGCTTTCCCTCTAATCTGTTGAGGCTAATATCCAAGTAGTTTCCTGTGGGATTCTCTACTGGCTTTCTTTTTCACACAACACATTATGGAGTGAACAGTGGGGTATCAAATTTGCAAGAGCTTTGCCTTTGTTTTTGCTAGTTTTGTTTCTTCCAGAAGCATTAGATGTGTCAACAATGGAGGTGAACTGAACTAGACCAGAAGACTTTTTTATAAAGAGATCTTTAAATGACCTTTGTTTTTATATTCCATTTATTGGGCTGGTTTTCTGCAGTTCTTTGGATTCCACCCGTCCCCAATTCTGTGAGAGTGGAGAGTGGTGTGTTGCTTAACTTACCTTCAGTACACTCTTCAAATTTTATCCTCTTCTTTGTTCTGATGCTTTTTTGTTTCAGGAGATCTGAGCGGATTTGACTGTCGCCCAGCTGTTTGAATGATGAGACACTTTTTCTGCATTCTGGATCTTGATCTTTAAGAATCTATCAACCTTTGATCCATCACAGGGGGTTGATGGGGGCACAGTCTAGCCATGTTCATGTCAAGATCTGCACCGGAAAGGAATGCTTTCATAGCACACTGTTCATTTCCATTAAACTCCGCCTAGGTCAATCAACATCCCATCCAGCTGGGGTTTTTCCAGGTCGATATTGACACATATCATGGCATAGTTGATGACTCCTGGATGTTTGGTGAAATCAGAGGCAGTTATGTATTTCCCTATGGCTCCCTCTATCATCTTTAGGGCATGTTCTTGCTACAATTCACTCAGGAGGTGTAGAAGCCTGACACAGACAGGGATTGTACTTTGGAGGTCCTTAGTGAGATTGAAAGCAGGGGACCAATGTTTCGTGAACAGCCCTGATCTATTCACGAACTAGAGGCCTCCTTCACAGATTTGATCTTTTTCTTTTAGAGGAAACAATCGCCATGAAATATGCTTTTCATTATCATGAGCAGATCTCCAAAACCCATGAGATTCACGTTTCCTTGAACCCATATTCTCAAAGTTTTGGGTCCTGGAAAGGCAGATCAGGGTTTGCTCCTAGAGGATCTATGGCCTGTTGATCATCTCTTCCATGGAGAACTGAATCTTGGGAGGGATTTCCATACACAAGTAACAACCATTTTCCTTTTTAGCTGGGAACAAGAGGCTGATGACAGATTTTTGAGCAGTGTTGTACAAACTGCTTCAGGTCCACCTCGCAGATCTGGTTTGCTGCAAGATAGGCTGCTGTTTTGAAACTTCTGCTCAGATTCTGACCAGCAGAACCTCATAATAACAGCCTTGAGCCAACTAGTCAATGGTTAACAATAAAGAGAGAAAATAACTGGTTTCAGATAGGATTTGGGTGCTTGTTTGGTAGTGGGAAGGGCATGGACAGAGCAAAAGGCTCAGAAGATGGACTTTTTGAGAAATGAGAGAACTTGGTTTGAAAGATCTGGATGGAAACTAATATCGAAGAGCACACTTTTAAATGTACCATTAGAAATGTGATGTGCCTAGTCTATTATTGGTTGCAATTTACAACATACAAAGATGTAGATGCCTAACATTTGGCATTCCTAATCAACACAATTATTAACATTATACACCCAGCTACAACAAGCTCAAGTCAGAACGATTTTATCTAATGAAGAAGGATATTATTTTCATTCACCAAATTGCTTCCAGACTACTGCTTATCAAAAACCTTTTATAACCATAAATGTTTGTTTTCAATCCAGTCCCATACTAATAACAGACAGTCAAGAATGAACTTATTACCACGTAGGTTGTACAAAGACCAAGTTAGAACAATGTTTGGACAATTATATTCACAAGGCAATACAGTTTTGTTTATTGCACAAAAGAAGCTCTTGACATCAAGCAGATTTCAGCAATAGTACCTCTGTTTACATTGCAATTGAAAAGCCCTCGAAGAACTGATTTTGCCTTGTCTGAGGTAATCTGACTTGATAGCCATCTAAGGACAACCCTCTGACAATCATCAACTACAGTTTGTTGCAGAGGCGACATTCGCACGTCATCTTCACTAAATAATCCAGGCGCCTTCAAAGCAAGTCTTCTAGCAGCTTCTGAGATGGCCGGCTGGCAAACAGGGTTGCAGCATTCTTTCACTGGATCAACTGTTTTGCAATCAACCAAAAGCTTACTCCCGTTAACTGTTTGTTCAAACTCTTTTACGCTCTTAACTGGACAGGATCCTTCAGTTAGATTGAACGGCTGTGCAGAGCAAATCGATGGAAGACTTTCATTTGCACCCTGACTAATCAATAAACGTTGGACATCAGAAAAACAGTAATCTGCAAGTGTTGCATTCAAGGCAAGTAGCCCATTAGATTTGCTGGATTCCCCAACAAGGATGTGAAGCATTGTCTCAAGCTGAGGACAGCAAATAACATTTCCCAGATATGGTGCAAATGAACTCCGACAGTCAGTTGCCGTTTGACTTATTACATGTTCTGCTGCTGAGAAATTTAAAGTACAAAGTCCTGCAATAAACATGAGCAACACTCTCTCAAAAGCAGATCTTATTACCCTTTCACAGGAAACGAGAGTTTCCTCAGAACTGTAAATTCTAAGTCAATCAATACTACGAGCAAGAAGAGTATATATACCTGATAAGACAGGCACGGTTGAATTTGGAGAGAGAAAGGATCCAAAGGAGTAGGAGAAAGTAATGGAATAAATGGATTAGGTGCAGCACTAGGGGAAATTTCTACAGAGAAAATATTACTTTCCTTTTCGTCAACACTAGCTGTTGAAGCATTCAAGTGAAACAATGAAGAATTCCAAGGAAATGAAACAGGCTGATTTAAAACTAGTGTAAGATCTGATGTCTGACTTGCATTAAATGGCCGTAATGATAAAGCCTGGAATGCATTTAAAAACCTGCAAAAATAGAAGCTTTATTCAGCAAATAATCAAAATTTAGAAACCAACACATCGTACACTGACATAATTGAAAGTCAGCTATATATACATTTTATGTGCTAATAAATTTTGAAATCTTGAGAACATAGCATTACAATGTAAATTTTTATATAATAAATATTCAATGATCACCTTGTAAAAGGGAATTTATTAGTCCAAAGCACTTCAGGACAACTACAGGTTTTGCAAAACAAAATAAGGCTGCCTGGGGTGCCAATTGACATTAAGCACAACATAATGTAAACTAATATCCAGTTAGAGCTTCAACTCCTATTAAACTACAAACGAACAATGTTAGCTTTTAGCCATTTGATGTAGAGAAAAGTCATGCTTTTATCAAAATTCCATACATTTTACACATAATATGTAATAATTTCCATGTCAGTCATGTTTCCCTTGTTGGATACAATAATCTTATTGCAAGAATTCAACCAGTCTGCCAGTGTGGAACCTGGAGGACTGTATAGCAACCAAGTGACTCGACCAATGAAGCTCAACCAGGTTGAAAACACCATCGCATCTTCTTATATATTTGCATTACGTGCAAGTGCAAGACACTCAAATCAACAGCCATTTCTGTCATTCATCTTTGAGTAAATAACCAAAAGTAAGAGAAACCTTTTTCACTATCTTGCACAAAACATTGATATTTATTGTACTTGAAATTTTCATATCTGCCACATTATTAATGAATTTCCATACATATGATCCTTCACATTGTTTGCCCATTTTAGGGATAGATTTTCCCTAAAGCATGTGTATCATTATTTCTCTTGAGAAAGAAAATGTTTAAAAGACCAGTAAACTCGAGTAGTTATTGTTGGGTAAAACCTCAACTCAAAAGAAAAATTTAGCCCAAAGGGGATTGAGAAGTGTTCCATAGTACCACAAATCACATCAACCAACAGCCATCCTCTCACATCTACATTAAATAGAAAAGAAAAGAAAAATTTATTCCAAAGATAGGGATTCACTACTTATAGTTTTCTGCAACAACTCATAACACTCATAATTTCTTTTACAATGTGCCAAAGAAAATGCCTGAATGGCCCAGCTAATGCAATTAAATGGGTACAAAAACAGTAAAATTTGTTCCTATCAGTGCAGATCAGCCCCAACTTTATGTAGGTTTTTGGTATTTACTGAACAATTAATCATTCCTATTATATGCAAACTACCATAGTGTAGTACCCAACAGTTGGACCTAAGGCACTTAGCAATAATCATTTGGCATTTATTCTATTACTATCCCATTTACACATAAATCGACTTAATCCTAACGGCATCTCACTCAATTCTCACACTCTGAGTCCACGAGGTCAACACTTGTCACTCAATTTAGCAGTTCTGGATCCAATGCACCCTATACAAAACCCATCTATAGACTTCTAGCTATTTGTCTCATGTCTCTAATCAATTCACAAGCTAAACTTGCACAGAATCACCCAACAGAGAACAGGAGAGGCCAACGTTTCTATCTATTGTACTTGCAACAATCAAATTTTCAAATGCACAAGTTACTCAATCAACTTAGCAAATTGAGCAGGAAAATAGTCGCACAAGTCGGATATAAAAACACTTACACTTGAACTCATAAGGGGCATCTCTTGACATCTTGGATCATCTAGGGGAACACACCCAAGTATACTCTAAGAAGAACTTTTGGCCCTTATCATATTAAGCTACATGTCTGAATACATCTCTATTTGCTGCCCTAAATCACCCTCGTGCGCTATAATTGAAGTCAAAGATCATTGCCAAGTGTTGGAGGCTTAATTAGGGTCTTGCCAAAAACCGTTGTTTATGCACATTTGCACACAACCACCGAGTGGGAGAGCTACATGGGTTTAAGGCCTCTTCAAAGTATTGCTAAGTACACATTGCTAGGGCAACTTGACTCAAATCCGGACCAACCCCTTTTAGGTCACAGAAGAGAAGGGTTTGAAAACATGAAGCTATTTCCAGGTACAGAAGCGCAAATGCCAGATTCTGAACATAGATTCCAAATCCTGGGGCACATACGCACAAGGTGCCAAAACTGAGTTACGGATCAGAATACCAGAGGACGAATTGGCCAAAAGAAGGATGAAATTGTCAGGTGTTATGATCTGGCTCGGGCAATCATCCTTCACTCATTTCCAAACTTCCAGATTTTACAAACACACTGATGACACTCTAAATTACCTATTTCAAGACTTGCATATCTCTATCACACTTCCAGATCTCGTAGAACAATGCTACCTTTCTAACCCTAACACTAGTTCATTTTATATAGCGTTCAGAAACAGTGTTTGATCGTATTTTATTGCTTATATTTTATCAGCACAGGGTTTAGAATTTAGGTATTTACTGACTTTTATTGTATTTGCAATTCTGAATCATCATTTACATTTAGTAATTATCTAATTAGATTAACCCTAATTTGGACATTACACATACACGATAAAGCAGGAACATTTATCATGCTTACATTCACAAGTTATTGTAACATACAGTTAATCTTTCCTTTCATAAAATTAAATTATCATAGACCAGTCATATAGGTTATGTTTAAATTTATGACCTATAGTTGCCAAGTTAAATGCTGCTGTTATCCAAATGTGCCCCCTGCTCATTTTGTGGCTAACTCCCTTTCATTCTTTCCTTCTATTGTGCCTCAGTCATAAATTTTTACTTTTTAGGCACTCAAAACCTTCTGGAAATGACACCATTGGATAGAGCTCTTTCTCAACTTTCCAGAAAGGTAAAGTTTTCCTCCTAACTCCACGTATTTTTCAAGTTATGGCTCGGCGGAGTTTTTGTGGGAAATTTTCCCTTGCAAGGCCCGCAGCCAATCAGGAGCTGCCACGTGTCCAAGGGCGAAAAAACACCAAGCGACCCGAAGGAAAAAATGGTCAGGAAGGGCCCGCGCCCAATCAGAACGTGCCATGTGGCACCTGGAGTGGCGGAGCGCGGGAAAATTTGAAAAATGTTCCAAAGACCAAACGGGTAAAAATTCAAACTTTTTGCCCGCCGATCCGATTTTGGCCTGTTTTTGCCCTAAATCTTCAAATGGCCATAACTTTCGATCCAAAGCTCGGATTTTCGCGTTCTTTATATCAATGGAAAGCTGGTGAAATTCTCTACAATATTCCATGGTCAATTTTGAATTTTGGTTCAGTTTGGAGGGAGAAAATCAAAAACGCTTCTGGTATGCGCCCATGGACAGAACTGACGTTTCAACAACCAATTTTAATGCAAAATGGGTCGCATTCTTCTCCAGCATGGTCAAAAATGTCAGGGCATGGGTTTGTAAGGACCTCCATGTTGTTTTTAATGCATTTTGGTCAATGGGGAATGGCTCCCACGTTTTTTCACGTTTTCTCTCTCCTGGGCTCGACCCATGCACTGTAAAAGCCAGATTTGGCTCATTTTTCAAAGGTTGAACACTTTTTTGCACAGCAAGCTTCTGTTTTCACCTTCAACAAGTGATTTTGGGAAGTATCAGACCTTCCAGGGATTGTAACAGGTTTTTCTGCCTCTTTGGTGTTGGAATACAAGGATTTTGATGTTGAAAATCACAATGCAGGCTCTGTGAATGCTTTCAGTCCTTTGTATGTGTTGTTTGCTTCATTTCAAACCCTTGATCACAGCTTATCAACCTGTGCATGATGTTTTATGTTACAATTTCTGATTTGTGTCAATTTGCATGAGCAAGAAGTGCTCACCACTCCTTTGGTGTATCACCTTTATCAGTTTAGTTTCAATTTTTGCATTTCTTATCCCTGTCTCCTTGCAAATTAGGATAAAATTAGGATCTGAACCTCTGCAGTTGTGCAAATAATAGATCTAATCAGAGGAGTTTGAGGAACCAACCTCTAATATGGAGATTCCTCTCTCATCTTACAAGTCCCACACTTGGAGAGAGGTTTCAATGTTGTGCAATCACACTGGATGCCTGAAACATCAACTTAGAAACCTGATTTGCATCCAGGGGTGCTACTGATTTGCAACAACAACTGCTTTATCATCGTATACAGGGAGGTTAGACATTCTTATGTTGACAAGACCATCAAGGATCTATTCTTTACATGGATGCTCTTATCTTCTTTCTAGATTTGATTCATTTCTTTTGTTCGGGAACATACTTATTAGGTACTTTCGGCATGTTTTTAAAAGACACCCTCCTCTATGCCAATCAAGTTCGAAGAGGCCATTCGCAAATTAGGCTTATCAATATTGCCGGGTCTATCCAACTTGAACTGGTTATACTCTAGAAGACTAAAAGAATGTTAACGAGAAAATAATGCATCCGCTAGACTATCACTAGACTACTAATATTCTACGAGCTTAAAAGCAAAAAAATGCTAATTTAGATCTTCATATTCAGTTTTCTTGTGCACAATGACTATTTGATGTGTTAATATAATCACTCTTCCCAACAAAGTGTTTTACAAAAAAACTAATTCAAACCCCACCATCGATGTAGGAAATAAAATTACATATCACAACACACAACTACTTCAATGTCAAGGCTACAACAAACATACATCCATGGGTGGATCGAGAAAATGCCATCATATGCCCGGAGTTCAAGCCCTTTGGACATGCTCCCATTATACTGTTTGTTGATGTGGTGATGGGACCCATCCCCACAAGGTTGGGTTCGAGTCTTAGGTGAAATATGACCTGTTGAGATGTAGCTTTGTAATGTCCCCTTTTCCAATCGAAGACCTTTGGCCCATTTTGTCAACCCGACAGCCAAAGGAAAAATATAAGGGTGACTTAAGTTATAATAAATTATTATAAAGTGCTATAAAAAAATTATTAAAAAAAATTATTAAAGCACTTATATTAATTTATTTAGCTTAATAAAAATAAATTGTAATCCCTATGGAAAATACGATTTGCCTTAAGGGGCAAAAGTCATTGTAAAGGGATTTATTATATTTTATTCCTCCTAGAAAGGATAATGGCGACTTGGGCCAAAGGGGAGTAATGAAGCCTAGGAAAGATAAAATCATAATTAATTTATGTATTTCCCCTAGAGAAATGCGACTTGCACTAGGAGGGAAATGTTGTTGGGAAAAACATTTAATATGGGAAAATATTAAATGTTTGCATAGGGAAAATCATGTGAGCTCATTGGCTGGTTTGGAGGTTGGTTGTTGGCCCTTTTCCTTTAAAAGGGAAGTCGACTTGCCTCTTCCATAACGCAGATTTTTATATGATATTTTCTCTTGCATAGAGCTTCAGCTTTTGCATTAAAAATTCTAAGGACGAAACCCCTTATGAATTCTACCTCTTGTGGACGAAAACCCTAAGAGTTTGAGAGGGTTTTTCACTCAGAAATTCCCATTGATTGTAATCAGATTTTCAGAATTATTTTCAGTCATTTCCAGCAGTGTATTTTGAGGGTATTTTGGAAAATAAATTGCAGCAGTTCTTCTATTGGATCGACCCAGTTTGGGACTGATTTGGCATGTTCTTTGAGGTATTTAAATCTGATTTCTATTGTCAAATCATCTACAGATTTTTGTGAAGTGAAGCAAAACAATTTTATAATTTTTAGAGGGTTCTCACAGTGGTTTTCAAGCAATTTTATAATCAGATTTCAGATCTGATTTCTGATCATTTGTGGCTTCTAAAAATTCTGATTTTAATATATTTGGGCTTCAAAAATATGGCAATCAATTTGTGAAAAGAATATAATTTTTTGAGAGTGATTTGCATTGGTTTCTCATCCAATCCCTAGTCGCATTTCCTCTATTTAAATCAGATTTGCCCTAGCTTTATTGTCATAGCTATCGAAAAGTATGTGTTTATATTTGTGATGGGAGAAAAATTCATTTTGGGCAAAAAGATCTATTGGGGATCTTTCAGCTTTGAAACCAAACTTGAATCTGTTTGTGTGTATTTCCCTTTTCAAATCTTTTTGTGTTAACTAGAATGATGCTTGCACCAGGAAACATCCTACAGCCCGGATGAGGAACTCCTTGCAAGGGCAAGGTCCAAGAGGGGGCTACCATTTCTACTTTCACCGCTTAGATGGTCACAAGACTGTCTAGTGCAGCTCCAGAAAAAAATAAAATTTCAACCAAGAAGAACAGAGCTGCGATTTTTGTGGCAGGAGAGTTTCAGCTGACACTGCAAGGGGGCCTAGAACTTTCTGGCACCTACTTAACATCTATTTCCAGGTGGCAGATTTCTTGTAGCTAGTTTTTTTTTCAATGTATTTTTCAGTAAAAATAACAGTATTTTGTCTGAGCAGCAACTGGTATAGAACATTGAATAAATCCGCAGTATCAATTTTTGTTCAACCCCTCCTGAAAGCTTGGCCAATCCAGAAGCAGGCTTCAGGGTGCGAGTTCTTATCCTCCATTGTCATAAATCAAAACAAATAAAACATAGATCAAACCTACAAGTAAGTCCAAGAGATTAACTTATAGGTGAGTTCAAGCTGACTCTGCATGAGGGTTAAACATAAGGGTGGGATAAATCATGATACAATTCTCGATAATGTGGACGCTTAACCATTGGTATCTTGAGTCTTTGGATACCCCTTCCTCGTATGCAAATCATGGTTGAAATGGATTTGTGCTGTTAAAAGTTTTACTACCCCAACATTTTCCATCTTTCAGTATTATCTTGAATGCATGAATTCTCGTAACTTTACAGAATAAAAGGCTAGAACAGAATTCATCATATATAATGCTTCTGTATTGTGTGTTAGTAATCAAAAAGAAAGTCAGTTCAATTCAAAGCAAATCCCAGTTAAAACCACAGCAAGGCAGGTAGGTGGCCAAGGAAATTTGTGGCACGGAAATAACACCTTTAAATTCCAGCAACACAGATAACACTAGACTTAAATTCATGCCATTACCAAACAGAAAAAGTTTGCCACATCATTTGCCAATTCAAGTGCTTCTTCATTACAAGTCTGACATTTGAACGCACTCAAAAAGGGACACTTCAAATGCAGAAAAATTAAGAAATAAATCCTACTATATTTCAATTTCAAGTACTAGGGCAAAAAATAAACTTGAAAGTTCTAAATAAAAGCATGACAGAAAAGGAAGCATAAGATTGTAAGCAAAGATTGCTACTCACAGGCCCAGAGGTAGAGAACTGGAATTAACATGGGAAGCTTGGACGAGAAGTTCATCCTGTCTCATGCCAGCTTACCCTTGAGAACCAGTCCCTCAATTCATAACCCTAACAGCAGCAGGAAATAGGACTCAAACTTAGGGCCTACAGGAAGTTGTAATGTTAAATGAAGAAGGATTCTTGTGGAGAATCATTAGCCCAGCTTCTCCATCCAGACAAACTGTGGACGTAATGAACAAGGTGGTAATGACACCAGCAAACCAGCAGGAGTTGATTCTTCTAGGAGGACTTCAGTGGGACTAATGAAATTAAAGATAAAGAGAAATTTTCCTCTCCCTGAAAAAAAAAAAAAGAATTGAAAATTATCATATTCCACTCTTTTGTATTTTTAATCTAGCACTTTAGAGATGAATACCACTACCATGCTAGATGAATATCAGTGCAATGCTACTAGTTAATTTCTGTATTGTACCATAACTTCGTCAAATCTATCATATATAAATCAGCATTACTATCAATGTGTAAAATACATTGCCCCCAGGGGTTAGCTCAAGTGGATGAGATTAACAACTTAGGTCGCTCAGGTCTCGAGTTCAATCCTTGGTTTACCCGCAGAATGTGGAGGGGGGAATTTGTGTGCCGCCTGGTGGATATAGTAGCTTGCCTGCTAAAAGCACACCAAAAAGGTTGTGCCAACTCGCTGGGTTACAGATTCCACCAGTTAACAAATAATTAAAAATACACCTGCAGAGTAAAACTTTTTTGAAATTTTCATCCTATTACACAGGAAATCAGGTCATATGATCATTTATTATATTTTAATTTCTAGGAAACTGATGGCTACAAATTTTTCCTATTATTAGACAGGTCATGTCATCCTTCAAAAATGTTAGCACATTTTATTGCCAGTCTTTCCCTAAATATAATGTCGCGAGCTTGAATCTATGCTGAATCTAATTGTTTAATTTTGTGCTGTTAGGTACATCTAAATTCGGAATCCCCAAAGTCCAACACTTTTTGTATTTCTATGCCGTAGGCGTCTCTCTGTGAGGGAGATCCGGCCAATGACATCCTCCAGCTTGAGGTGTTTCTGCCAGATGGCCAGTTCCTACGTAAAAGATCTTTGTTGGTTCGTCTGCAACACACCTTGTGTCCATGTGAAGACAAAAGCTATGCGGGAGACCCAACTGACACCGGTGTCCTGCTTATGCTGCTTATGCCAAGTGTGCTCCTTATAACAGGTGTGGGTTTCTTTGTGACTGCTGTTACAGCTGAAACTGACATGATATGTGTCCTCTTTCTCGCATGTCCTCTTTCTTTACTGGGCTTGAGAACCATCTGGTTCAGTTGTATTTTGTTTTGACCTATCCTTTTTAAATATCAATGACATGCATCTTGACTGGTGCAGCTTGAATGAGTTGTTGACATGTGGGAGACAGTCTATCAAACATGCACAATAGCATATTGCATGTTTTCCATGTTCCGCTCTCAGTTTTTAGACCTATAACTCGTGTTCAAGGTATTCTACCATGTTGTGGAAGCAAGATTCATAGAGAAAAACACTGTAAATTGTCTCTTGGATGTGGTGTTCGCAGTACAAGGAAAGTAAGATGTTTGGATAGGTGAGATTTATCAATGAAGAAGTGATAATTTTATCGCTGAGGGTGAGATCCTCCTCCTTGTTGCATTGTCCTGTTTCATTGTGTTTTTTAAAAAAAACTGAAATGAAAGAGTGTGTCCTACCCTACCAACGGAATGATCCCAAGAGAGACAAGCTTGGGACTAAAGTAGTGGATAGCGAAATCAGAGACAAGTGATGTATTGATAGCCGCCAGAGAAATGTGATGGAGTTTTGCTACTGTGTGTACACCAAAGCACATCCACGTGACACTTTGATCTTCTTCTGCTGTTATCCAGGTGACTTTTTTATCTTTTTCTTTTTCTTTATGTCCTGAATAAGTTTGAGAATCACAGAAGGCTGCAATGCGTTTTCCACCTCCCCAATAAATTCTGCAACAATATTTACACAGTAAAGTAACAACAAATCCGTTCAGAGATGAGCTTTCCAAGCGAGTTGCATCATCCTGCGTCTTGGGATTAATGCAACCGTTAGTAGGAACAGGAATGAGAAAAGTATAAGGCATCCCAGTTTTACAATTAGTCTGACTCATCTTTGGAAGCGCTCTCTAGTCTCAGCTGGACACACAAAACCTAATTGTTGCTTCTCTTCGACATGTATTTAAAAGGAAGTGTATATGTAATTGGTTATTGGCTGTTTTTTTAATTTGCTCAAGGTCTCAAATGTTAGAATATGCAAAAAGAAGAAAGAAGACAGAAGGCACAAACTGCACTGTACAAATGATACAGGCAGAGGTTTATTTATTGAAGAGAGAGGTGGTTGTACAGTTACCAACCGAACAACTACATAACTGTTTTACATGCTATATAATGTGTTATATTTTAACACCCCCTCTTAATGACTAAACCGGAAACAAGACAAAGTTTGTCCCGAAATTTTACAAATTTCCTAAAGCCCATATGTTTAGTCATTACATTTACAGACTGTGCCATAAGTTGTACTTTAAAATCAGCAGTCCTTAACTGTGATGCAGTTGTCGAATGAAGACGAACCGCAAAACAAAAATCTGGTCCCATGAACAAAAGATATGGCAAGTGGTCCACTGGTTCTCTGTTTCGTGATTCATTGACCAGTGATGAATCACCAATGGCTGAGAGTGTCAGCCCCATCTCCAGAGTGCTGAAATCAGAACCTCGAAGATGTGGATTAAAAAATCTATTCCAAGCTTGTGTAGCTTGCTGGAGTCTGTACAAAGACTCAATTATCCTAATCGAAGTCACCTCGATCACGTCCTTGCACCACCATGTAGTGCTCATCCAACTTTTTCAAGAAGAGGAATGTGACCATCTGTGCAGGAGTTAGAACCAACTCCTCAATAGTAGGAGAAATAACCATCTCCGTCTCAGCAGTGGTCTCCGTCTCAACAGGAGAAATAACCATCTCCGTCTTATCTATTTGCTCATCTATCCCCCTCTGTTGGGAAAGATCCTTCACAACACAATGAGCAAACTGTTCATGCTCTATTGTCCTTCGAGCAAGAACCTCTGAGTGAATGGCTGGGCATGCCATCTCACCATGCACCGTCAATGCATTTGGAATAGTGGAGTCTCCGTCCACAACAAATTGTTCTTCAGAATGAGGAAATCCATCCTCCCAAGGCATGTCCGCCTCCGTACACCTAGTATAGTGGATATTCCCTCCACAATCGATGCATGTAGGTTGATTGTATCCAAGTCAACAGATTTGTGAGGAATGGCTTCCTCCCAAGGCATTGCAGCCTCCTGCACATCCTGAATGGTGGAGTTGTCCTCCACACGTGCATTCATGTTGATCGCAGCCGGATCAACAAGCCAATACTGACCACCTACCCCAATACCAAGGGCAATTATCCGTCTCTGTTTCACATCAGAGACAACACACTTCTTTCCACAGAAATCCACAAAAATATTGGGATTTTGAGTCGATTGTGAATAGATAGAAGATTCTTTTGTAAAGAAGGTACATATCTAACATTCCGTACCAACAATTTATGAGCATTATTCAATACAATGCATATATCTCCTATCCCTTCTACTGCAAGTGATTCTCCATCAACTAGTACTACTGATTCAAAACAAATATTTGCAGTAAATGAAACATACCAGTCCTACGACATGAAAAGTGTGTAGACACACCAGAGTCAATGATCCAGCAACTGGTACCACTATCATTTGAGCATGATGTCGTAAGACAGTAAAGAGCATACTCGTCATCCGAATCCGTTCTTCTGCAACTGCTGCCACATGTTCCTCATTACATGGCTTTTTTTACTCGCTTGAAAGATCATACATCCGCTTCCAGCAATCCCTCTTGAGGTGCCCAACCTTGTGACAGTAATAACATGTGACCTGATACCGAGTGGAAGATTCACCAGAGTGAAGTTTCCACTTTCCCTTTGAGTGAGTGACAAGAGCACTCTCTGCATGGTCACAATTAGATTTTGCATGAAGTTGTCTCCGTTCCTTTTTGCAACGGTAGGAACTCACCTTGTCAAACGTGAGTGTTTGACTTTCAGCCATTAGATGAAGTGCCTCCACAAATGACTCATACGAAGAAGGTAAGTTGTTCAAAATCGAGCCACCATATCATCGTCATCCACCTTTTTATTGATGGAAGATAACTGGTCTCGGAGGTCTTTCATCCGAAGTAGGTGCTCAGACAATGATCCACCTTCTTGTAACTTTACGGAAAAGAGCATATTTTTCAGGTATAAAACCCGACTCTTCTCTGACGTCTAATATTTATCCCTCAGACTGGTCCACAACGTGCTTGCCACAGTGGCATTCCACACTTCCGGTATCAAATCATCCGACACCGATAACTTGAGAAGCAATAACGCTTCCTTATGACGTTTGTCATAATCCTCGAAGTTAAATCATTGGTCGAATTTCATCACCCTTGATTATTTTATCACAATCACGAAACCCCCAATGTTAAAATCTTATGACTCCATACATTAAAATTAGTGCCTGTCAATTTTTGCGTCTCCGGCAACGTCAAGTGTGATATATTTGCCATTTTATTATTCCAAAAAAACGGAAAATAATAAAATAATAATTTGCCTCACACTTAATAAAATATCCTTTTTCCAGCATATATATTTATATATATATATATATATATATATATATATTTTATTTCTCCAACATATAATATGAGATTAATTTCTCACATGCAAATTACCCCTCCAACTGCCTTCGAACTATATTTGCATATATTAATTTTAATATTATTACTTATTCCTCCAAATAATATTAAAATTAATTCACCACCAAATCTTATGAAATAAATTCACCTTTGTTGAATTTAATTCATCGATTTTTCAGAAGGAAAGGGAAAAACGACTGCCCTGGTTATTTCGAACCACGATTTTGCTGTTTGCAAGATTTTTGTTGGTGCTGCCCTTGCCCACGATTTCCACGATTCTGCCTTTGCTGCTCACGTATTCTTTCACACGATTTTCGCGCGCGCTGCCCTCCTGTCCGCGCTGCCCGCGTCTGTCCCGCGCTGCGACCACGATGCCCTCCCACAAAAATGCAATGTTTTCTTCACGAATCCCTTCCACGATTTTTGCCTTGTTATGCAGGAATGGCGTCGATCTTACCATCGACCTCACACACACTTCACTGCAACCCGTCTTCCTCCAATGGCGTTTTTCCAAACTCGTGCCTTGTTAGGGCTTCCTCGAGTTTGTTGTTCGTGCCTCTTGACGGCTTCCTCGAACTACAACCCTTAACGCTCTGATACCAATGTTAGAATATGCAAAAAGAAGAAAGAAGACAGAAGGCACAAACTGCGCTGTACAAATGATACAGGCAGAGGTTTATTTATTGAAGAGAGAGGTGGTTATACAGTTACCAACCGAACAACTACATAACTGTTTTACATGCTATATAATGTGTTATATTTTAACATCAAACACAAGATTAACTATGAACTAGCACTCATTATAGCTTGTCAAAGTCCTGAAGTGTTAACTTATATTTGTCCTCTTTTTAAAGATAAAAAGTATAGAAAAATTATCTTAAATTAGACCATGAAAATAAAAAACATAGTTGTAAACGTGGGTGCATTAATAATAGTATTTTTATTAATATTGATGTAATAAGGCAATGGCCTTATTTCTTCATGTATATTTGGTAATAATCACAACATATGAACAGTGAATATAATCCATCGCTTCATGCTTCTCTTACTCTAGCCTCTTTTCTCATTGGCAAAAAAATTAAGTATACAATGCCTTATAAATAATCCTTTACTTCAGTTACAAAACAATTACTGATTCATCTCCTTTACCCTATGGAACAACTGCAATGGCATACCCTATGGATGTCTTAATACTTACTGCTATCTCCTCACCTCTTTCCACCACCTCTACATCACTGACTTCCTGAGACATGTTCCGTGCACTATATAAATCAGTTTGCAAGCAGAAACTGTGTCTAAGCAGCTGTTCACGACGTGCCTCTATATTCCTCTTTCTTATGCCTAAGGAAAAATATATGCAAATTTTATGTTAAACAGGCCACTCGGAATGTCGCGCACCACCCACCAAGTTTTTTTGGGACACTTCTCACTACTCTGATCAGATTTTTCACTCTTTCTTCCAAGTCTGTTACACTTCTCACTACTCTGACCAGATTTTTCGCTCTTTCTTCCAAGCCCGTAACACTTCTATCTTCAGGTCTCCACGCCTCGAAGAGAAATCTCCTTTGCATCTTCTTTAAATGGCACTCTCTTCTCCCTATCCTTTAGCGCCTCTCCTTCTTGCAAAAAGTCTCACTTTGATGCGCAAATTCTCTTTGCCCATCACGTTCAATTCCTGAGTTGTTTGGATGCGGTTTTATTCCATCTTCTTCGTAGGCCCAAAAAGGTTAACGCGCATAAACAACCAATTACAAGTGGTGTTTCCTGACATTGTGGTTAAGATGTCAGACTTGTCTGATTTCAAACAACTGATATCATGAATTTCCTTCTTGATGACACAAGGTTTAAGAATAAACACCCAACACAGAAAAAGACATGAACACCTAACTTTTTGACTTCTTGACACATTGACACACCTCTTAGACCAAAAACAATTTTTCAGACCTCAAACAGACTTACAGCAGACTTTGCTCTCTTTCATGACCCAATTTGTGGGCAAAATAGAGTCAACGTGTATAAGAACCTTGCACCAAAAACACTAGACCCTTTTAAACAACACACAAAGGTAGTCTTAGCAGTTTGATATTTTCTTGAAGACTTTGCTTGAAAACACTCTTGACAGTATTAAGAGGACAGCTCCAAACTATAACACCTATTGCCAAACCTCTTTTTTCATGACTGCTCAAGAAGACACTTAGGACTTCAACATGTGCTAGACGTACAACATGGAGCAAACTACATATGACATACCTTGGCAACTTGTCTGAGGCAGCAATCAGCAACAACTGATGTCACTCTTCATTTAGCAGCAGCCTTGACTTACTCACTTAACTTCATCATGAACACTTGATATGTAGACAAGTGAAGAGCATATTATGCTTCCTTTAGCTAGTGTATACCTTCTAGAAGCCTAGAGAAGGCATACCATCTTGTCATGTCACCTCAAAACAAGAGAAAGTCATCAAAACAGCATGATGACTCAATTCTTTCCTTCCTTGTCCTTGTTTTCTTGTTAATCTTCTGAGATGCAATCCTTGGTGTGACCACCACATCACCTGAGCTCTCATCTTCTTCTTGAGTGCCTAATAGGCATACATGTTGCAATTCATACACCTGCTCTAACACTACTTGAGGAAGAAGTTCTTCATTCTTTGCACTAGAGTTGTTTTCCTTCTTCTTACCTTTGTCGTCACTTCCTGTTGTCTTGCTTGTGCTAGATTCTCCTGTGACTGTCTTAGATTGTTGTCTTTTCAACATTTGCCCATGCTATTTTCTTATCATTCTTTGTTATTTCAACTTCTGACTTTGCTTCCTTGATCTTGTATATCCATTTTATTTTCTTCTTTCTAGTGTCTTTCTCAAACATGGTTGCCTTGGTCTCATTCTTAGAGTTTTCCTTTCCTTTGAATGTCCTTTTGTCTTGCCTTTTGAATGCACTCAGCTTGTAATTATATCTGGGAAATTCATAACAAAGTGTCTAGCAAAATGCCCTTGCCCATGACAATTGAAGCATACAACCTGGTTCTTGCCTCTTGAGTTCTCTTCTTCCCAAAATTGATTTAAAGGTTCTTCTAGGAAGTACTTGGCTATGTGTCATTTTTCTTTACAATTGAAACACACTATATTCTTTTCATATTCAATACTACAAGCTCTCCATGGGTGTTCTTTGTCAAACTTACTCATGCATTCCCTAGCTCTATGTCCAAAAATGTTGCATGAAAAGCAAATTCCATGAAACTTACCTGATAGTCTTCTTGCATTTGGTTGCTGACAGTCTTCTTGCATTTGGTGCTCGATAGTCTTCTTGTGTTCTTTGTTGTCCTTCTTGGTCTCTGAACATCCTTGACAAGATACATGGCTTGATTCAGCCTTCAATTCCCTTTGCCTTGCTTGTTCTAGTTCCTCTCTAAGGGTCTTTAGATCTGCATTTAATCTCTCACATTCTTCACTCTTGGCTTGAATAGTTGCCTAACATATCTCATGCTCTACTTCACCAAAATGTCTTTGTTTGCTTTGCAAGCCATTAAGTTGGTTAGTAACTTGTTCCAACTCAATCTTCAAGGTCTTTAGTTCCTCTTCAAATTTAAGGCAAGCATTTTCTTTGTCTCTCAAAGCCTTTGACACTTTCTCAACAAATGAAGCCATCTCATTAAGTTCTTGACCATGATTAACTTCCTTGAGCTTGATTTCTATCTTTAACTCATTTATAAGAGCTTGAGAAATTTCATACTTCTTTTTCAACATTGATTTTGTTAATGTACCCATGCTTGTGTCTTCAGGATCACCTCAAGTTGTTAGGCTTAATTCAAGAGGACCATGCTCGATACCAATTGTTGGAAATTAGGACACTAAGAGGGGGTGAATCAGTGTCTATATCAAATTTTTTTACCTCATAAGTTCATTCACTTAATTTGCATCATCAAAATCAAACTAACATCCACAAGCAACTAAAAGGAGAAATAACACACAGAGACAGAGTTAATGTGGGAAACCCAAACGGGAAAAAACCCATTGAAACCAAGAACTATGCTTAAAACCAAATTGTCCTATATTTGTTACATTGATTTCATGGTTGAGCTTCAACTCAACCTAGAGCTGCAACTCCAAAATTTGACCAAGCAACCACTCAATCTTTGACAAGCTTCAACTTGTCTGGAAGCTTCAACTCCCAAATTTGGTTCAGTAACAACTGACCTTTAGTGAGCTTCAACTCACAGGGAAGCTACAACTCCCCACCGCTAAGCTGCAACTTAGACTTTTTCAACAAAATTTTGTCACACAAAGATTGTTGTCTCATACAACTAATAGTGACAGCTAGATTAGCACACTCTTCTACTCAATTCTGCTTCTCAACTGACCTCTCTCTTGCTTATCAAATCAGTACTCTTCTGTCATACAAGGTTCACTATTCACACTTTCAAGCACTCTCTCCTACTCCTCAACTTCATGAAACTCCTTTTAGTCACCCTTTCAAGCACTCACTGTTTGCACGACACTGCTGTATTCAACTCAATATCTGGTACATGGATCTCAAGCATGATATTGTCAAGGTATACCCTGCTTTTCTTGTGGATTGACTACTTCAAACTACAAACTTGCTCAAGCTCAATTACTAGGTACATACCTATTTTCATTTTCTATTTGTTCATCACATACTCTCCACTAATCTCTGATTTCTTAAATCCTTCAATATGTCCCAATTCAGTACTTCGCATCTTCTTCACAATTTCATCCTTCAACTCAGTAGGATATGTTCATGTCACCAACTTTAAAACATGTTATATCTCTTGTCAAAAGAGCCTTTCTCTTAGATTTTTCTTAGACTCTTTACATTCTTGTAATTCCCATGCACATTTCTGTGTACTTCTGTTTTATATATTTTCAATGCTCTGCAGCCATTTCATTGCATACACTTGGTTAATACTTAACAAAAAAACAATCTCGCCACCTTCTTAAGCAACAAATCCTTACACTTTACTTGAATTGGTAACACACCTTACCCCTGACTCTTCAACTTCCACCTCTTCAGTTTCATGCTTTGGACTCATTCACTTTGTTTGACCAAGCAAGAACTCTTCACCTTCTTGGTTCGAGCTAGAAGAGGAGAGAATGAGTTTGTAACTGATCAATGGCTCTTAAAATTCTCCATGGAACCATTTTCTTCAAATAAGCTTGATTTATGACTCTACATCTGCACTAGAAGACTAAACAACTTAACACCTTTAGTAGCAGTGCATTGGTTTTGTGCAACAAACTGGACAGAGTAACCAGTAGATGACATTAAGACATTTTTTAAGGCTCCTTTTGATGCCACGAGAGGCATATTTCATATTTCAAAAGTTTTGTTGAAGCAACTCTGCACTTTGACAGTCAACTGAGATAGTAGACAGATATTTTGGTCTTCAAGAACACCACTGTCACGAGCTTTTCATACCTCGAAACGAAGTTGAGATCAAGCCAAACCTGCATGTGTCCTTCTTTATCATTTAGAAGCTTTGTATGAAAGTCTTGGAGTTCAAACACAGAAGAAATAGCATTTACTGAGTTTGCAATGCCTGCACAGAGATGAAGGATGTCTTTGAAGAAAAATTGTCAACAACATCTTTTGAAACATTGATGAAAACGTGTGAGACTTAAAAAATCTTGTTCACGAGGCCCAGACAGAGACTTGTTGAGACTTTCAGGAATTTTCATTGGTTCAAACCCGTATTTCAAACATTTCACTCTTCCAAACCCTAGGCAGAGGGTTTTGCTACCTGAGCAAGCCCGAGAGGCTTTAAAAAAGAATATCTTTATCATTTTTCAATGAAATCTAAAATTTCAAATTGCTGTGGACTTGTGCAGTCCTTGTTCACCTTTTCCATGCTTTTCTTCAGCTTGTAGTGGCCAAAAACATTGCCAGCAATACAACTTGGCAGTACACAGGTACATGAAAGCTAACTGTGCAGCATTTGCCAACCTACCCTCATGCTTTATGGACTAAAAAAACATTTTGATTGATATGCTAGGTCATAAAATCATGCTAAACCTCCTTTAAGCATCACATACTGCATTGAGGACCACAAACTCACTTTTACATGAACATTTTACCATGAAGATGGCATCACAAGCACACACACACAGTCTTCAATTTTGCTTTAGTCTTCACATGTAAGGCACTATATTTGCCACCTAGACTTCAAGAAGAACATGATAACCATATTCAAAGACTCGAGAGAGAGATTTCAAGAAGAGGCTCTTCAGGCATACCCTTAAGTATAGTTTTCTTGGCAAGGCATTCACAGGAAAGTGTGGAGACAAGAGGTTTGTTCTTTGAGACTCACCACAAGAACCTACCAAGTGCTCCATCAACTCAATATTGACCTTTAAAAGGGAGCTAGAACTACTTTCCATCACAAACAACTTTGAACAGTGTAACCTAACTGTACCTTTCAATTCTCATAATTGTATGAATATGCTCTTGCAAAAGTTGAGTTGGACTAGGCTAGAAGGAACATGCTTGAAGACCATGTGTATCATCACTTTGGCATGGATATAACCTTATTCAATTCTGAACATTTGAATCACCTCACAAGCTTGACTTGAAACCAAAAAGACTCAGTTCATATCTGACACTTCATGAAGGTAACCTGAGGAAAGAGAAAACCTGTTAGTAGAATGCTCATAACTTCTCTGATTCTTAACCAAATTGCCTCAAACTTTTTGCAATACTTTAGGCTTGGAGTTCTCTACAAAAAGTCCTATGATTTATCTGAAGAAGGCTCCATATTTTTGCTTGGGTGCTAAGAAGACAGGGTGCTCAAATTGCATTCCTTAAGAAACCAGTCTTAGGAAAACTTGCATAACTTCCACACACCTCTTCAAAACTTGATGAAATTTGGCATGAAGCACTACAAGACACCCCTCTACACACTCCATAGGTTGGTTAGCCATAATTTTGCCTATACAGCTCAGACCTTCCCATTTACCTCAACATACACTGCCATTCCTCAAAGGCAGTTTTGGTGAACTTTCAAGTTTTGCCTCCAGAGCTGAAATAAACCTTGTTGTTGCTCATACATGCCCTAGACAACATCCCTAGGCTCCTCCCATACTTACATGGTCTTGTCATGACCTGTATCAAGCTTTCACACCTCATTAGGCTCTAGAACTAGGCCTAAATGAGCCAATTTCAACTGAGACTTCGAAAGGATGATTTGAAACTCACTCCAAGAGCTTTTGCTCATACTAGTAACACCATATCAGACCTGTAGAACCTTTGAGTTAAGCTTACCAACCATGTCAAAATGGACTTCTACCTCACTGACCAAGCCTGCAGAACACTGAAACCATCTTGAATGCTCAATACACCACTGATAAGGCACTACCAATCAACCTTCATACTCATGAACTAACACTACTTGCCTCCTTTACCATCAATGACACTTGACATCAATAACAACACAATGACCAAGGTTCAACATCCTATACTAAAAATAAATATTGTCAAATATAATGTTGTATAATAATTTTTCCTGCATTGCATCATTATATTGAAATAAAGATTGCTTGATTTAGAAAACACTTACTTGTATGTTTAATAAATTAATCCTCCCTATATGGCATTCTAATGCATTATTCATTCCCTTCATCTTTGTGTACTTTTAAACCGAAAAAAGCACTCGACAACTTTGTAATTGATTGTTGAAAAAAATAGGGCCATATTCAATACGACAAAACTTATCTTCCAAGGTCGTAGCGACAACTTTCTAGAACTTTATAAGCCCATTGAGAACAACTAAACATTCTTACACCTCTTTATATCACAACCAATTCATGCACCTTGTGAAACCATCGATAAAGTAGATAAAGATGATATTGTGGCTCTACATTTAACAAAAACAAAAAAGAAGCAAGCTATACAATCTCTTAAAGTTGCTCTCATTGAAATTGAAGATACAAAAAACATTCTAGCGAAAAAAATTATGTACAATACTATGGCTAGATATTGTAATGTAATGACAGAATCCGCAATGTCCAAAACCACAATGGTATACTTCCTACTTCCTTAGTATCAAACCTACTTCATATTCACATTTTAAAATCTCCCCTTCATTTTTGCACCTAATTTGTGCATCACATTTACAATCTCCACTTCCTTTACACATGAAAATTCCATATCACTTCTGCACAAGATGCTTCACGTTCAAAGAGAGAGAGACTTAAAGCTTTCAAGACATAGACTTGCACCCCTAGGTGCAACTGCTATTTTATCCTATTATCTAGAGAACCTAAAGTCGTGTGCAACACTTTCTAGAATTTTTGTCCTATTATACAAAGACCCTAAAGCCATATGTGAAGCATAGTTACCATGTTCAAAAAGTTCAAATAGTTCGAAAGGGGGAAAAAGTCGGAATTTTTCAAAAGGTTCGGTTCAGTTTAGAAAATTTACAAATATAAAATATATATAAATAATAAATACTATACATATATGATGATATTTGAAAAGAAAAACCAATTACACATAATAATAAATAAATATATTATCTACGGAGTTTTTCCTTTACGTGCTTAGGTATTAGTGTTTCTTGTTTCGTTTTTGTTTTGTGTTTTGTGTTGAAGTTCTTTTAATTTAAACGCTTTAATTTTTTAATTAAAAAAGAAAAAAATGTTCGACCGAACTTGTTCGGTAAGTTTGGTCAGACCAAAAAGTATGGTTTGAACCGAATTTTCACTAAGTTTGTAAGAACATGGTAACTATGGTGTTAAGCATGACTTAATGAGAGAATCATATCACATGATTATTTTTCATCTCGCTGAATGGGGGATACAGCACAGCATTCACTGTATAGGCTATATAGTCGGCAGTCCAATCGCTCCGCCGTGATTTTTTTATGCAGTTGTGCAGTTTTAAGAAAACTGATCATTACAATTTTTCAGTTAACACATATTTATTGCCAACCTTTCTCTAAATGAAATTTAGCAAAGCTTAAATCTATGATGAATCTAATTGTTTTATCTTACGCTGTTAGACACATCTAAATTCATGAATCACGCACCTAAAACCTAAGTTTGTCAAATTAGTAGACACGTCTTCTCAGGAGGTGGGAACAAGATCTAGCTGCCTGAACTCCTGGAGCCGAGTAGCTGCCGCTTCGGGAGCTGCCAGAGTTGGGAGTGCCGTTTCCATATATCTGTTACCGAGATCGGATGGCTCCCATATAGTTAGATAGGGGGAGTTCAGGTCCTGCTCTGGTGCCTATTGTAAGGCAATCAAAAGAGGCGGGGGTCGAGGGAGACTCTCTAGAGTCTAGTCCAGTCGGCACTCGACCCCCTCCTCTAACTATATGGGATCAAGGAGCCCTATAGAGAGATAGGGGGTCGACATACCATATAGATAGGGGAGATGGATCTCCCTCTCCCTCGGCCTCAGTTCTATATAGAGGATAGGGCCCAGAGAGATAGGGGCAATCCATCAGCCCCATATCTAGAGAGGGGGCCGGGAGGGGGTGTTGACATTGCCCCCGAGAGAAAGCGAGGGTCGGGAGCCTGCATCATCAGTTTTATCATGTATCCATCCATCCATCCATCCATCATAGACTGATCGATAGAAATATTTTTAGGAGATTGTACCAAAAGTTCAACTTGCTAATTGCAACAGAAATTATAATAACAAAATCACACCGCATAAAATCTACCATTTGGAAAAAGTATTCTCTAAATTACCTCAGCCAGTGTACCTGCAGCCCAACAGGAGATTATACCAAAAATTCAACTTGCTATTTGCAATAGAAATTAACAAAATCACACCACATAAATACTACGGTTTGGCAAAAGTATTTTCTAAATTATCTCAGCCAGTGCCGCAAACTTGCAGCCCTAGCCTGCTTGAAGTTTCAACATTAGAATAAGCTTGCTCCAATTTACCAAGAAAAGATCCCAAGTTTGCAGGATCTCAATCATTCAAGGGGCCACTCTGCACTAAAATTGGAGTGGCAGCCCCTACGTGGAACCACATCCTAGGATACTATCAAATACACCTGGGTTAACTGATATTGAATCAATTACTTTGTATACCCTGTTTTGCTTTAGTAAGGAGTCAAGGACTTTTGGTTTGCACTGCTTTCTTAATTAATATCAATGCAAACTCTCACAGGGTTTGAAACTAAAGTTCTCGATGATTTTACTTCAAACCTCCCCCATGATTTTCCCAAATTTTAATTAGTGGTCATGGAATTTTGGTTTGCACTGTTTTCTTGATTAATATCAATGCAATCTCTCACAGGTTTTGAAACTAAAGTCCTCAATGATTTTACTTCAAACGTCCCCAATGATTTTTCCAAATTTTAATTAATGGTCACGAGTCGGGAATTTAAAGTAAATATAATATTTTCATGTAATGTTTGCCACTGTCCCGTGAATGTCTCTATGTAAGAATAATAAGAAAGTCATAAAAGCAATGAGTGAGCCCAAGCTGATCATGAACCAGAGTTAAACACACCAGTAGGGCATGCAGTTTTACATTGTTAACAAGTTGTAACCATTGCATAGCTCTGGACTCATGTAGAGCCCAATTACCAAGTGTAAATGTCCTAGTTGCAGTTTCATCTTCCAGCTTCTCTTGAATGTATCAGTTCCAATGACTTGCCAACTAAAAGGCTGCCACGGCATCCATATTTTATGTAGATGTTTGATGTCTATAGTATTATAGTACACATGCCCTCATGTTTTCCTCATTTGTTATAACTTAATCCAAAAGAAAGTATTCCACTTCAATGCAAATCCTAATTAAAATTGCAGCCATGCAAAGAATTTGCGCCCCAGAAATAACACCTTCTTCGAATTCCAGCACCAGGGGCCAACATTGCACTTAACCTACATCCCTCCCAAAATTATAAAACAATCCCCACAGCCTTTATCAGTTCAAACGCTTCCCCATTACAGTTCTGAGGTTAAGCATTACAACTAAAGCAACAAAAATGATGGAGAAATTTGTTTACAGGACTACCAAAGAGCAACAACATTATGAGACATGTACAGCACAAGTAATAATGCAACTGCATTGATCCTAAATAGAAAATATAGAATTTAAACACACAGATACACAGCAACAATAACATTCTGATAATGTACTACACACAGAATTATTCAACCACAGACTTTTTTTTTCTTTTTTAATGGAAGACGGATCTTCCATGGTTAATTTCCTTGAAATTTGCCTGTTTTCCCAATCTGTTCTCTTATAAGAAAAATGCACCTATCTAACATACTTCAGTGCCAATAACCTTAACACTAAATTTGATACTTATGACGAGAGGCATAACCTACAATAGTAATCAGGGATGCTGATGAACTGTACCATCTGTGAGATGTTAAAAATTAATGGCCAACCTTAAATTTGATGCCTATTCAACTTTATACACCAAATTTGATACTTGCATTGAGAGGCATAACCTACAATGGCAGCCAGAGCTGGCGATGGACTGTAACATCCGTGAGATGTTAACAATTAATGCCCGACCTTAAATTTGATGTCTATTTGATTGTCATTGAGCAATTATTCTTCTTGCTAAGAGAAGGCAATCAAAACATCCCAAAATATCTTGAGCATACAACACAGTTTGGAGTCCTTTTTTTTTCTTTTCTTTTTAAAAACTGTGGAACTACTTTTTTAGAGCCAGAGAGGTGGTGCAGCCCAAAAGGCCAGCTATGACTAATCTACGAAAAATTGTTGAAAAGGAGATTGAGTGGTTAATCAATATGGAACCCTTCAATTGCCAAAACCATGTGACAAATCCAAGTTAGGTGACTGGAGATTTAGAAATTTCGGATATCTGTACTCGTTATATTGTATTATCAAAAAAGCCAATACACAATTCCCGTACAAATCAGAAACTAGACAAAGAAATATCAGGTAAACCTTTCAAGAACTAGATCAAAACATAGCAAGCTTTGTCAAACTTCATCGATTGTGAAACGAAAAACACGATCAATGACAACTGTCATAAGTGAAAAACAGGAAGACGTAGCACCATTCCTCAAGCCACCGCCATAGAGCTCGTGCAGTAGACGAAGGAGATGGAAGCAGAGAAATTCAAAGACGAAGAAAATGGAAGCAGAGACAATAAAATCATTATAAAATTGAGCACGGATACAAACAATTTCGTAAATATATAAATACACATTCCACAGACAAAATGGACGTAAAAATTGAATGTTAAAAAAGAAAAACTACTGACAGTAGCAGCAGAGCAGGAGGAACGTGAAAAGCTTGGACGAGAATCGCATCCGTTTCATGCCGGCCTCCTCTTGAGAAACACTTCCTCCTCGCGTCAAAACCCTAAGGGTGACTCGAACTCAAAACCTGCAGGCAGATATAACGGGAAAGGAAAAAGCATGTCTGTGGTGAAGCATTAGTCGAGCGAGTGCAGACATAATGAATGAGGCAGCAATTAATTGCACCAGACACAGACATACAGAAACAGACACTCAGACACACCAGAAATTGCAGTTAAACCTCTAGTTACAGAAAAGAAAGAGAGGGGGAGAGAGAAAATGAGGGAGTACGCGTGAGAATGAGTGGGCACTGGGCAGTGCAGCTGGCAAAAGTCCCTCTCCATAGGCCCACTCACCTACCCGCTTTACTCTATTAACTCTTCCCCTCCCCATGTGTCCACCTCCTTATCGTCTCTTTTCCCCTCTGCTTCCGCTGTATATATGCATTCCGCTGTATATATGTCATTCCGCTGTATATATGTCCATGTCCCGGGTGCGTACCGTTTGCTTTGCCCGCCCATCATTCCTCCGGTATTTTTTTAATTTAACCAAAGTGGATGGATACTCTCTATTATTTAGCATGTTTTTAGGGTTCCGTTCTATCCGCCATTGGTTGAAGAGAGCATGTATTTTTGTAAGCTATTAGTTACTGTTGGATTAGATGCCGACCACAGAAATTGTAAATAAATGCCGGAGGAGTAAGTCTTTTTTTTGCGGCTAAGTATATCTTCTCTAGTCTGGCAGAGGATTGATTATTGGCTTTAATAATGTAGAAAATGATATTTGTCAACGAGCCCTTTCGCTTTGTATTTGTCCAACTCCATGTATTTTCTACCATGGAGTAGTTAATATATTTGTGGGCTGTGTTACTGTGTATATCACAACAGAGAACCGCGTTCCTAGGAGTTTTTTCCGACGACTTAGATTGTGTCAACCATTATTTAGCCTTTTGTGGGGTCTTTATATCATAATTATAGCCTGGTTCGGTGTGTGTATTGTTGTTACACACAACTTGTGTGTGGTGAACAATTTTTAGGTGAGGGTAAGAAAGAAATTGATGGAACCCAAAGTTTCTAGAGATTCCAGTTTCAATATATAATTCCAGCCTCATCTTTTATTACTTGATATTTTTAGGATTTGAATCTTGAGGATGGATACTCAACATCTATTATAGGTTCATAGAGAGTGTTGGACTACAACCCATTTGATGGTGAGAGTAATTTTTCAATATTACTCTTGAAATATAGAACAGTGATATTTATAACCTACTAATAAAATACAGAAATGACTATTCTATATTTATATTTAATTATTTTTAATATATATTTATATATGTATATTAATATAATTTACATATAAATTTACATCCAAAATTATGGTCAAATTTTAAATATGCAAGTCGTATGCAATAGTTATTTCAAATATTTGTAAGTATTTTACGGTGAGTTATTATCACGAAAAACGTCTAAATGGCCATCAAACTTAACCCATGTATATCATAATTATTTATTCAACCTTCCTTCACTTTGTTTGTGGCTTCAAAAATATCAAAATTTCTCGATTAATAAATTTGTGAAAATATTTTAGTACTTTATGTTGAAAGCGTTTAATTTTTCAAAAAATATCTTACTACCATATGTTGAAAACATTTAATTTTTCTATCTTAAAATTGTTTTTACTCCTCTATTTTTTTTTAAGTGTAAAAGTATATTTGTGTGTTCATACGGAGAGCATACATTTACTAGCAACACCTTAGTGCAAAAACACAACAATAGAGAACAAAGGAAGCATCAACAAATACATTTGCAAATATAAAAATAAATCTTAAAGCTTTTATAATCTTAGTGTTAGGTGAAGCTAATAATGTTTGACTTAAGAAACTCCAAATTCATTATAAAACAATAATAGTTTAATAATTTCTTCCTATGAGCTTAATGTTAGTTTGGGGATTTTAAAGGTATCATTATATTTGTTTTCAACCATTTTATAACTAGAAAGCTATAAATCTAAAACACAAGGTTCAATTTCAAATAATGGAAGGGAATGTTTTCTCCTTGCAATTTTGTGAGGCTTAAATTAACATTTGGGAAAAGATCGATACCCGAATAACTATCATATAATCTTTATAATGATGGCAATGAACATGATATGTGGTTCAAAGTGCATAGGTAAAGATATCTCGCCTCCAATAAGATCTAAATAATATTATAGAAATTTAAACTATAGTTCGATAATAGAATTTATTATTTCTCATTAACTATATTTCCTCCAATTTTTCTTTTATTTATCTTTTTATGTCTTTTAATGATACATTTGACACTCCCTTTATATATTAGCTTCATGCAATATTTCAAACCAAAATGTTACAAAAAAATCTCAAAATAATATTTTTATTTAAGTATAGAGTTTACATGGATGAACCAAATTCAATCTAAATCAAAGATAAGGAAGGAATATTCTCAAAATGTTATTTCTTGAGAATTATCTCCTTCCTCTCTTTTGATGCTTCTCCTTTTCTCTTTTGATGTCTTTTACTCTTAAACGCGCTCTTCCGATATTCCTTCTTCCTCTTTTGATGCCTTCTTTCTTTTAACTATCTAAATATATAAATTGTTTGAATCAAACCGCAATAGATTTTATTATAACTATTCAATTGTTTATTTTATTATCGTATAATTGTACTTGATTGAGTTAGTATTCTCACTAAGTTAATAGCAATTGAGTTTACTAATTTTATTATGGCAAGTCATCAATAGACAAAGTGACCACCAAGAGTCCAATATTTCCATAAACTCAAATAGTGCTAATAAACAATCAAAAGACAATTGTACATATGATAATCAAAGGCATCCAAAGACAATAATCGTATAATTGTACTCGTCTAGTTATTATTTTCATTAAATAAAGAACTACACTTACCAATTTTGTTATAGAAAGTCGTCAATAGACAAAACAATCACCATGATTACAATGTTTCCATGAATTCCTCCATTTTATGAAACACCATAAACGAAGACGAGGCCTAGCCCAAATAAAGAAAAAATGTTGATGATAGTTTACGGCATTAGTCAATGCAAGAAATTTCAACAAAGAAGGGAATAAATGTGCCAAACTATGAATGTAATAGGATGCATATATGGTGAGTTCATTAAGTTAATGAAAAGTAAGTTAGAAACATAAACATCGTTCTTAAATACATATCAAAGGAAAATGATGAGTGTGACAAAATAATTGTGCTAACTAAACATTACATTATCATATTATTCGAATGAAATATGAGTGTTAAAAATGGAAGAAAGAAGACACCACAAGATAATCAAACACAAAAGAAATATATACAATCCCACTTGATCATTGTAATAACACTACATTAGAAGAAGCACAATTTTAGTTTCATTGTATCCGTTAATATATTTATTGAATAAATTAATGATCATTATCTATTTATGCTAGATTATATAAAGAGTGTACCTAAAATTGAATTTTTATACTCTTAATGAATATTTAGAGTATAATATACTCAATAAAATAGGTTATAATATATCTATACGAAACTCACAAAAAAGATTCACAAAATTATTTACAAAAATTATTAGGTTTGGCACTTATGTTTGTTCTTGTGAATGCTTATCACTCAAAATGGTTCTAAATTTGAATCATCAGGTACATATGATTTAGGTACAAGATATCTATCATATTATTTACAGAGATACATGTCCTTAAATTATCTTAAATTAGTTATAGATATAATTTCCTAATTCTAATAAATCATATTTTTAGATTTTAATTTACCTATTTCTATATCATGTTATATTCGTATGATCGTAAATAATAAATAAAGTAAATTTTTTTATCGAATGAGAATGTTTAGCAAGTCAAAAACTATAAGATAAAAATACTAAATTGTAGAATTAATTTTGGAAAATAATGAAAAGGAAACATGTCTAAATGTCATGATCAAATTAAATTCACAATCACTAAGCCCTAAAAAATCATAAATAGTCATTTAAAAGTGTAGCAAGGAAGAAGGTTCCATGTTTAAATGTCGGGGTCAAATTTAATTGACAATTCATGAAATCTAGGATAATAAATTTATTTTTTTGGTTGTTTGTTTTTCTTTATTTTTTTAAATATAAATAAATATAGTTTGTTTAATTATAAAAGGTTGAATCGGGCAATACAAATCTATAACTTATACAAATTAAATAATATATGTAAAATATATACGTCACCATAGTTTTTCTTTCAGGCACAACATTAAAGTCATTCTGCTCCTTGTGCTACGCCCTTAATCATATATATTACATTGGATGTATATAGTCGACTTGTGGCTATCATAACTTCTTATCATGATGTATCTTTTTCATATATGTTATATTATCATTAGTGGGTCAGCCTTTGTGATGGCCATAACATAGGAATAGTATATATAGAGGTTAGTAGGTAGTAGTTCAGCATCATATTGAGCATTTGAGTCTTATTGCATGGTTTAGAGGTTGCCCCTTGAAAGTGGCTAAGCTATTATATTTGAATATTGTGATCATTTATTTGCAAGATTTTTATTTGGTGTTCTCTTATTGTTGATATTCTTATTTATCCAAGTAATTTCCTTACAAGTGGTATCAGAGCTTGATCAGCCAAAACTGTGTCAAAATCCTAATTTCAAAGAATCAACTATATCTCCAATTTGATATCAAATTTTTTAAACAATTTTTTTGGGTGTGTCATGAAATCAATCAAGTAAGATCCTCTCCAAATTTTAATATTTTTGAATTGTTTTGCAAAAGTTACATCAATTTTAGGGTTTTTGATAAATCTATCGACTGCAAATTGTGGAATTTTTCCAAGTTATTTACATTTCTAGAAAGAGGATAAAAAATTAGTTTGAGTTTGTTCTTTAAGTTTTTTATATTTGGTGAATTCATATCGAAATCCCAAACCCTAAATTTTGACCTTGATCCCTAAATCCTACCATTTTGGGGCATCATGACGGGGCCTTCCACAAGAGGAAAAAAGAATCCCATCACTCTAGGTAAAACCCCAAACAAGGATGAGATAATAGTTGAGGAGTTAGAGTCAGAAGGGGTAACTACAAAATCCTCAGGGCTAGGGTTTACTTCAATGAGACCATAAGGTAAGCCAACTTGAGTTTGAGTTGTGAAACCTCGAGTTTAGAATGGCCAAAAAAGAAGATGTAGAAAATATTGGACAATGATTGGAGGATTTCATTCACCAATTCAGTTCAAATCTAATGGGTCATCATCTTCTTCCTAATCAACCACAACTCAATCATACTCATATCAACCAAGGTGGATCTTTAGGTCAAAGTAATAGACAAACTAGCCAGGGTGGATCTTCGAGCATGCCCAATCCAAATACAAACACTCTTTGCAGGCCCATAACATGATTCTAAAAGTGGAAATGTGTAAGTTTTATGGAAATGATCCACTTAATTGGATTAACCAAATGGAGAATTTCTTTGATCTACATTAGATTCCATCGAGAAAAAGGTTACCATGGCATCCTTGTATCTCGAACCTGACCAATTCATTTAGTATCGATGGTTATGTGCTCAAAGGAAAAAGAGTGGTCTCAATGTTACATGGACAATCTTCACCAAAGATTTGTAATTGTACTGTATTTCTAGTGTGTTAGATAATTATTTTAGCCAATTAGAAAAGTTAAGAAAAACATGATCAATCAAGGATTATATTCATCAATTCCAAAACCTTTCCTTGTGGGTGGAAAATATTACTGAAGAGAATCTGAATGACTTATTTCTTGGGGTCTTAAGGAACACATTGAGAATGAGGTGCATATGTTTAATCCTCATAAGGTTTTATATTCTATTATCATGGCACGTAGGGTAGAGGAAAAATTTCTTTCCCATCAGGAGACAAACTATCACTAATATTAAAGATCGTACACATTTTACATCAGTTATCATCATCAATCCCTAAATTAGATCGATGCCTCAACAAATTGAAGAAAAGAGAGCTAAAGGGTTATGTTTTAATTGTGACAACAAATATGGACCAAGACATAAGTGTGTTGAAAAGAAGTTGTTCTACATTGAGGGGCCTAATGAAGAAGAAGAGAATGAAGAAGATGAAGAGGTAGAGCCAAAGGAGGAGTTAGGAGATCCCTAGCCAACGATATCATGTCATGCAATTTAGGTATTAGCACTCCCCAAACTCTCAAAGTGGTTAGATTATTTAAAAATAGAGGGTAACAATGTTGATTTATTTGGGAAGTACTCACAACTTCATCAATCATAAGTTGGCGATACACTTGAACTGCTTTGTTTATCTAGCTCTAGAATGTCAAGTAATGATGATGGTTTTGATAATGGATGCCCTTCCCTGTTTGCAAAGAAAATGACATGGAATCACCAGGTGGGAGATTTTTTTGGTGGTGGCGTTTTAAATCCTTCCCTCATGTATGATTGGTGCTCGCAAATACATTGTGGCTCGAAATAGTTTTTGATGGGTGTTGCAAAGTTGAGCATTGAATCTTTTATTTAGTAATGAGCACTAAAATTGGCCCTTATTAATCATGTGTATGGTGGCGGTGAAAAAGGGGGCTCAAATTTTGGTTCCCCCTCTAATTATTGTCATCTCTCTCCTAATCCTAATAGTGAAGGTTTCATGTAAATGACCCTTATTCTACAGGTGCTTCGTTAGCTATTAGAGTGCAAGGATCTGTGTGTGGGTGCCCCAGCTCAATGTTCTATTTTTATGACTGGTAGCGGACTCGAGGAGAATGGTTGTGATGGGAAGGGGCGCTTGGGGTGTCGGGATATGTAACAAAAACTCAGGGAGAGAATTTCCTAGATGAGGCAGCGAGATCGGTGGGAAAATGTCAAAAAGTACTAAGCCCATGGCTTATGCGAAATTAACACATGTTCAGTATCCTTCAATAAGAGAGGAGTGTGGTCAAAATCATGTGTTCTACTAGAATCGAGGATTGATTTAATGTAGGTTAATAAATTGTATGTCTGGCCTTCCAACTTTGCACAAATGTATATCTAAATAATGGTGTCTCCTTATCGAAGGTAAAGTCAACATTTATCCCTCTGCTCGAGGAATTTTATTAGCTTTCTTTGACATCTCCTCTAATAGGGATTTGATTCTTGGAAAAATATGGGAATTTTAGTCACATTTCCTTCTCATGAAGCCCTGGTTCCCTCACTTTAACCAAAATCGAAACTTTTACTATCGACATGATGTGGATAAAGTTACTTTCTATTTTCCTTTGCATTTTGGAATGAGGAATGATTTAGGGCTATGGGGATGCTTTGGGTAAATTTTTAGTTGTTGATCCTAGGACTGATTCTTTTGATCATACCACATTCACCCGTATTTTGGTGGATATAGATATGACTAATGATTTCCAAGGAAGATGGAGTTGAAATGGATTTAATATGGACACAAAACTTGGATTTTGAAGTTCTTATTTTTAGATGTAGTACATTTCTTTTTAGCTTGATGTCACCTTGCTTGATTTTCAAATTCAAGAAACATATTAAGGGGTGGGTCTCATGGTGGAAGGATTTTAATCTTGATAACAAGGTGGTATATGCTCATGTGGAGGAAAATGATAGTAATGTTTGTTTGAGATAATTCAATACAGTAATCAATTAGGGAGAGAAGAAGGAAGAGAAAACGAATGAGAAGAAGGATGAGAAAGAGGGAGGGTTTGTCTCCTCTCATCACTAAAATGAACATTTTCAATCACAACAAGTTTGGGAAAGGGGACTTCTTCATTTTAAATCCTCGGGTTTTTTGAATGAATCAAAGTTCGAAAAAAAATGGAGCCTCTTGATATTTGTCTTCTTGTCCACTCGAACAAGAATGTAGATCTAATAGGGGGAAAGTTGGAAGATTTGTGTGTGATAAACAAGAATAAAGGAAAAGCTAGAAATTCACCTCTTAAGATGAGCCTTTGATCACATAAAGGGAAAGACCTTGGTAGGTAGGGCTCCTTAGGTAGTGGGCCAAGTTGCTTTGACTATCTACTTTCAGGGGTCCTTTCTTTCTCGGTGTTTTCCTATTCCGGGTGTTGGTTGGTTTGGTTTTCTCCTTGGGCTGTGGGGTCTTGTTCATTTTGATGTTTCTCTTTTATGCCTTAATGCTTATCCTTCATTGTACATGGTTCTCGATCCCTTGAAATCTTTTTTACCTAATCTAATAAAAATGATTTTTGATGGGGGAACTTATTGTTTTAGGAAAATTCCATAACATTAATATCACCATGGGAGATTACTTGTTAACTAGCCATATGTATGCCATTGCCATGTAAGGAGCAAACATTGTGTTAGGAGTTTAGTTTTTACCACCTTGGGAACCATTGAGATGAATTTCCAAGAGTTGTTCATGTGATTTTCAAGAAGGGAGGACTTTTAAACTAAAAGGATTAAAATCAAAGTCCTCATAGTTGGTGAGCTCTCACCAGATACAAAAATTACTTAGAAAATGTACAAAGGGATTTATGGTACAACGATTTTCATTAGAAGCACATTAGTCAAATGCATTTATACCCTCAGATATGCAAACAATTATAGATGAGCACTCAGTTGTGTTTGGAGATATGCCAAAGGGTTACCTCCAAAAAGATACCATGACCATGTCATCCAACTAGTACTAAGGAGTAAACCACCTGAAATGGACCTTATATGTACCCGTACATGCAAAAAGCAGTGAGATTGAGAAGATAGTACAAGAGATGTTAGAAGCATGAATTATTCGTCATAGTCAGAGTGCTTACTCTTCTCCTGTAGTGATGGTACAGAAAAAGATGACAATTGGTGCATGTGTCCAGATTATAGGGAACTCAATAAGTACACAATCAAAGATAAGTTTCCTATTCCTGTAATTTATGATTTTTAGATGAGTTGCATGGTGTTGTTTACTTTACAAAATTTGATCTTCGTTCTAGATATCATTAGATTAGAATCAGGGATGAAGATATTCATAAAACAACCTTCAGGACACATGAAGGCCATTATGAGTTCTTGGTAATGCCTTTTGGACTAACAAATGCACCTCTACATTTCAAAGCTTGATGAATTCTATCTTTAAGCCATTTTCTGGAAGTTTGTTTTAGTGTTCTTTGATGATATATTAATCTATAGTAAAACATGGGAGGAACACCTACATCATGTAAATAAGGTGTTGGAAACTATTGAACAACATCAACTTTATGTAAAGCCTTCTAAGTGTTCTTTGGAGTCAAGGAGGTTGAATATTTGGGTGTGGATCTCTTATAACAAGTGGATCCTAAAGATTCCATGCTTGAATGGAAGGTTCCCAAAACCCTAAAAATCTCCAAGGATTTTTGGGGCTTACAAGTTATTATCATAGATTTGTAAGGAATTATGGTAGCATAGCAGCACCACTCACAACTTTATTGAAGAAGGACTCTTTCCATTGGAATGAGGAAGCTACTATGACATTTGAGAAGTTGAAGGAGGCCATGTGCACCACTCTAGTTCTAGCCACCCTAGATTTTTCCAAAACATTCATTGTTGAATGTGATGCTTTAGGGTATGGTATGGGGGAAATACTCATGCAAGAAGGTCAACCCATTTCCTTTGAGAGTTGCCAAGTTCAAAGGTAAGAATATATCAAAACCAGTTTATGAGAAGGAAATGCTAGCCATACTTCATGTAGTAAAACAATGGAGACCATATCTAATGGGTAGACATTTCAAAGTAAAGACAATCATGATAGTTTGAAATACTTCTTAGAGCAACATTTATCATCTAAAGAACAACATAAATGGGTCTAAAAATGTTGGGGTATGATTTTGAGATAATATACAAGAAAAGGGAAAGAGAATGTAGTTTTGATGCTCTATCTCAAAAGGATGAATCAGCTAAGGCATTATTGTGTGCCATATTTTTATTACAAGAGGATTGGATAGAGGATGCAAGGTCTAAATGGAAAAATGACCTAGGTACACAAAATCTCATTCAAAATCTCTAACAAGATCCAATCATATCAGACAAATTTGTATGGAAAAAGATGCTTTATGGTACAAAGATAGATTATACTTATGTAAGAATTCAACCCTTTAAAATAGGGTTCTATCTGAGCTCCATGCTTCTCTAGTAAGGGGCATTCTAGCTTCTTGAAGACTTATCATTGAATCAAACACGATTTCTTCTAGGAAGGGCTAAAAGGAGATGTCTACAAAAATTTGTGGAAAGAATGCATGGTTTGTCAAAAAAATAAAGGAAAAACAATTAAGTCCCAAGTATTTTACAACCTCTATCTATTCCTAGCTAGAGGTGGGAAGAGGTGTCCATGGACTTCATCACAGGATTTCCTAAATCAAAAGGAAAAATTTAATCATGGTGGTGGTGGAAAGACTCACCAAATATGCCCATTTTTGTGCCTTATCACATCCATTTTTTGTGAGTACAGTAGCAACAACCTTCATGGATACAATTCAAAAGCTACATGGGACACCAAAGATTATAGTAAGTGATCGAGACCCTATCTTTACTAGTAATTTTTGGACTGACTTGTTCTCATGTTTGGGCACACAACTAGCTCATAGTTCATCTTATATCATCCCCATTTGATGGGAAAATAGAGGTGGTAAACAAGTTCTTGGAGGGATATCTTCATTGTTTTACCTCAAATAAGCAAGTGAGGTGGGTCAATGGCTACCATTAATAGAATGGTGGTATAACACCTCCTTTCATACTTCATCTAAAATGTCTCCTTTCTTGGCATTATATGGGTACCATACCATCCATCACCTCATCTTTGAGAATCTAGCCAAGGATTATAGTATTTGAAGAATATATTCAACACCAACAAGAGGTACTTTCTATAGTCTCAGGGAACTTGGCCATGACACAAAACCGCATGAAGTAGTAGGTATACCAACATCGCAATGAAATGCATTTTGAAGTCGGTGATTGGGTTTTTATGCATTTACAACCATATAAGAAAATGTCCTTAAAACAAAAAAAAGGATAACAAGCTTTCACCTAAGTATTATGGCCTTTATCAAGTGTTTCAGAAGATTTGGTAATGTGACATACAAATGGAACTTCCTTTGGCCACTCAAATACATCTAGTCTTCCATGTCTTTCCTGAAGAAGGTAATTGGATAGACAATATCAGCCCAAACACTGTTACCAGAGCTTGATGAGGAGGGAAGAATCATCTTGGAACAAAAATGCATCCTTCAGACACGCACTAAGTGATTAAGGACAAGGGTCATCACCGAGTATTTGATCAAGTGAAAAATCTAGACAATGAAAATGCAACTTGGGAGGATGCAAATTTCCTACAAGCAACATCCAAAGCTTCTCAACATTGGGAACAATGTTGCTTCAAAGGGTAGGGGCATGTTACACCCTTAATTATATGTATTACATTGGATGTATATAGCTGACTTTTGGCTATCATAACTTCTTATCGTTATGTATCTCTTTCATATGTGTTATATTATCATTAGTGGGTCGGCCTTGGTGATGGCCATTGCATAGGAATAATGTATATAGATGCTTTAGTAGGTAGTAGTTTGGCATCATATTAAGCATTTGAGTCTTATTACATGGTTTGGAGGTTGCCCCCTCAAAGTGGCTAAGCTTATTCTACTTGAATATTGTGATCGTTTATCTGCAATATTGTGTTTTTTGGTGTTCTCTTGTTGTTGGTATTCTTATTTATCCAAGTAATTTCCTTACACCTTGATTCCATTATAGAATGCATCTTGACATAATTAAACATAATTTTATTGAAGTAAGCACTCCTTAAGAAGACTCTCGACCTCGGGAATACAAGAATGTGAAGCTTAAAATATATAATGATCCACTATCAAACCATAGTACAAAAGGAAACAAATGGGTGAATCATGTGTATAATGCTCAACCTCCTCCAACTACTTATGGCCACTCTATTGATGCTCTTATTGAAATTATTACTATCGGTATGCCTCATGGTCCATGGTCGCATTCAATGACAATGAGATAGTGGATGATGACTCGAGATAGACATGTATTATTTGTTCACATGTATATCAATTAACAACCTATCCACAATATCATGGTCGATAATGGTTCATGTGAAAATATAGACACCATGACATTGCTAACATCTTTGGGATAAACATAGTAACACCTATGAAAAACTTCACGAGTTGTTAAAGTGTTTAATAAACATACATATGATACATTGGGACACATTACATGTCACCCCTTCGTGGGATCAACTACTTTGGCCACACCATTTTTGGTTATTTTAGGTTCTAAAATATGTGACATGTTGTTATGACAACCCCGGATTCAATGGTTTTGGGTCATGCCTTCTATCGTACATCGATGCCTCAAGTACATCTATTGTAATCAATTTATTAAGGTTTCAAGTGTTTTTATGAATGAGCTATTCAACGTGTGGTAATGAGTTTTACATCAATATGGTCGTAACACCTATGGAAAATATATATCTTTGCATAACACCTAATTAAGTGGTGGAAACTCCTATGATGTCATGTATTCAAGAACAAAGATGCCACGATGAACCTATGTTTGTTTCAAAGTTTTTATGGAAGCTTCCGAAAAAAATACTTGTGTCTTACAACATAAACTTATAGTGACACATTCTTCACCGAGGCATAAGCCTCCTAAATCTTTATTTTCTTCACAACCTCATATGCAGAGGCATTCATATGTTATAATTTTATATTGTACTTCTAATTCGAGACATACACACATATACCACTCTTCATCCGAGAAGTGTTGCCCTTCACTATCTAGACATGGGCATACCTTCCGTATCTCCCTACACCCTTGATTTAATCACTATTTATCAACCCTTCAATATAAATTTAAAAATTAAAAAAAAAAAAAAATATTCAAAATTCAAAAACATCATAATATTAAAAACTCAAAAACATTAAAATATTAAATAATTCAAAAATTTGGACCTAAACAGGATTTGAGTTACTAGTTTATACTTTACATATGTTGTTTATCACTTGAGTTGGTAGATACCATATTATGTTTTTATGTATACACATGAATTTCACATGGCATGCGAGCATGATGCCAAAAGGCTTTTCCATGAATTTCACATGGAAATACGAGATCACAAAAGGCTTTTAGATGCCAAACTTACCTTTTCCTAGTTAAATTACCTTATCAAGGGCATCTTTCTATGTAAGGCACACTATATAAGTTGTATCCTTCCATGTTATTTTTCCAAACTTTCTATTTCTAACACATGTCTTGCCCTGTTCATGGATTAGATTGTGTTATTGTACTATCATATGTTGATACTGATAAATATGGCTTCAGTATGCATAGTAGTATCTCTTGATCTATGCACCTACTATTTATTTTCTCGTCAATGGATGTGTTATTGCATGTTTGTCATGTTTGGCCCTTGTTTGTGTGTGTGATATTGTTGGTGTCCCTTGTTTGTGGCCTCAATAGCCTTTATTACGCACAACATGTTTCCCTTGTTTGTTTATATGACACCCTTGTGCCCCTTGCGTGTCAATTATTATATTTCTATATGACATTATATGTGAATGTGACATGATTTGAGCTTATGCAATGATTATGTTTGTTACACTTGGTGTTATGATTCACATCATGAATCTCCTATACCTTTTATGCCATGATTACTACCATGCATTCATTTGTTATCACACACCCACACACACACACACACACAAAGTAAAATGAAAAATGGGAAGACATACAATTACTATCCATATGTGTGCATGATATTACTTGTTATCTTATTCTACATGACATGGTAGATAGCATTTTTATTTTGAGATTACTGATCTAAAATTATCTCATTTATACCTCCAAATAGGGGTCTTTAGTGAGATTATCATAGATACATGTTACATGTTAAAGGAGTTATAAATTATAGGCTATAAATTGTAGGTTACATGTTACAAATTAAAGATTATAGGTTACATAATTTTATATAGTACATGGCATTTTGTCACATATTCAATCATTCAATTTTAATTTACATACAAAATTTACAATATATTTTATGACACACTTCTAAATTTCAAAAAAAAAAGTTGTCAAGTATGGGGACATGAATATCTTTAGTCCCCTTTTGAGAATTATCAACTGCAAGTATGACAAGGCATGAGTATACTTCATTCCCTATCAATCATGTGAACTTAGAACCTAGATGTGTTTCTAATGGTGTAGTTCAATATGGAACAAGTGATGTATGTTAGGTATAATGAAACTTATTGACCTTAACATCATTCCTAACATACCTTTTATAGTCCCAAATTTGTGTAATACATTACTATAAAATCATGAGAGTTGGGATTCTATGACCATGAACTCATTGGTTAAAATTAGTTCTATAAATTGGGGACTTTATCACCCATTATTCTTCATATTTATAGGTAAGAATCTCCTCCTCCACATGCCCTAATCAAGGGGGCACAATCTAATCAAAATAATTCAACAAGAAATCCCAAGTTTACAAGACACAATTGGTTTCTACACATACAAGAGTAATCCTTTTTCCCTCTCTATTTTATCAATTTAATATTTTTAAATTTGTAGAGTCAAAGTTTTTTTTCTCATAACGTGGACATTGAATACACTCTTATTTCACAAGTTCACTTTTGACACACCTCTCAAGGACTCGAGAACTCAAAGTATTCAAAAAAAGATAAAGTTTCCTTATATTGTTGTCCAAAATTTCTCGTTCGTTATCAATTAGAAAATCTATCTACTAAAGAAACTAGTCAACTCAAAAAGATAGAGGGTTTATGTTACCTCAAATGCTTGATGTTGAATATGGGCACTGGATGATGGATTGTTGCTACAACAAGATCTAAAAAACTGAAACAAATTGGATTAGATATATAAATGCAAGGGTTTCCTGACTAAGCGGTTCCAAGAAGCTTTTGACTTCCTTGGAGGATGTCAACCTCTATTTGTTAGATGAAAGGATATAAAAGCAAAATCATGTAGAAACAAAAGCTGTTTCGAATCTAGAAATGGCGAAATTGATCTAAAGGTAGTTCGATGAAAATAATGTAAAATAAAGGTTACCCGCCTGCAGGTTGATGGTGACCTAGGCTCGCATGTGCATGTCGATGGTGACCTAGGAAGATGAATCTAAAACGAGATCAAATATGCACGTCCTGCAAGTTCTGGAGCTTATATGAGAGATACAATGGCCTAAGTATGTTGGAATCCACCTATAGAAAGATCTTGGAGGGATAGAAACCGAAACGTTGATAGAAAGATGGGAAAAGGGAGTATATGTTTGATAAGGTGTTCGGGAGGCGAAACGTAGAGTGGATGATCCGAGGGTGATTGTAAGATTGCAATAGAGACCGCAAAATGCTCGAAGTAGAAAAGATAGAATCGACAAGGCATGTCCATGGCAACTAGGCAGGGTCGACGGTGATTTAACCAAAACTTAGATGGGGCCGAGAAGAAGCTGGATAAATAAGGCGACACTTGAGACAAAGGGTTGAAGTAGTGGGTGTTGAGTGATGGCTCGTCGCTCTGGACTTGCAAAAGGTCACTCTACAAGAAAGTAACAATAATCGATAGAAAACTTGATAGAGCGTTATAAAAGTAAGAAATCTCATGAAGAGGGCCCGTGGGTGATGAAGAACATGTTAGATGATGGATGGGATGTTTGTAATTGTTGCGAGGAGGCTCGGAAGTCACGAAGAAGCTTTGGTTGTTGTTTGATTGATTGATTTCTAAGTGATTGCGCCGTGGTTGCTTGTGGAATGGAAATAAATCAACATACTTATAGGGTCGACGATGACCAAATTGGGTCACTTTGTCGATTACAGGAAATTTTCCCTTACACACTTGCTTTTTTATTTAAGGCGTGATTTGATGATTTTAAAGGATTAGCCAAATACTTTAAAGCATATTGGCGGGATTAGATGACTTGGGGATGAATCCAAGGTAGTTAGGGCATAAAAATAGATGGGATGAAAGCTATAAAAATAAGGAGATGGGTTTAGGATAAAATCATCCTAAATAATAGGTTGGTCGGGGCAATAGTTGAGGGTATTAATTAATTAATAGGAATTAATGTGGATGGGATAGTTGGGCATGTAAAATGATTAATTAATTAATTAAAAAAGGGTTGGATGGGCATTTAATTGGATAAGGGGGATGATTAAATTAAAATATGCGCACGTGGGCGAATGAGGGCATAAATACCAATTTTAGGTGTCTACATTTTCCCCCTTTTATTGAGTGGTTTGTGGTAGCAAGCCACGAGACAAAACAAAAAGGGTTGGATGAGGATAAAGGATTGATGATAAGCCCCCTCAAATGGGGGATCGATGATGTCAAGGGAAATCGATGGCACATTTGAAAAATGTAGATGATGAAGGGCAAATGGGTGATGAAAAGATGGGTGAAAGCATAACCAAGGAAAGATGCCCTGGGCAAAAAGGATCACAATAATGGATGGAAAAACTATGGCGGTGACTCCAATATCACATCGGTAGGGGACAATTGTGGTCTTAGTGGAGATGGACAACAACATTTTACAGACTCGTGAGTGGGTGAAGGTCATGGCAGTATGGATGCAGGCCGGGATGACCAATGGGTCATGGGCAAGTCATCAAAATATGCACAACTATATGCGAAAAGTATGTGAAATCCTTCATACATGAGGAATCAAGTGAATAGGCTATGCATCCACAAGGGATGAGGATGAAGGATGAAGAGATAATATGCCCTAAGTGGGGAAAGTATGGCCATGAAGGCAAAAGAGAAAAAGTAAAATATGCCCCAAGTGGGGAAAAGGTATGGCCACGAAGGAAAAGGGGAAAAAGTAAAATATGCCCCAAGTGGGGAAAGGTATGGCCATGAAGGAAAAAGGAAAAAAAGGGTAAAATCATGTCCCGAGATGGGGAAAATATGGCCATAAAGGTGGACTTTGATGAAAAACAATGGTGCTGTATGAAAGGAACAAATATGGCCACAAGAGTGGACTTGATATAATGAATGTAATGCCCAAAGGGAAAGATGAATATGGCCTCAAAGGAGGACTTCGCGCATGATTTGATAGGATTACAAAGTGAAATTCCCAAAAGAGAAGGGATTAAAATGCCCGAGGGAACAAAAGATACCACAAAGGTGGATTTCAAAAAGAAAGTATGCCCGAGTGAGGGATAGGTAAAGGGCCATAAAGGTGGAATTTGGAAGAAGAAATATGTCCAAAGGAAAGGTATATAAATATGGGCTTTATGATTGGCTTAGAATGCCCAGAAGGGAAATAGTTATGGCCACAATAGTAGACCTTGAGAAGAATAAATATGCCCGAAGTAAATGATGCAAAGATGAGGGGGAAAACCCAAAATTAAAATTGTAAAAGGTCGGTCGATGGTGAATGCGCCAATGGATGGTGACCTAATGGGGTCGATGATGATCCAAAGTGTTGGTGGGATATATAAGCCATAGGTCGGTGACGATGCTCATTTTCATGCACAAACATTACGAGAGAGAGCAAAACTAGAAAAGAGAATTTGAGAGATGGAGGTCACTAGGAGTTGTGAGGAAGCACTAGAGGGTGCAGAGGATGGTGAGAAAGCAAAATGCACTCTAGTTTTAAATTAAATATAATGTTTTTTTGCATTTTTGTGAAAAAATGATGCGGTTAGTTGGCGAACCAAATGGGTCGACGTCGACTAGACACTCAGTGGCAAGATTGATTGAACAATGGATGCGTCGACTGACTGGACAGGTCGATGTCGATTAGGATGAGATTTGGAAAATTAGGTGTTAGATTTGATTTGCATTGAAATTTAATGTATTTTGAATTAATTTTTGGATCATGGATATGATGTGTGTATGGTTCGCTTGTGGTTGTAGGCCCAAGAGACCTTATATCTCAGAGACCGAGTGCCAACTTTTTATGAGTAGATCAGAGGGGACGTGACAAACGTTGAGTGGGACCATCTATCCACAATCAAATTAGGTGGATTTAAACACTATCAAAGGATCCCACGAGATGTGGGGCTTATGATTTCTCTTGTGGAGAGATGGGAAGTAGACTGGCACATTTTGGTTCCATACAAAGGAGACGACTATCACCCTAAAGGATGTGTATCGAATCCTCAGACTCACCGTCTGGGAGAACAAGATAGTTCCCATTACTAGTGAAGAATGATTGAAAGTGTTGACATGGCTCTTTGGAGCTTATGTGCCCCTTATCAAATTTTCTTTGGGGGATTTTGCATATGAGAAGAGAAATGAGGTTGGGGTGGCACACAGCCGCTTGATTTGTATGGTTATGATGGCAATATCCTGCTATGCTTTCGGGACTCGGGAGGAACTCGGTTCCCATGGGTGGTGTTAGCTGGTGTAGTGGCCGATATTATCGACCGGTAGGAGATCTTTTTATTTGGGACCGCGTTATTGGCTCAAGTTTATCACGAGCTAGCTAGATACGTGAGAGCTGGTAGGAGGTCATAATTAGACGTAGTATTCACGATTCACTATTGGGCCTATGAACATATCATAATGATTAGGCCACTAGGGATTCCATGGGTTGCATGGGATCATATTCAGTTGGAGGTTGGATTTTTGAGGTGGAGGGCCGATCAAGCCTTTGGAGACAAGGGAGAGAGAGAGGAGTAGATTGGTATGTTGATAGATTGGCAAAGATTTATGTTAATCATGTTAGATAGCGGTTGTATAGGGATTTCCCGCTTATCTCGGTGTGGATGTAGAGCTTCGAGGGGATGAGGTGAACATAGTGGGCCCGGGGACGGAGGCCTAAGATGATCGAGGCCATCCAATTTGACAAAGTGAGATGACAATTTGGGGTTGTCTAGTCGGTCTTTGCATGATCCCATTTTGTACAGGAGGGAGGAGTTGGACAGGGAATTATTGATCCTTGTCATCGTCGGACTCCACCTTTGGAGGAGGATGGTGTTAGTGGGATGATGATGATGATGTGAGAGTCAAAGTTGGGTACTCGACTACCATACAACAACATGGGTAGCTCAGGAGGCGAGGAGGGAGGAGAGGAGGGATTGATTATATGGAAGTGGATCTTTGAGGTGGCTCTTGGAGGAGGTGGAGATGAGGGAGTAGGAGAGGATGCAAAGGTGGCACGTTTGTGTGCCGAGCTAGACCAGATGAGGGGAGAGCGAGGCCTTACTCTATAACAAAGTGGGATGCGGTCACGTAGGAGCAAGAATGAGTGACTCGGGAGAGACACCACTACCGTAGGTAGAGGGAGGCCTACAGGGCCTGCTTTAGAGACGACTACCATTTTGGTGACCGAGTTAGCAATGCCATAAGGGTCGGGATAGGTGGCTCCCCGATATGATTGGGATGGATAGATATCTAGAATTGGCTACCGAAGCCAAATATCTTGAGGATATCGTAATCCACAGACTCTCGAAGGCTAACCGTTATTGGGAGCATGTTCAACGACATGCGACATGTGGAGCTGGGCCGTTGAGGAGCACGACAAGTGTGGCCAAAACAAGGCAGGAGGAGGGAGTTTAGGAGGGAGGTGATGGTGCATAGGGCTCAAGTGCTATACCTGCCCTTGGAGGAGAGGGTTTTAGAGTATCGAATATATAGTTTATTGATTTTGATAGTATTTCACTTTGAGGAGCCCCTAGATGGTCTGATGTATTGACACCCATTTTGATACATGATTGATGACACCCTAAACTTTACAAAGAAAATTGCATGACTAAACAAGGGAAGCTAACACCATTGCCATCCATCTAGCCAAGGTTCTAAGTCTAGGAATGTAACATTAAGATAAAAGCTTAAAAGAATGCTTAACTAGTATGAAAACAATACAAAATCTAACTAAACATGCCTACTAATATGCTTAAATTACCTAACATGGGCCTAAATAGACCCAGAGAGGGGAATCAAATGGTTATGGTTTACTCAAACAAGGTGAAATTCTCCCAATGACTACTTGGTCATTTTAGATATCCATCTACTAACCCCATTCAAGGCTTTAAGCAAGGATTGAACTTGGCTATATATCATATTTATTATATGAGATGCAAATCAAAGCATGGTGTAAATATAAAGGAATGAGGTGCACCCTTTTTATAGTTTTCCTTTTGGGAGAAACTTGTATTTTGGTGCATGTGGGACTAAAAGCCCCAAATTAGATTAGAATTGCTAATCACAATTAGTGAATTACCAAGTGATTAAGAGGTGTGAAGCCTTAATCAACTTCTTAGGGTCAACTAGGAGGTTAGGATAAGATTTTGAAGCTTGCTGAGATGTTGTAGAGGTGAATGGGGTGATTTTGAGTGGTTGGAAGAGGGGTTTGAGTCAATACTAGGGTATATTGACCAAAACAAGGGCAAAATAGGCTTAATTAGCCTATAATTGCTAATTGTTTGTTTTGAAGAGGATTTTGACTTACGATTTGCCGTAAAGTGGCATCCTAAATGAGAAAGGGGTCACACAATTAAAAAGTGTTATTAATTGGCTAAAGTGATAAGAAACGTTAGTTATTTAGCAAAGAGCACTAATTATAACGGAATTGGCAAGAATGAGAGTGATTTACGTGCATTTTGGTAATTGTAACATCCTCATTTTAAGATACTTAGAACAAGGGAATTTTTTTATTTATTTTTTAAACGTTCTCTGTTATGAATTATATAATTCAAACACACGTTCAAGTTTTAATAATTGTTCTCTTCCCAAACAATACTGATTTGGAACACACAATTTCCTTTTAAAACTAATGTTCCCTGTTCACATATTTGCAATATGGAACACACATTGATGCCATTCAATCTTATAATGATTCTATATATCTGTTGTTGTAAATGACTCGAAGAACTACCGATCTCCCATTTTCATGGCTCGGAGTTTCAACGATCTCTCATTTCATGACTCGGCAACTACCGATCCTTCGTGTTCATTCATGCATAGTATAATATATATACAAGGTTCTCTTAACCGTTTTCGGTTATCGAAGTGATCCATTTAAGAAGCCTATCTAAATATCTATTCACGATATTCATCGAGATCCTGCATCTTAAATTAGGTGATTAGGACAACGCAACCAAAGACTTGCGATACTTTGGCCAAAGATTTTCACATGCTTTGCATGATCATATTCTTGGATGTGATACACACCAATGGAATACGTCCTTCACCTCACTTCACTTGTTATCTAGAATGGTCTTTTCTGGTTCCTACCAGTCCTTCCAATTTAAGGTCAAATTCTAACTTCCAATTTCTAACTAGCAATATGAGCGAATATAGGAAGGCACTCATGGTAACTAAAGATATGCGGACATACGGTGTCATTCCCAACGTCTCCGTGTGTCTAGTTATCTTTAGTCCTCCGAAAGTCACTCCGTATACGTGATCATACTCCTATCTGACCAAGAACTTAATATTCAAGCCTATGTATTCTTGATGATTTAATTCGGGAGGGCATTGTAATATGTCGGCTATAACATTGTGTCATCATGAAGACCCCGCCTTCATGAAGACACTGTCGTGTCTGTAGTGGCGTATGTCAATGTCCTACGGAATCCTCCCATCAAGAGTACACATCCAGCTCAAGTGATTTGGATATGATTTTAATATTTAAGATCAACTTTCAGCAACCATGCTGATCCTTTATCCTCGTTCTTGTTATAGTTGTATGGAGCTAAGAGAGACTAAATCCGTCTTCTAGCTTGCTATGCATCTTCTCCTTCATACCGAAGGGTTGCATTTTCTCTACTTGGTTCTTTTCTTAATCATTGGATTAAGCAGCCCATTACCGATGGACATAATAAGTTTAACCTATTAAACTTAACCAAGTTTTTCCACAACTGTAACCAAATTCAGAATTCCATCTTATTAGACGTCATTTAAACGAGGTCTAATTCTCAATAAATGTATTCGTTTATTCTCCTTAACCTTACATAGTTAAGGTCTATTAGCCCTGGATATATTTATCCATATCCTTACTTCTCGAATTTAACATTCGAGGCTATTAACTTGAGTCCGAATACGAAGTTCGGTTCAGAATTAAGTTATTTGATATTCCTTAGCTTCCAAGCTAATCACGAATACCTATCGTTATGAGATCATGTTCTTCCTAATCCTTTTAATGTCAATTAAAAATTCATCTTTACCCAAGTATGAACTAATTGCACATTTCAACTTAAAAGTTGCATTTAGGTAAGAATAGATGTCAATTCCTTTTAAATCCATCCAAGGACAATTGAATAATTCCAAATCAAGAAATAACATTATATTTCCAATTTAATCAACAATATCAAACTGATATAGTTATTAAAATATCACACTTGTATTTGTATTCATCAATCCATTTCATAATCTATACGATTTGCAGTCAAATTACTGGACTTTGTTTATATAAAACAACATTAACAACTCGTAGATAGAAGAATGTACTTTCTTCTTTTCACAATTCCTCGTAGAGGAATAATAACCAACAAATACAATTCATCTTCAGACAATCAAAAGAAGTATCAGAAAACAGCCATGTCTTCGTTTTAATCAAGTTCCATCTGCAAAATTACTTGCACGGGTCAGTTCAATGAACTGAGCATATTAAGCACTTGTCATTAAAATGAGGTGCTTTCAATTAACTGTCTCAATAAAAGAACCCTACTTTTATGAAACGACAATATGAACATCAATCAAGAATTAAGAATAAAAAAGAATCAATAGCATAACAACTGAACCATCTAAATACCATCCCAATCAGTCAAAGGATTGTTGTCCTATTTCCCACATAACCATTACAAGACGTAATTTCCTTCCACAGTTCCAGATTACAACATTTGTAAGAACTAGGAATATAAGCAAGCATCTCTGTTATAACATAAGCTGCTATCCTTTCCATTCCTTTCATTAGTAATAAATGCAAAGGATAAACTCTAAGCGAAATGTAAACCAATTACTTTCCTTTCGGTTCATGCATCCCCTTTGATTCCAAGCAATCAAGTATGCAGACGAGAAAGCAAACAACAATAAATATAGTTGCTTATACCCAAGCAATTACAAAATTTGTTCCTAAACGATTACAGATTTCCAGTTGTATGAGAGAAGAAAAGATCATTTTTCCAAGATTTCCATTCACATTCCTATTTCTTTCCTCATGACTATCCTAAAATGAATCCAAACAAGACACAAATCGAGATAACGATTCAGAGTGAAACTTACAAAATCTAGTCGGAATTCACTTTCCAACATAGAAGAAATAGTTCCGTTCATATTCAACTTTAAATGAAAACAAGGATGAATTTATCATCCTTATCAATACTTCATTTAAATCAGGCTCATACGAATACCATAAACAGGTTAGTAAAACATCGTATTCATCATAGGACAAGTAGTATAAAGATGCATACTATGTACTTACTGTACTAGAAGATTCCATACTTCTTTCACTGTATTTTAACCAAATAAACAGTTATACAGCCACGTAATCACTTATTCACATGACCTTCTATATCCATGAACGCATACAGTTCATAATAACAATTTGCACATTGTTGTTACCTACAAGAAGACCAATTCATATTGCCGCAGTAAAGAAAGCTCTATTATTGCTATTTTTAACTCAATCAAAAAGAGAAAAATTCATTCCCTTAACTATTTCAATAAGAAAACATCCATTTCCTTCAAATACAACAAGAATCAGTCAAGTCGAATTCACTTTTTTTTTTAATGACAATGCAAAATCAGAGATCTCCTGAAACATTCCAAATTTCCGTTTGTACAGAAAGATAACAGCACTCAGAAAATTAATCGAAATATCACTGTCACTTCCATCAAGCCGAATCCAAATGATCAAAGAAACCCAATTATCATTTCTTCATAATTAAAAACAGCAGAAGGAAGAACTCATTTCTTTAATAATTCCATAAAAGAAACGATCATTTTCTTCAAAATGTGATAAGAACACCTTAGTCATGTTTACTTCATAATTACAACTCAAACCCATATCGACAGTAGAACAATTGTTCATCAATGTAAACAAACTTACACAAATTGCATAGTTTCATTCTATATGCCTTTTAAAAGAATACCCAGTTCGAGTTCTTTATCGGCAACCATTTCTACTCGAAATCCCATTCTTCTATTTCTCGATAATGTGCAGAACCCAGCAATGTACTTCTCATATAACAATATCCTTATTAATGAAAATCCGCATAGGATATCAAATGCACAAACAAGGTACAGTCAAGACAGTCTCAAACAGCAAAATAATTCCCATAAATTTCATTTATTTGCACCGAATTTCAAAGCCAAGTTCGTATTCACGAAGACAATTCAAATCAGAAGATCAAATCGCAACCACAAAACGCAATAGAATCGACTTTCCATCACAACAAGGAGAAAATATAATTCATTTATAAGTTCAGAAGGAAAACAGTTACTTTCCTTAACTTTCACGAATACCCAAAACGTATAAGTTCATTTCTTTTACAAAAGAAAAACACAGCAATAAAAGTATTACTATCACTTCTTCAAACCGAGCTCATAATGCTCAAATAAAACCCAAATGCTATTTCCTTCAAAATCCAAATCAGTAGAAGGAAGAGGAATTCATTTCCTCAAAAATTTCAATAAAGAAACAACTTCAAACAACTCGCACAGTTAATACATTCCATCACTCAAGTTCGTATTGGCAAAAGAACGATTGCACAACAATGAAAACAACTCATACAGCCTGTACAGTTTCATATAAACATTTACAGAGAAATACCCAGTTCGAATTCCCAATCATCACAAACAAACCAACACAGCATGTTTGTATTTCCAATTCAAATTTATGCAAAGACAGTTCAAACACAAAAGTAAGAAAACGATTCTACCCAAATCATTTCCAACATGGCAGCAAAATCGAATAAACCCAAAACCCGTTCAGAAGAAGAGCAGGGTTGTTTTAATGAGACACTTAAACAAAGCAAGTGTTTTAAAGAGAAGGGCTTAACATGCCTGCAAATTTTTCCTTGAAGCTCGAAGAAAACCGCGTCTACAGGTGGTATTTCCTTCCACGGCGACAGCAACAAGCTTTCCAAACAATCCCTTCCTCTCTGAGGCTCGAAAACAACCTTCAATTTCCAAAGAAAGCAAGTGATAATCAACCAAACACAAGCTGTTTCGACTAAACCAAGAAAAACCAAATGAGCAACTTTCCAAAAATCGAACAAACACAAATGACCAACAAAATTCCTCCATACTCTTTCCAAGGCGGGCTGGTCACGAAGACCAAGAAATTAAATGCATTAAAGGCTCTGCCTTTTTCTATTTCCTCATGCCACCGCCGACTTGGGTTGGCGAGTTGCCAATTTCAAATTTTGCATGCAAACCAAGTTTAGTCCCATAACCAACTAGTTTCCTCCACCTTTTCCTGTTCCCGCCAAACTTAGCACTGTCCACGTAAGGACTCACATTTAATGCCATTAAATTTCCTTCCATCCTTATCCTTTCCCATGGGTCTATGCGTCCCCTTCTAGGTTAGGATTAGTTTAGGATTAACAATAGTGTTCATACCTAGGTCATAGGTTAATAGAACTTAGGTCTATTTTTACCATTTATACAATTTAAAAATCCACATATGATAGTAGTTTAGGATGTAAGGTAGAACTTAGGATTAGATTAGGATCTAATTTCCCTTAGCACCTAACACTTAATTAATCAACCTCCAGTCAAGTCTTCCGACTGACACCAAATTTCAACACTGTGCAGGACATTTCATCCCACGTTATACATACCTGAGCCACCCGTATCCAGGCATTTCTCACCTTACGAGGTCTCATGTTACGACAGTGTATGGTTCGTGAATCGAACCTTTTCCGTTGGCATCTACGTGCCATTTGTTCATACACGAAATCAAAAAGTCTTTGCACATTTATATCAACCTTCAGTCTGTTTTAAGAGTAAATCGACAAAGCGATCACAAGAAGGCCTCAGCATACTTTGGATCAATGGAATTGATTCAAGGTGTGTTGTCAATCGATGGATAGAATTTAGCAAACATATGACAAATTTGTCATCACATCAAGAAACATACAAGCAATAATAATTGCTTTGTCCCATGTAAACAAATTACGGATGCAAGAATCCAGTTAGCAACACATTCCCTTAAGATCAAAATATATATCTTAACGTGTTTGCCTTCATTTCAGTAATTACAACATTAAGAAAGTAATCACCATAATAACTTACAAAAATCGGGCGTTGCATAAAGTAATAAGATTGACAAAGCGGAATTTAGGTGTCTAGATTTGCCCCTGTTTGAGGTGAAGTTAGTGACTTCACTTCAAGCATAGTATACAAGCATAAACATGTAAGTTTTGAAGAAAAAGTAGTAGGATGAAGGATGCCCCCTCAAGTGTTGATGGGGTGATAGAATAATTCAATCGATGATCGAAAATATGATCGAAATGGATAGAAGAAAATAGGTCAAAACGGGTGTGAAACCCTTGGTTATTTAGAAGGGAGAAAAAAAAGGATAAATGTGGTTTTTTATTGCCTCGGGTGATTTAGAAGAAAAATTAGTAGTGATAATAAATGATAATGGAGAAGAAATGATTAATGGAGAAATATAGGACAAGTCCAACCTTTGCATCTAACCTTTCCATAAGCAACCGATTTATATCATTTTGCCCCTAGGTCTACATCATCGACCTTTATTTAAAATAAACAAAAGTGTAAGATAACATGAAAAGCTAAATTACTAACAATTGTTTACTGCTAAAAATATGTAACTCCATGCAACATATATTATGTAATGCAATACGAGAAAGTAAAATGATATTTATCTCCATGCAACATACAAATGCAATGCAATACGAGAAAGTAAACCAACTAACCTAACAGAGAAACTAGTACAATCACACATACTCAAACAAATAATGTTTAAGACAGTTACACCAATGTTTTTGTTATCAAGCTACAATTCTTGAATGTTTGTGTTGTAACAACAAGGGTTAAAAATGATGCCCCAAGAAATAACACATGCGAGGAAAAATGAAGGACATAAGTAGTCCTATGGAAAAGCTTTCGTGCACTATGACACAGTCCCTGACAACTCACTGTTGCATGGGAGGACCAACATAGCATACAACCTAGCTTTTGTTAATGGATTTAGATCACGATGATCCGCAAGTCATTTGAGATAAGAACAAGCAAGAATGTCGAAATATGTTTTTGTAGGACAAATTTCAATGTTCAAGGATAATGCAAGTTATACAAGCTTCAGCTGTATGCATGTTGTTTACCATTTTTGGGTTTTTCATTGTTTTACCAATTTTTTTGGTTTTTGAAACATATTTGAATTTTTTTATTTTCTAGAATTTTTTTGAAGCTATGTATAGAAAATGAAGAAGCGTGGATGTCCCAATGACAGATGGGATGTACAAGGGTAGAATGTTATGTCTATGCAATGAAAGTGAAGATGTAAAATTACCCCTGCGTTAGATGGGAATATTCAAAGGAAAACTCTTTATACGTAAAAGATGGACCAAAGCCAATATGGATAGGTTCAACACGATGATGAACGTAACCCAATGACATGCTAGGAAGGAGCAAGGATGCCCTCAGCGTAAGCTAGCCAAGAATCACATGATAGAAAGAAGTGGGAGTTTGTTTTGAGAAAGGGTACAAAGGTGCTTGCAAACATGGCAAAAAGGCAATCTTATGCACATGGATGTTCTAAACAAAGTATAAGAACACCAAATGTGAATGAATGTAGCTTAGAAGCCTCACGATGAAGAAGCGGTTAACCAAAGGCACAGACCGTGAGACAAGATACAAACTAGAGTAAAAGGATGAACAAGATCCAAAAAAAGACACTTGGTAACATACTAATCATGTTTGCTCATAGAGATCAAGTGTGTGCATGTGGAAATTTATTACCTCTTTGAGGAAAGATCTGATAGACAACAAGTGAAGACACCAACCAATGTGTAGGAATGATTTTTTTTTCAAAGGTGATTTTTTTCTTGAATGGATTGTGGAAGGTGAGCCGTACATTGCTCCATTACCATCAGCGTTCATAGCCCCAATGGAGATGCATTTGATTCCAATCGCAACATTTCTCTCTGTTATTAGTCAAGCATCTATAGCCCCAGTAGAGGGATTATTGGATATACCCCGAGAGAGAGTTATATATCAATTTGCTTTTGCTTTTAGCGTTTGCTTTCAGCTTTGTGCTTTTTGATTTGATTGATTCTTTTGCTTTCTAAAAACTTATTTCAGCTCTCTTGTTTGAAAAGGGGTTAAGAACCACTGATGGCTTGATGGAAGGAGGCGGAAGTGATTATGATGATGACATTGGCTAGTGTCAACAAATATATCCAAAATTTATTTGCAATAAGTTTTTTAGATGTTGATTGTGATAGGATCTCTAAGAGGTCAGTCATTCTTTAATTTACTAAGGTGATAAAATACCAATGCCAAATGAATACCATAGAGATAACTATCACAAAATGTGTGTGAATAGGCTAACCAAAATATCACTGAAGGGATGAAAATGGTAGGAAGACTTGTAAAAGGATAACAAGGAAGGGAAGAAAGAACATCCATGTGTATGCAATACCTGATTGTAATGTGTGTTCGTTTACCTTTGATTTTTTGAAATGTTTTCTCATTTTTTTGTATTTTGTCTTTTTTGAAAGGTGGGACCGAAAAGGTCACTTGATGTGATAAGATCCAACAACAATGTTAGCAATTTCCTTGATAAGGAAGACTAGGCGTGTTTGCTTATCAAGAGTCATATTATCCCCGATCTCAATGATCGTGGTGAGATCATACTCAATAGATGACTGTGTTTTATTGTGAAACATGGATTTTTATGCGGGATATTGAGGTCCTTATCGAAGGTTTATGTACTTTATGCCTACTTTATGGGTGTGTTGATGTGTAGTTTTGAATTGCATTTGATTCTGAACTTTAAGATTGTTCAAACTTTTGTGAGCTTTGGAGCTCTTGGAATTTTTTATCGTAGTTGGGTGAAGGAGCCGTTTGGGTTTCTTGTAAGATATTATGTGACTTGTCTGATCCTGAGAAGTAGGAGAAGAAAGTGGAAGAATAGAATTGATGGGAGAAATGACAGTGGGTTTGCCATAATCATTGATAAAAGAACAATATGATGTGCACGAAGGATACGGTCCAAGAATTGAAGAGAATGGGCTACAAGAGGTGTCCCATAGATTGAAGCTAAAGGACTATAAGGATGTGGCCCTAAGATTGAAGATGAAGGACTTCCTGGTGGCATCCCATAGATGGAAGATGAAGGATTACCTGGAGATGTCCCAAGAATTGAAGATGAGGGACATCTAGGACATGCGCCTAGTATAGATGAAGATGGACTGCTAGGAGGCGAGCCACATATAGATGATTTGGGGCTACTTGGAGGTGGCCCACATATAAAAGAAGATGATGGGCTATCGGTAGTGACCTAAGGTAAATTGCGATGGAGGAATCTTGATAGATAAAGAATGATTAGGTAATGAGAAGATAGGTTGTGGATCAATGCTAGACCAGGCATTTCATTGCCCAATGAAGAATGTGAAGATGGAAAAATAAGAGGAGGATCATGTTTGATGGTCTTAGGGTCTTCCTCTTTTTTAGACAAAAGGCATCAATCTCTTCCTCCCAATACACAAATGTATCAAGGTCTAAAGAGGTTTCTTGCTCACAAACTTCTAGAGGAATGTCTTCATGTACCCTCATAAATTCTCTAATTACATCTTCATTCTGAAATTAATCAGTTAGTGTGGGTAGTTGTTTTACCACAAGAGGTTGATTGGATGAACATGACATGGGAGTCAACTTAGATGATTGATTAGAAGGACTTTGAGTCGGAGAGCTCTTCGACGAAAGAAGGGGTCATCGAGGTGGTGAATAAGGGAGGTCCTGCAAAGTAAGGGAGGACCTTGGCTCAAGAACCAAATTAGAATTTTCAGAATATCTAGGTGAATATGAAGAATCATAATAATAGTTTGGATTGGAGTCAGAAGAAGAGTGGGAGGAACCCAACTAATAATTTGGATCAGAAGTGTCCAAACCATACCACTGATTATGTGATGAAGGTGGGGAGCGGGAGTACCCGAATGGGCTCTCTAGCCCCAAGAATCAAACGAGGTCTCGTTGTGATAGGAATCCTTTGATGGGAATGTTGAAACCTAGGTTCCTTACTTTCATAAGTATGCGAAACTGCGTGATAATCAATCTTTGTTGGAACCCGCCTAGACATAGATAGTCAGGGGGATATCATAGGGGTTATTGTGTTGACATTTTCAACGGGTGTATTTACACAACCAATGAGGGCATCAAAATGATTATCCTCATTAGACACATAATTAGCATTCTTTTCTGATTATGTTTAGGAAGAGTCTTCATATTGGGGATTTCTTAGGAGTGGATGAATCCATCTCCACATCGCCACTTTCGATTAAGTCCTAGATATAGTGTTGTAACTTCAAACACTTATATGTTTTGCGACCTTTAACGTGGTGGAATTGACAATATTCATTATCTCTAAACAATGATGGTTTAGACATGCCATCCTCATAAGGCATAGTTTCGGGATATCTAACCATATTAAGCGGCTCTAGCTTTTTAGTATTGATGAGATTGAGTGAGACAGAGGAGTGAAATTATGATGCTTATACTCCATAGGTAGAGCTCCCTTTGCAAGCTTTAAAGGATTGTTGTTTTGAATGAATTGTACTTGCTTAGAGTGTACTATTCCATTATTAACAATGTTTTTGTTCTTATTAGAAACAAACTTTGGCTTGTCGTTGGTCTTGGAATCGTTATGATCCCTTGAAAAGGGCTTTAGGGTCCCTCTATTTAAGAACGCCCTTTCAATTTGACTCCCTTTTCAATTACTTCTTCAAATATGTTGCCACAATGCATTTGCAAGTGGAATGTAATGTCTAGATGGATTTTGGAAAAAAATATGCGTATCAGATATTTTTGGGTATGGAGCAAGGAAAGTGGCTAGTTAATCTTCTCCATCGTTGTAAAAATGTAGCAAAGTTTTCATTGTTTCTTTGTTTGGCATTGCAGAGATCCAACATGGTGACATCATTCTCTATATTAAAAGAGAAGTGTCATACGAAACTTTCTGCTAGTTCTAGACCATGTTGATATGGATCCCTTAGGGATGTGAACAAACCATTATAATGTCATTTCTCCTAAACTTCATGGAAAAAAACACATAATATAATTGTCGCTAAATGTCACCTCTTGGCATGCCATATAAAAGTCCTTTATATGATCACAAGGGTCACCTTTTCCCTTATATTTATCAAATTTTGGAAAATCAAAATGTATTGGGAAATGTATCTATAGCATGGCTTTTCAAAAGGGAAGGGGCATAACTCATCGAATCGATACTTCTTGTTATTGCTATCGGTTTGGCCCTCTTGTAATGCTTAAAGAGCATTCTTCATTGTTGACCATTCTTGATTAAAAAGTGGATCTTGCGTGGGTGGCGGTGTAGGTATATACAAAGGGTTAAGCCTAGGTGTATGCCCACCCCGATTTGTTGCAAGAATATCTTCATAAGGATCTCTTTGTGCCTCCGTTGAGGAGTGTTTATTGGGAATTCGTAAAACAAAGCTTTAGGTTTTGCCTTTGGTATAGTTTGTTTCACAAATTTTGGTTGTTCCTTTTGTATATGTGAAGCCAAAATTTCTAATTAACGAGTGAGGGCTTGGACCTGTTGTTCTAATGTAACCTCTTTAATAGGTATTTCATGATGATCTTCATTAGGAGGAGGTTGTGCATGATGAACATGTTTTTCTTGGTCTTTGCAATGAATTTTAACAAGAGGAAAATGATAATATCCATCATTTTCAAATGATATCTCCTCATTATTCTACCATGCAAAAGTAGAGGCATGACCTGAATTTAAAATATCGTTAAGAGTGTAATGAGGGAAACCTACTTCTTCATCTCCCCAAACCATGCCGATGATAAGAGAAGGGTCTACTGTGGAAGGTAATTTGGCTCCTAGTTTGACAACCCGCATAAGAAATTCATGTTTGTTATGAAAAATGTAGTCGTCAAAATGGGCGGAATGAAGCTTTACATCCGCGCGAGGAGACTCTTCCTCTCCACCACTATGGTCAACCATGAGATTATCCTCCAAAAGAGGGTTGTCACCTCCAAATATATTGGCCTCTAAATTTCATGACCCCATTCTCATAGTAGGCATTACTTAGAATAGAAGGTACACCGTGAAATATTTCCACTAATATTTATTAAAAAGGGATCCTAGTTAAATTTGTGTAGCATAACGACCCTAAGCTATTAAAACAAGGTGACTATAGAATAGCCACAAAAGTGATAGGTCAAAATGAACGTATGAACTAAAGAATAACGAACAAGCTACCCTAAGCAAGGTAATATATGACACAAATTTTCCTTAGAATAATACAATGATGTACAACAAAGTCAAATTTTTTTACACCTAATAGTTTATTCTCTAAGATTTCATCTAGATAGGTTTCTGCAACCAAATAGTGACAACATAACATCACCAATTAGGTCAAGTTTGCAACAAACAAGGCCTAAATGATAAGAGAATGCTGACACAATCTTCTAACAAGATATATTAAAACCAATTTCTAAACACTAACAAATTCCAAGTCTCATAAAATGGACGATAACAATGTGAGTAGTGTAACGACACTATTTGGACACATGAACCAAGCTTTTAGGAAATCAATATTTCTAGTGTCAAAATGATGTTATCACGATGCTAAAGCAATGTATCCTCAACACTCATAAATTTCAAGACAAAGTTAGGATGTAAAAACTACATCGAAGTATAACAAGAAATTGTTATGTGTGTGAATAACGTAACTCTACAATATAGAGATTTATGCCTAATTTCACAATGGAAACAAGACGTAAATATCTCAATTATATGGCTACAATGCGGGCAGTGTAACAACTCAAAAAGAAGACAAGGATGGAATACCCTAACTATAATGATAATAAGTCTCAAATATGGGTTTTTTAGACAAGGGGGCCTACTAGATCGTGAGTACGTACCATGCACATTTCAACACTTGCGCTCTGGCATTGCAACCTAGTCATGCAAGTAGAATACAAAAGTCGTAGACACGAGATATCTAGTGGTATACGTATATGTTGTTTCCATTTGTCCAAAAATGGGAAACAATAAAACAATAGTGTAGACCAAGTGGTGTTGAAATAAACTTGGTGTTTTTTGCGTGAGTTTCACCTTGCCTTAAGGTAAGTGAAAAACTAAGACAAAATGACACTAAGTAGATTTTGTGATGAAATGTCACACAGTTTCAACTTTAAGAGATTCTTTCCCTTGTTTGAAAAAAGGGAGTTTGAATCTAACAAAGTTGTCACTTTGTGAGAGCTCTCAAGTATACTATCTAAGACAAAAACAATGGCTCCAAGCCGGCAATCTTCCTAGGTGGTTCTCTCTCTAGGTGTCACAAGATATCTAGAGCGAGCTCGATTTACCCAAAAATTCACACTGACTAATTTGGGAGTATCTCATCTTTACTTTACCCCCTTCAATATAATGAGCACCAAAGTGTGTTCAATTATACTTTCACTGGGGTCACGATACAAATATCTTTGACGCTAATCTCACTAAGGCGTACTAGACAAGTCGGTAAGGTGGAGCACTTTCTTGTTTCATTCATAAGTTTACCTCTGTGTGAACTACTTTAAGGTTCCTAGGACCACCCCCATTGTTGTAGCTTAAGGATTATGCCAAAGTTATGTCCTAGTTGAGCGGATGAGCCATAGCTCTTAGTCGAAACCTGCAAATATAATGTGATGATTGTGGTGTATTTTTATCTTTTAGAATTAATGTAGTTTTGTCCTACTACTTTTGAAACCTACAATCACACGTGTAGTTAGAAAAATTGTTTATGTCCTCCTTTTTTGACTAGCGTTAGGTCCTTCACAAAATGGTTAGTAGTTTCAAAATAGATTCACAATATCATAAGAAAATAACCATGAAAAATGCTTGTAAATAAACTAACTACTATAAAAATTTTAAAAACAAGGTTTATTACCAATTCATTTAAGTGCTTTTTAATGAAAAGACTAAAATTGCTTTTGATTCCCAATATTACACTAGTTATAAAGGAAAAGCATACACAAATTCTAACCTTGGTTATTTAGCAAGTGAAAAATCATTTAAACTAAAAGATGATTAACAAAGTTTCCTACTTACTCTAATGATAGCAAAAGAAGGTTTAAGAGTGCTTTTGATTCTCTAGATCACACAAAGTGCAAGAGAAGAGTATACACACCTTAACCCAAACTCATACAAAGCATGGAAACAAGATTAATTCCTTCAAACCCTAAGTGATTTTAGAAGTAAACTTACTCTAAATCTATGAAGTCGACAAAAATGGCATCTAAAAACCTCTGAAAAGTAACATAAATCCTAAAAATCAAAAATGGAAACTTTGAGTTTGTAGGAAAATTTATACAGACACACACTGTGCACCCTTTTCGATGTGTGCACACTTGTTTCAATGCCTGCATATGTCATGACAGGGAGTGCAAATGAATGATCGTTGAAAAAGATGAGCCGACGTGTGCACTTCTAGAGAAGCGGCGCGTGCTGTTTCGATGCTGCACTCCCCTACCGACATGTGCGCTCTCCTTTGTAAAAAGATAAAGTTGAAATAGATAAGCTAACATGTGCACTTCCAGAGCAACAAGTGTGCACATGTTTCAATGGCTATGCTCCCCTACCGATGTGTGCACTCCCCTTTGTAAAAATGACAAAGTTGAAAAAGATGAGCTGACGTGTGCACTCTGCTTCAACACTTGCACTCCTAGTTCAATGCCTACACTACCAGTTCAACGCCTACGTGCTTACTTCAACACTTGCGCTCCCGTTTCAACACTGCGTGCCCCTTCACTGGAAGTGGCCAAATTCAAGTTTTGACAAGAATTTCTTCAAAAAGGTCAAATATTTGGTAGTTTTTGGCAATTTTGATAGGGCTTCACCTCCTTGAATCCTACAAAAAGCAAGAAAACACAACTTCTACCACTAATCTAGTTGAAACAACTTTTAAAAATGGAAATTAATCTATAAAACTTTGAAAATTACTCTAAAACTTTGAAATTAATCTAAAAAGCTTGAGAAACTAATCTAAAAAGCTTGAAAGTACTCTAGAGAGATTGAAATTTAAACTAGAAAACTTGAAATTAATCTAGGAAACTTGAAACTAATCTATAAACTTGAAATGCAAAACTTTGAAAGTATGTTAAAAGCTTTAAAAAGTGAATGCAATGGGGTATTGTCCACCGGATCTGCCAAATGATGACACCCTAAACTTTACAAAGAAAATTAGATGACTAAACAAGGGAAACTAACACCATTGCCATCCATCTAGCCAAGGTTCTAAGTCTAGGAATGTAACATTAAGATAGAAGTGAAAAGAATGCTTAACTAGTATGAAAACAATACAAAATCTAACTAAACATGCCTACTAATATGCTTGAATTACCTAACATGGGCCTAAATAGACCTAAGATGGCAATCAAATGGTTATGGTTGCTACTCCAAACAAGGTGAAATGGCCTCTCCCAATGACTACTTGGTCATTTTAGATATCCATCTACTAACCCCATTAAAGGCTTTAAGCAAGGATTGAACTTGGCCATATATCATATTTATTATATGAGATGCAAATCAAAGCATGGTGTAAAATATAAAGGAATGAGGTGCAACCTTTTTATAGTTTTCCTTTGGGAGAAACTTGTATTTTGGTGCATGTGGGACTAAAAGCCCCAAATTATATTAGAATTGTTAATCACGATTAGTGAATTACCAAGTGATTAAGAGGTGTGAAGCTTTAATCAACCGCTTAGGGTCAACTAGGAGGCTAGGATAAGATTTTGAAGCTTGCTGAGACATTGTAGAGGTGAATGGGGTGATTTTGAGTGGTTGGAAGAGGGGTTTGAGTCAATACTAGGGTATATTGACCAAAACAAGGGCAAAATAGGCTTAATTAGCCTATAATCGCTAATTGTTTGTTTTGAAGAGGATTTTGGCTTACGATTCGCCATAAAGTGGCATCCTGAATGCGAAAGGGGTTACATAATCAAGAAAGTGCTGTTAATTGGATAAAGTGTTAAGAAACGTTAGTTAATTAGCAAATATCACTAATTATAACGGAATTGGCAAGAATGAAAGTGATTTACGTGCGTTTTGGCAATAAGATTGCCAAAGCGGAATTTAGGTGTCTACAATGATATATGATATATGATTTGATTTGTGGATCATTATGTATTATATTTACCCATGTGTCTCTTGTATGATGTGATGATTTAGATTTTGTATGATGTGATGATTTTAATTTCTATATGATGCGATGATTGTAGATTAGATGAGATGATTGATGGTTGATTAGATATGATGTGATAATTGATTAGATGTAATGTGATAATTGATTAGATGTAATGTGATAATTTTGGTTGCTTTGAAACACATGTTTGGTTCATACTTGATGATGATCATGAAATGTGTGGATAATGACATGGATGTGTGAAGTGATGATTAGGATTACATGTTTTGTATTTAAATTTAATCATGATGGTGAAATGCATGTATGATTAGATGATTACTTTAGATTCAAATGTGAATATGGATACAAATGTGTGATGTTAGGATTAAATGCTCCATGTTATTTAGATTTGATGATGATGATGAAAGCAAATTAAAAGTAGATGTGATTAAGAATGAATGCATTATTAGATGAAATGAAGAGAGACACGTTAAGGAATAGATGTGATGGGGCTAGGATGAAGAATATTTCATAATAGTGGTGACCCATAGGCATGAACGAAACTATGCTATAACAAGGAATGTGTGAGGAAAACATGCCTCCAACTGCATTAGAGGTAAACAAGAGGAGGATCCAAGTAACACAAGGCACATGCGACCAAAGAAAATGTTAGCAAATAACCAATGATAATTAGTCATTTCTAGGATCATAAGGAGAAAATGGATGAGATGATCTCATAAACCTAATGTTGACATGACAAAAGGGGTTTGAGATGTAACTTGTACAAAGGAAAGAGGGTTCTCCAAAAGTGGTGTTCCCTAAAACTATGCCCTAGCTCTGGGAAGGGGAAAGAGAAAGATGATCAATGAGAGAATATTTCTTAGGATGTTGATAAAATGGGAGGTGATCAATGTGAGAAGCCTTCAAATGCCATAGGGAGTAGCCTTCCTTTGAGGGTATGCTATACTTTTTACAATGTATAAATGACAAGAATAAATGATAGTCATCCTTTGAGGGATCAATTTATTTAGTTGATTTTCAATTTTGATTTCATGTTTTGATTTTTTTTTTGCATGAACAGTTTTCCTTCGAGGGATCAGTCTATTTTCAATACTTTGATTTTTGATTTGAGAATCCTTGATTCTTGATTTTGCATGGGGAGAGCTGGAACTAGCTAAGTAGACCACTTAGGAGGGGATTAAGAGTGTACAAGAGACACCCCTTGTCCCTTTCACATGGTTCCAATAGGTGAATAAGAGGGTGATGGATGTGATGATTGTAGAGTTCTCACCAAAAGGGGAGAACCTATCCATGAGGAAAATGCTATGGGCAGAGCCGTGGTGCCCGTATTTAAGGTCGCATCTAGGAAATGATGGAAGACCACATAATTCTAAATCATCACAATGAGAAATGGAAATGGTCGAGATGGAGGAATGATCTGAAATCATGACTAGGAGCACATTGGTAAATATGCTAACACTAGAAGTCCGGTCACAAGTGCAATGCGTTAAGTGGTTCCAATTCCGGTTTACCTTTGAGGGAGGCTAGAGAATAGGCTCTTGATCCATACTTATGCGTGATAATGTATGGTCCAATCTAGTTAGGGGAAAAATTTCCACGTTGGCTCCTTTCTAGAGTAGTGACATTCAGATTTAGTTACGAGATCACCTACATTAATGTCGCATAAGGATGATGAGGCAGGATGAAGCAATCACAACTTATTAGGAAAGCAAGTGGCATGCATTTAAGATGAACAAACGGTCCTCTAGGGAGACAAGATAATTTGGGATTAGATGGAATGAGATAAATAAAGATTTGGGTAATAGCACCAGTAATGTCGAGTTGAGCCATGGTGCTTCTAAGGGGAAACATTGATATGACCAAAAAGGTGGTCGTAGGAAGAGAAGATAGAAGGTACGATTGGATGAACCGAGATGGATGAGATAGGATGATGATGTCAAACATGGAGAGGGACTAGTCCATGAACAGACAAGTCTTGGAAAGAAGTCCCCCTAGCGTAGGAGGATAAATTGATGAAGATAAGAAGACAGACAAACAAGATGCACAAGGAGGGGAAGATGCTCCCCCAATGAAAGTGGTATGGATAAGGTAGTGGATGTTAAAGGGTATGGATGTCAAGAAGATGGTGTATCAAGGAGAATGATATTGATGAACAAGGGAGGGCCCTCGTCAAGAGGTTGATTGGATGGAGATGTGGTAAAGGGGATCATATGTGCTACAGATGAAGTGGTAGACAGAGAAGGAGACTCATCAAGGAGGTATTCTCACTCGATAAGATCGTGGATGATAGCCTAAAGATCCCTATAGTGCTCGTGTCATGACCCAGTGAGTACGATAGAAGGCACACATGTGATGAGAATTAAACCATGATGGCTTTGGTTGGCTCGAATCAAAGGGTCTGATGGGAGGAAGCGTAATGGTGGAAGTTTGTAGTAGATGTTGGAGGACCTCAACATAGGATTGATGCATACATCAAGAGGGGTCCGTGGGATGATACGGATGGCAAAGATGAAGGTGGATTATGTTGGGGTCTAGGTGGTCTAGAAGAAGAAGGTGTGGTGGATGGTTTAGGTTTTGATGATTGGATAATTGGAAGCATTTTTATGAAGGGGATGACCACTAGGAGAGAATCAAATTGTTTGGATTTGAATGGGTTGATTGGTCATGATAGAGGAAGGGGTCCTAAGATGGAGGATAGGGAATTGGTTATGATAGGAGGGATGTCGGTATTCTTATGAGGACGCTCAAGGATCATTGTGGGAGGATACGAAGGTCTTTAGATTTGGATTTTTAAGGAGTACCCTTGGCGGGGTTGATAATAATATCTATTGGGGGATCTGGAGATGGCGTGGTGGCTAGTGGCGGAAGAAACTTTTGCAAGATGGATTTTAAGGAGGATAAAGATTGGCTAGATGTGGGGATGTTTGGCTGAGTGGATGAAATAAGAGGGTCACCTATAGTGGATACTAGTTGAAGGGCTCTCTAATATTGCTTGAATGATGAAGGTGGCATAACAAAAGAAGGAGATAATGGGGATGTGGTCACGATAGTCGATGTTGTAGGTGTAGGCAGAAGCACAAAAAGGGGAATCAATACAGAATCCAAGTATGACACAAGAGGAAAAGGTGGAAGAGATGTGGATGGGGAAAGGGGTCGATGTATTTGTTTGAATAGGTTCGGGTGAGGGATACTGTAGGAGGAGGTGTAGATATAAAAGGGGTGTTTGGATCACGTGGTTGATAATGTCTATGTGATATAGTGTAGATGGTAGATGGATAGGGTTAGAAGAAGGACGAGTGCCAACCATTCTTATTTTAGATGTTCCAAGAGGCATATAGGTAGGTTGAGGAGATATGACAAACGTAAATGTGGATGTGGGAATAACAGATGTCAGGGCACTAGGTGTGGGTGAGATAAGTGAAGAGGTCATAATCGAGGAGATAGGTGGTAGAGATAGCAGAGTAGATACAATTTCGGATGATGCGGGCATGGGCAATGAAATTTGTTGTAATGATTTCAATGCAAGCATAGTGACATGTGTAGATGTAGAGGTAGGTGTGGCTAAGGTTGATGTAGATGTAACGAGAGTCGGATTGGATGTGGTTGTAAGAGAAGTAGTAGAAGTGAGGGTGGTAGACGTGAGGGAGGTCAACAAAGGGATTGTAGATGTGATAGATGTGGGAATAATGTTAGAAGGGGCCAAGGGCACAATACTTAGGATGGAAGTAGATGAAGAAATGGGTGAGAATGATGTGGAAAGAGGTGTCTGATGTATGGTGTTGATTGAGAAGGGGTTAAATTGATGTGATGTAGTAGATGAACTTGATGGTGGGGGATTGGGAAATGGCTACTAAAGATGTCATGTGATGAAGATGGGGTAGCTTGGGAGGATGTAGGAGTATGGTGATGAGTGGGATCATAATGAGATGATAGAGATGGGGCAAGAATGGGGAGGTCTAATATGACAGGCTCATTAGGGGTATCCCTCGGTGAGACAGGAGGAGTGATGTCATAAGATGGAGTAGGATTTGCTGACTGATACCTATGGAGAAGGAAGTCAAGGATGGGACTATCGTGAGGAATATCCATGAGAGAGGTGGATATGGTGATGTGGGATGACCCCGAAAGATCATGAGGTAAATGGGATAAAGGTGGTAATGGAGAGATAGGTGAGGACATGGGTAATGGAGACGAAGGTGGCGAGATACGAGGCACCAAAGACAAGGGTGATGGAGTATAAGGAAATGAGGATGAAGCTATGTCTATGGACTAATGTGGTTGAGAGATAGGACATCTATGATGAATATAGTCATAGATTGGGCTAGAGGAAGCTCTAGAAGGAACTGACGGTCTGGATGGGGTCATTGAGGATTGTTGAGAACTACTTGAGGAAAATTTTGGATCCATTTTTAAACATGAAAGCAAGCAAAAACAATTCATTTTTATGTTTTGATTAAGAAAGTGTGAAGAGGATGGATATGAGCAGACCTAGAAGATGACAAACTATGTTTGGTTTTAGGTAAGTTATGGCTGGGAAATGTCTGAAACGGTCTCTTGTTGGGTGATCAAATCCCAATCAGTGAATCCAGATGCAAGGATGTTTTGATGTGTTGATTGATATGTGAATTTTCAAGATGTGTGTGATAAGATGTGAGATGCAAAGTATTAAACCCCCTATTTAGACTATGTGCACAAGCATGATGTAAAAGGAAGGTTCTTTTTAAGCCTAAAACGAAATGTGATGTTCGATGAGTACATAAACAAGAAGGGAAAGTACGATGTAAAAAGAGCAAATAAGGAAAAGGAAAATACTTGGATAACGCTTTTCCTATTTGTCTACACTTCTCAAATGATGAGTGATCCAAAATTCAAACCAAGCAAGGCCTCACACTGCAGTGTTAGTGGAAAACAAGAAAAAGCAAGAGATAGAAAAGAAAGAAACCACCTAAATGGTGGTCCCACCGTGCGTGCAAGAATGCTGTCCAAAATTTCTCATTCGTTATCAATTAGAAAATCTAGTTACTAAAGAAACTAGTCAACTTAGAAGGATAGAGGGTTTATGTTACCTCAGATACTTGATCTTTGAATATCGGCGTTGGATGATGGATTACTAATGCAACAAGATCTACAAAACTGAAACAGATTGGATTAGATAGATAAATGTGGGGGTTTCTTGACTAAGTGGTTCCAAGCTTTTGAATTCCTTGGTGGATGTCAACCCCATTTTTTAGATGAAAGGATATAAAAGCAAAATCATGTAGAAAGCAATTGTCACTAAATCTAGAAATGACAAAAATGATCTAAAGTCTGGTTAGATGACAATAAGCTGCAAAATAAAATTTACTGGTTTGGGTCGACGGCGATCCAGACCGTGCATAGGAAGGTTGACGGAGACTTGGGAAGATGAATCTGAAACGTGATCAAACATGCAGTCCTACAAGTTCTAGAGCTTATCGAGAGGCCATCGAGGCTTGAGTATCTTTGGAATCCACTGCGCAGAAAGATTATGGAGGGATAGAAACCGAGAAAGGTTGATAGAAAGATTTCAAAAGGAGTATATGTTTGATAAGGTGTTCACAAGAGGAATAAACACAGAGTGGATGAGATGAGGGTGATTGTAAGATAGTAAGAGAGACTGCAGAATGCTCAAGCGAAAAGATAATACTGACGACAGGCGGTGGACGGTGACCAGGCGGGGTTGATGGTGATTTAACCATAATTTAGATGGGGCCAAGAAGAATTGGATAAATAAGGAATTCAGAGACGAGAGGGCTGAAGTAGAGGGTGTTAAGTGATGGTTGGATGCTTCTCGGACTGCAAAAGGTTAATATGCAAGAAAACAACAATAATATGATAAAAAGTTGATAGAGTGCTATAAAAGCAAGAAATATCATGAAGAGGGCCCGTGGGTGATGCAAAACGCATTATATGATGGATGGGACATTTGTGACTATTGTAGGAGGCATTGGAAGTCACGAAGAAGCCCTTTGTTGTTGTCTAATTGATTGATTGCCAAGTGATTTCCCGTGGTTGCATGTGGAATGAAAATAAATCAACATACTTATAGGGTAAACAACGACTAAACTGGGTCGCTATAGATTACGGGGAAAGTTTCCCTTATAGGCTTACTTTTTGATTTAAGGTGGGATTTGATGATTTTAAAGGATTGGCTGAATGCTTTAAAGCATATTGGTAGGATTAGATGACTTGGGGATGAATCCAAGGTAGTTAGGGCATAAAAATAGATGGGATGAAATCTAGAAAAGTAAGGGGATGGGTTTAGGATAAAAGCATCCTAAATAGCAAGTTAGTTGGGGAAATGGATGAGGGTATTAATTAATTAATAAGAATTAATGTGGATGGGATAGTTGGGCATGTAGAATGATTAATTAATTAATGTAGCTTAATTAATTAATAAGGGTTGGATGGGCAATTAATTAGATAAGGGAATGATTAAATTAAAACATGTGCACTGCAGGCGAATGAGGGATAAATACTAATTTTAGGTGTCTACATATACGTATGTGCATGCATTTCCTTTAACTAGTAATTTGTATTTACTAAATTAAAGAGGGGAAAATGTCAACATTGAATTTTGGTATTTTGGTACTTGATGTTGTTAGTTTTAGATTGCACTCCTTATATGACTTGTGCACATAAATAGAGATAAAATACACCATCCTAAGCTATCCTAAGACTTGCAATCTTTTATTATGTTATTCATACACCTACAACAACACTATTGTTAGTCAAAACCCCCTTATATCTCTTGTGTAAGAATTTTACTCCGTTATAAAGATTTTCTCCCTCACTAGAGGAAATTGTTCAATAGGGACATGATCTACTAGTAGATCATTTCCTTTTAGTCGATCTATCAAGGCCCTCCTACTTTAGCAAAGTGTTCTAATGTGTATCTATATTCCCCATCCTAGGTTGACTTTAATGCAAAATATCTCCCAGTGGAGTCATATTAATACAAATTAAACCGACTCATTTACTCACTTGGAAACTCAATCACTACTTTGACTATTACAAGGCACATACTTAGTTTCCATCTCCAATCTCATGAAAATTTACAATAATCTTCCTTATTTCAAGAGAATATATTAACAACCCCCTGTGTAGGTTTGAAGCACTCTAAATCTAGCTAAGAGCAATTAAATCAAAGTCAAGAGTATCTCAAGCCAAGTTAAAGCAAATATTTTAAAGTATCAAGGGCTATATTCTAGTTGCATAATTTTAGTTGCATCATCATAAATACACTATCAATGGGAGGAAAACTATATGGGTTTTAAGCCTCTTCAAATTAGCACTACATAGGTGGTGGGAGGGTTCCTCAACCCAAATAGTTGACCCCTTTTTACCAGCCTTTCTAAGAGAGATATGGTTTTAAGAGAAAATCATTGTTTATGGGGACATTTGTTCACATCTAGAGAGATCATGAGTGAAAAGGTGCAAATCAGACGAGAGATGAAAGTGTAGAAATTGAAACCAAAATGCAAAAAATAAGCTGGACGAATTTGTGAAACTCAAGACATGTTCTATTGGGTGATTTGTTTCCTCCTTAGTGATTTTTTCTAGAGGTAGATTTCAGTTATAGTTTCAGAGACGAAGCAATTGAATCACTTCTATAAGAAACACTAACATGGTAAAAAAGCATTCGAGTAGAAAATAATATTATTCGATAACATTGTAAGGATCCTTCATGAGAAGGGTTTTAGAGGATGATAGGGAACATCAAGAAGGTAAAAATGTCTTTTGGTTTTAACTTCAAGATCTAGAGAAAGGAAGCTATATCCCCATAATAAGGCAAAATGTAATAAACATCAAATCCTTAGATGATAACCCCCTTAGCCCTATCGGGTTAAACCCCAAGGGGTATAAGAAAGAAAAACAAGAACGACTTGGTAGATTGTGTACCTATAATAGAACCCTCCCTATCCTTATGGTATATATGTATTTTGGTATGGGGTCTAGGCCCCGCCCTCTCCTTTAGGGTTGGAGTCGGAAAGGGCCCCTCCCTTCCCTCTCTATAGATTCTATCGGGCCTCGTATTGGAGAGTCTCCTTAGAGTTCGAGTTAAGAGGGGTATGCCTTGGTGGCTAACCCCCTCAATGTTTGAGGAGGCCCCCGGATGAAGGCCCTAGAATCTATCTCTCCATTATGTATAGGTGAAGGAATATTCAATATTTATTATTGATCGGAGCGACGCTATATTATACCACTTGTTTTTTAGTAGTTGGATCTCCCAGTTTTTGGAATGCCCCAAATTCCACTTGGGCATCCAAATCGGGGTCAATACCAGCGAAAACATCTCTGAATAGGGTTCTAGCACCATGCCAAATGTGTCCAAAAAAGAAAAGAAGAGCAAATGTAGCATGTCCAAAAGTAATTCCCAGTGGAGGCAACCAATCATGAGAAATGAATTGAGCCTCCCCCTCTCTCCCAACTATAGAGAGGGGGAGCCCTCTCTATAGTTGGGGGTCATCTTATAGATATAGAAGATGATCCTCTAGATGACGATTCTTTACTTGGCTTTCCCCCTCTATATTAATTCAATGCACCCCTCCCCATATTCCTATCTATATGGCTGCTGGGATCAAAGCCCCTCTAGGATATGAACTATATGGCAACTGCATCAGTCATATCACGTATATAATAAATGGAAAATACATATCATTACCATCTTGTTCTCTATTTTCACATCCATATTAGTTTAGAAACTCATATGAAACTAAGTGTACTCATCGTCTTTTCAATTTTTATATTTAACACTTGCCCTAATTAGTTGTAACTTCTCAATCATTTGTTGCATGTTTAGATGTATGTGTAAATATTTTATTTATAAGATGAATGTGCATCATTTCTATAATTCAATCCTAAGTTAGATATACAACATAGTGCTCAAGGCCTTACTATTTTCAAATTCAGGTTAAATATTTTGAAGCATGTTATTCTCGGTGACCATGTTTTCTTCCTCACGAGCTCTGCAAACCTTGCTCATTTTTCCACAATTCTACACAAATCTCTAGGAAATTAATTTGCTTCCTTTGAACATTATTTCTTCAACAACACCTTACAAACATGAAATAAAAATGGGGGATGTTTAGAGGGCTAGTTGTTATCCCTTCATTATTATATGATCCCTTAATGGGAACACCTAGATTTGAAGACAACAAATCAAGTATAATGTAGTTTAGCAAACAGTCTAGTGTTATGCAACTATCCAACCCTTATCCCTTTCAACAATCTAATCAATACTACTGATAAATGCTAGATGTTTTTCACATTTCTTTAAATTATTGAATGTTACCATGAATGCTTTTAATTATTTTTGGCGCTTGAGGATGGTTTTATAAATATGATTTCTTGCTTGTGTATGATTTTCCTAAACATGATAATGCACCTATATATTTATAGACTATATGAATCCAAAATTAGGACCTTAGTGGTCTTCATGTTGAGACATAATAACTAAGAAACTATGAAAAATAAGGGACAAACTATGACAGACACAAAATAAGGGTCAAAGGACCACACAAAAAAAACCGCCAAAAAATAAATAAAATATGGAGAAGAGAGGAAATATGAGAGGAGAGAAACAAATGAGACAAAGTTGAAAATGTAAGAGAATAGAGTAATACAAGGAAGAATAGAGGGAAGCATGTGAGAAGAGGACAAAAAAACACGAGAACACGCGTTAATAAGAACTTAAAATGAATTGATCATCGATAAACACACAAGTACAATAACAACTCAAAATTATAACAAATAACTAATCCCTTACCAAAATTGGATGTATTTAGTTCAAATAAATTCAGCGCAATTTTTTCAAATAATCATATTTCTCTTATTAGCTATTATCTCCTATACCATATTATACCTTTTAACAAGTCAAATAATATCTTAGTTTTAACCAGTTTAAAAGCTTAAAATAACATATTATATCAACAATTTTGTATTTTAGAACTTAAAAATTATGAATTTTAAGTCCTCATAAAAGAATATTCCTTTTAATTAAGTAATGTTACTTTTTTAAATTTATCCATTGATACTTGAAAAGACTTTGAATGTATATAAATAATTATGATGTAAGATACAACATAGCATTTCTAAACAATTTATTACAACATGACATATCAATTCATAATATTAAAAATAATTTTTTTATTAAATGATAAATATATTTTCCAATTAAATTAATTAATTGTATTTGGTATTTAAGCATAATGTTAGATGAAGAGGTTGTCGGGACGTGACATATTTATTTTAATGAAATAATTGACAATATAATATTGTACTAATTTTTTTAATACAAAATATATTCCAAATTATATGCACATGATGGAAAGTTGCAAAAGCTATGGAATGAGGCTAAAGAACCTCAAAGCTTTGCTAACTCATCCATGCACCATGAAATAAGAGCTAAACAAGAGTTAAATAACATGAAAGCATTATAACTTTGACAAAAACATCAAAAACTAACATGATAAAGCTACTCTCTACTCTTTAGATCACTAATTAATCATTAAACCTAAGAATATCAACTTAGCAATCAAAGGGTGATTAGTTGTTTATGGTTCTCAAGCTTTCAAGAATGGAGTCTAACCATTAATGGCTTGAGGCCAATGGTTCTCTCCATATTACTCAAAACTTGGTTTAAGGATGCAAATGGAGGTGTTAGCTAAAAATGGAGGAAGGAAAGCTTTAAGTCAAATGTCTAATTAGCTTAAAGCTAATACAAATGAGATCCAAGCTTTCTTAGGCTTGTTTTGGTTTTGTGTTATGTAAAGTTGTCATTTGAATGGCGAGGCTTAGCCTTGTATTTATAGTTTCGTTTGGAAGAATTTAGAATTTGGGTGCATGTGGGACTAAAGTCTAAAAAGCACTTTAGGATTAGATTAGGATAAACATGCTTTAGGCTTAGTTAAGCTTGGTTTAGACTAGTTAACTATGGTTTAGGATAGTTAAACTTGATTAGCAAGTGATTAGAGACTCATTGAGAGTTGGGAGGGGTCGATTAACCGTTTGTGGTGATAGATAGCCTAGGAAGCACTGTAGAAGTGATCTAGAGAGAACTAGGAGGTTTTGAATGGTCGAAAGGAGGAATGTTTAGCTAATAAGAGAGATATTAGCCAAATAAGTTTAATATGTGAAGCATACGACCGAAAGAGTGTCGTGAATGGGCATTCGATAATGGAGCGAAGAATAGGGAATTAACGAAGTGTCGTTAATTGAATGGATTGGATGAAATGCTAAGTGTAAGCATACTTTAGGTGTCTACATTTGCCCCTCTTTGAGGTGGCATAAGTAAAGTCACTTCAAAGAAATTAGACAAGCATAAACAAGTAGAACATTTTGAAGGGATAGAAGAAAAATGAGTAGAATGGAGGATGCCCCCTCGATTGTCGATGGGGTGATAGAAGAACTCGATTGACGATCGAAAAGATGACAAAAAGAGAACAGAAGAAAGAATAGTGTGGAGAAGAAGAAAAGGGGATATAGAAGAAAAGGATTATGAAGAAGGGGAATGAGCCAACATCCATCTACTGCCTTTTAAACAACTTTATTTTTCATCATATTGCTAAAACCTTCATCATAAGTCCTTATTAAAAAGAATGAACAAAAGTGTAGTATGACATGAAAAGCCATATATGAAAAAATGTCCATTGTTAAAAACACCAACTCCATGCAACATACAAAATGAAATGCAATACGAGAAAGTAAAAGATTCCTAACTTCATGCAACATACAAAATGCAATGCAATACGAGAAAGTAAACAAGCCAAACGAACAGAGAAACATAATGTAATGTTTTTGTTATCGAGCTTCAATTCCAACCTATTTGAATTAACGACAAGGGTTGATGATGGTTCCCCAAGCAAGGGGAATAATGGAGGACACTTTGGTTGGATAATAAAACAATGTGCACTACTGGCTTGATACCCGTGCAACTCGTTGTGACCCTGAGTATAGACGAAGTAAGTAGCCTAGCTTTTGTTGATGGAGGTAGATCAAGATGATCCATGAGTCGCACACATGAACAAGTGAGAACCAAAGAGCGACGTTTTGTAGGATGATTTTCAATTTTTAGAAGTTTTCTTAAACATATTTGAATGTTTTGATTTTTCTAACATATTTGAATGTTTTGATGATTTTTCTAACATATTTGAATGTTTTTGTGATTTTTCTAACATATTTGAATGTTTTTATTTTTCTAACATATTTGAATGTTTTTTATTTTTCTAACATATTTGAATGTTTTTGTGATTTTTGAAATTTTTCTGAAACTATGTACAAGAAGATGAGGAAGCATGGATGCCCCTAGCAATAGATGGGATGTACAAGGGCATAAGGCCACGTGTGTATGAGAAAGGTGAAGATGTAAAAATTCCCCAATGATTAGGTGGGATTATTCAAAGGTAAACTCTTCACGGGTAGAAGCGGGACCCAAGGCCATTATGGATAGGTTCAACATAATGATGAACGTAAACCAATGAAGTCTTTGGGAAGAAGCAAGATTCCCCTAGCGTAAGTTGGCCTAAAAGCACATGATAGAAAGGAAGGAGGGCATTATTTTTGTGAAAGGTGACAAAGGTGTTCGAAAACATGGAAAAAAGTAATCTTATACTCATGGATGTTCTAAAAAAGTAGAAGAACGATATGAATTATATCAATGTAGCTTTGAAGCCTCGCGATGAAGAAGTGATTATCCAAAGGCACAAATCATGAGACGAGATATGGACTAAAGTAAGAGTTTGAACAAGGTCCAAAAAAGACACTTGGTAACATACTAAACCTACTTACTCATAGAGATCCAATGTGTGCACGTGGAATTTAATTACCTCTTGAATGAAGATTTAATAGAAAAAAAGTGAAGACACCCCTAGCCAATGTGTAGGAATGATTTATTTTGAAAGGCGATTTTGTGAATGAAGGGTGGAAGGATAGTCATACATTGCTCATTTGCTTTAGTCGGATGTCTATAGCCCCGATGAAGATGCATTTGATTCTAATTGCAACATTGCTCTCTGCTTGCGTCAGCGCCTATAGCCCCGATAAAGATTATTGGAAATACCCCAAGAGAGAGTGATATATCAATTTCTTTTGCTTTGTAGGTTTTAGCTTTTGATTTTTGATTGATTTTGATTCTTTTTCTTTTTGAAAACTTATTTCAGCTCTCTTGTTTGACAAGGGGTTAAGAACCATAGATGGCTTGATGGAAGGAGGTGGAAGTGATTGTGATGACAAAATTGGCTAGTGTCAACAAATATGTCCAAAAGTTCTTCACAACAAGTTTATTAAAAGTTAATTGTGATAGGATCTCTAAGAGGTCAGTTGTTCTTTAATTTACTAAGGTGATGAAAGAACAGGGTTAAATAGATACCATAGAGATAAATGTCACAAAATGCATGTGAAAATGCTAACCAAAATATCACCGAAGGGATGAAAATGGTATGAAGAATTGCAAAGGAAGAGAAAGAAAGGGAAGAAAGAACATCCATGTGTATGCAAATACCTGATTGTAATGTTTGACCTTTGTACCTTTGATTTTCCTTGTGTTTTCTCAATGTTTTTTTGTATTTTTGAATTGTTTTGATTTTTAGATTTTTGATAATTTTAGGAGGTTGGGCCTTAAAAAGTCACTCCATGTGGTAAGATCCAACAACGATGTCTACAACTTCCTTGATAAGAGAGACTAGGCATGTTTACTTATCAAAGTCATGTCATCCCCAATCTTGATGATTGTGGTGAGCTCATACTCAAAAAATGACTATGATTTATCTTGAAACAAGGATTTATTATGCGGGAGATTGAGTTCCCTATCCTAGGCTTATGCACTTTATGCCATACTTGATGGTTGCGTTGGTGTGCATTCTTTAGTCACGTTTGTTTTATAATTTTGAGATTGTTCAAGTTGTTGGGGGATTTTGAGCTCTTGGAAGTTTTGATCTTAGCTTGATAATGAACCTGTTTGGGTTTCTTATAATTTGATGCATGACTTTTCTGATCTCAAGAAGGAGAAGAAAGAGAACGTTTATGATTGATGGTAGGAATGAGAGAAATGATGGTGGGCTTGCCCGGTCATTGGTATAAGGATGATGTGATGGACAAATAGGATATGGTCCAAGAATTGAAGAGGATGGACTACTAGGAGGTGAGCCACTAATAGAAGATGATGAAGGGCTACTAGGATATGGCCCTAAGATGGAAGAAATTGGGCTATGAGGACATGGCCCAAGAATAGAAGAAGATGACGAAGGGCTGCTAGGGTATGGCCCAAGTATAGATGAGGAGGGACTACGGGAGGGGTCCCATAGATAGAAGAGGATGAAGGGATACTAGGATGTGGCCCAAGAATAAAAGATAATAGGATACTAAGAGGTGACCACAAGTAGAAAATGGAGGACTACCTGGGGGTGGCTCAAGAATAGAAGAAGACAATGGGCTACTCAACGGTGACCCTAGGAGAGATTTTGATTGAGGAATGGTGATACATAATGAATGATTGGGTAATGAGAAGATAGGCCATGAATCAATTCTAGACCCTGACATCTCATCATGCTCGAAGAAGAAGGTGAAGATGGAATGCTTTAGTAGAAGAGACAAGTTCCATGACCTTAGGCTTTTCATCTATGTTCTGATAAAAGGAATCAACTTCTTTTCCCAATACGTGAGTGTATCGAGTTCTAGAAAGAATCCTTATTTACAATCCTCTAGAGGGATATCTTCATGTACTTTGATTGCTTCTTCATTCTAGGAGAAATCAATCAGTAGAGGTTGTTATTCTTCAACTATGGGAGGTTATTTAGAGGAAGCAGATTCGACAAGAGGGGAAGATTGATTATCAAATGGGCTCCATGTAGACCCATTTGATAATTCAACTTTTTTGGCATATCCCCATCCTTCACAAATTATTCAATCCATGGGTATTAATACACCCATCCGACACCTTTTTTTAAAAATGGAATCTTTATCTCACCCACCATGTCAATCATGCTCCCCACTCCATCTAATAATTCAAGCCATGGTCCCCACGTGATCACATCATATCCCTAACTCAAGTTACTTTACTTTACTCAACCCGGTTACTTGTTAACCTCAAATCTAACCTCACATCTAAGTTATAAATATGGGTTTTTCCCCATATTTCAAGGGATGGAAGAAGAAAGGATCAAAGACCCGAGAGATACAGAAGAAAAGAGAAGAGAAGAAAGAGCTTAATTAAGTTCTGCCAGTTTAAGGAAGAAACCTTTGCCATGGTTCATTATCTTGCCATCTTGATGCCCGGTTCATCTCCATAACAGAGCACAAGCTAAGTTCCCTTGTCATTTTAGTTACTTTTCATTTTATATTCCATTACTATTGTTCATGATCTATTATTATCTTGTCTGACATGGGGTTGACATCCTCCAAGGGAGTTAAAATCCTCTTGGAACCGGCACTGTCTGGGAAACCCCGCATATTATGATCTAATCTTATCTATTTCAGTTTTGTAGATCTAGCTTCTTTATATCATACATCTATCTTATTTGCACCCGTATCATCCATCATCATCTCCAAGGTACTAAGCCCTTATATACTGATGTTGTTTAGTGTTTCTTGATTACTCGTACACTCATCTGGAGAGAAGCGGAAATGTAGATCAACATTTGGCACACCTCGGTGGGACCAGATCCTAGATCTGGTCATTTTGTTTGTTATTTTACTCATCTTGTCTAACTTGCTTGTTTGCATGGTCTTAATATTCGTTGATCTCAGTGTAGCACAATCCATCATTTAAGTCACCAGAGGTACGTGCTCTTTATTTTCTATTTACCCGCATGGGAAATGAATCCAGAAATTGACCTTATGACTTGATGTTTGTTTTTGAACTTGGTTTTGCATTAAATATCATAAATATCACAATTAATCGTCATTAAAAGATTAGTATTTGGAGGATAAAAATTTATATCTGGTTTAATATTGATTAATTTTGTAGCTCATTCCATCTATCTGGCTTATGATATTGTCATTGTTTTATTTGGATGATCGTTAATATACAATCTCATTTATATTATTTTATATAAAAATATTAACCTTCATTATAAGCAAATAATAATAATAAAAAAGTTAATTAAAAACATTATGAAATAACATTGAATTAAGTTATAATAAAAAAAAAAAAAAATATAAAAAAAATGAAAGAAATTAGAATTAAATTATAAAAAAATGCCATTCAATATTGAAATGTAATCCACATCCATGGAATGTCAACACCATAGTTAATTGTATATGTCCCATTTAGTTCTCTTTTTCATGTGATTCACTTTATGTCATCACACATGTAAAAAGTTTGTGTCCATGTGTGGTATGACCCACCAATTTTAATTCACTCATCCTTTAGGTAGGTTTTCTATCATTTTATTAGTTGGTTTTTCTATCATTTTATTAGTTGGGCTTTTATTAGTCATGTCATTTTATTAGTTGGGCTTTTATTAGTCATGTCATTTTATTAGTTGGGCTTTTATTAGTCATGTCATTTTATTAGTTGGGCTTTTATAGTCATATCATTTTATTAGTTGAGCTTTTATAAGTCATATCACTTCATTAGTTTAGCTTTTATATAAGCTATTATTTCATTAATCTAATTTATCTTTTCGACTTAATTGCTTCCTTTATATTATTTTATAGTCTATCGTTTAATTTTTCATCGCTTATTTACTCGAATGAAATAGGAACATTAAACTACAATTTTGTTAATTAATTAGATTAATTAATTATTTTATTTTTATTTATTTACGATGACACCATTTGTAAAATTTATAAAGTCATTTTTTTAACTACCTTAACTAATAGCATTTATTATCTTCTTGCAGGATAATGTCTATAACCTCACGACAACAAACATTACGTTGTCAAAGACCAATGTTTAAATCAAACACACCACACAAAATACTTTTACCGACCTTATCTGCAAACATAGATGGTGCCATTTTAGGTTACTCGGGCGTTCCTGGCCACTGATTGTCACCTCCAAGTACGCCATCATCACATGCGATCAAATAAAAAAAAAAACATTATCCAGATCCCTCTTTCCAGTCGTGAATGGTGCACTTTTAAGGTCACTAGATGTTTCGGGTCCGTGATTAATACCTCTAAACACGTGCAATCAAATAACACCGATAAGTGATTCTCCAGGTATTCCTCATTTTTCTCTATTTTCTCTTTTTTGCATTGAATTTTCCCTTTTCTGAGTGATTGTCCACATCGAATGTCACATTTCATTTTGGATTAAAAGGAACCTTTCTTTTCTACATCCTGCTTGATCACATAGCTTAAGTAAAGGATTTAACTCTCTGCATTTCACTTATCACACACTGCCTGAGACTGCACAAACATAATTAACACATCAAAACATTCCTCTCACCTGGTTAACTGATTGGGACTTAAACACCCAACAGAAACCATCTAGACATCTCCCAATCCATAACTACCTGAAACCAACCTTAGACTCCTTTAGGCACCTTCATTACTTACTTTTCTTTTTTGTTCACATCCTCTAAATTAATCATGATGATAAAAATATTCTGCTTGATTTGTTTGTCAACAACATACATAAACAGATGTTTCTCTATTTCACACCTATTGTCGCTCTCTCTCAAATCGAGACAAAACAAACAATCTACTCTATCCAATAAAGTTACTTCTTTTGATGATCTCACCCAACAAGATTCTAAACTCAAAACCACGCCTTCAGTCACTCAATCTCTCCAGTCTCCATGGTCTCACCTCATGAGAACCATGTCATACAAAATTCTCCCCACCTTGACACCAACCCTCATATCCCTCATCAAGCCAGTCTTCCTAAATCGATCGCACCACCATCTCCGCTCCTCTAGATACACTCAAATCTCCTCCTAACCCCATATATGACTTCTTACTCCAAAAATCTCCTATAATCTCTCAATCCTCCCAATCTCCAAAATTGGTGGATCACATTCCACCCACATCCCATTTTGACAATTCCATTAATAGGCCTGTCCAACCATCTCAAATTCTTAACACACATATCCCCACTTATACCGTCATCATGCCCTATTGCTCAACATCATGCCCCTATCAACACAACAATCATACAACCAACCTATGACACATGTTAGTCCTTACCAAGTAGCTCCCCAAACACCTACATATCCACAAATTAATCAATTGTCTTATCAAACCATTTCACAAACATCCTATCCACAAACTTATCAACCACCTTATCAGATGCTTCCCCAACTACCCACACACCCACAAACACATCATTCACCTTATCAAACTACTTTTCAAACCACACAACCAATCCAATCTCAACCTTATAACACCTCGAGTGATTCAATTCATGCCTTAATGAATCGGGTTAGCAGTTTAGAAACCCTTACCGTACCACCCAAGAACACCTTATCCTATGAACAAATTTGTAATGAACCCGATTCATCCATCGGTTCCAATCAAACCCTACCCTCCTCATTGGAAACTTCCTGCATTTAATAAGTTTCAACAATAAAGAAGATCCCCAACAACATCTCCTCACATTTAAACATGCATGTTGTCTTATTGTGCATGATCATGATCTACTTCTTCACACTTTCCCCATGTCTTTGTTCTGGTCTCGGGTTGGATTGGTACAACAGTATCCCACGTGACATTCCTTATTCTCTTTCACTCAACTTGCACAAGTTGTTCTTAGAACACTTTTCTATCAATATCACACATGCAAAACCACTATCACTGATCTATATACCATTCGACAAGTATGAAAACGAGCCCATCACCAACTTCATCACATGATGGCATGATGTTATAAACCAACTATCCTTCACTATCCCACAAACCGAACTCATCAACTTATTCTCACATTTCATGTGCCAAACATATATCATCCACTTTGCAGATCCAATCATTCAAACCTTTGATGAAGCTTTCACAATGGCTCGCAAGCTCAAAACCCGTGCCATTGAGCAAGGTCATCTTAAACTAAGTTCAATTAAATCAAAAATTGAATCCACTAAACCATTCACACATAATGAAAAGTTCAAGGCTACGGCCAACACTGTGGTCATTGAACCCTCATCCCCATCTACATCAAGCACATGGTCTCAACAAATGATCTCCTCAATCAACAACCAACTACACTCCTTTAGGAGAATCATATAGTTTATGTATTTGATAAGTTGATGAGCGTAAACTCCATCCAACTTCCTCCCATATGACGACAACTCGCAAGCCAAGCCTATTTGGTATCACGAGGCCCACTTTTGTAAATATCATCGAGTCAAAGGTCATGACATTGAGAGATGTCATTCCTTCAAAGATCGTGTCCAACAACTTGTAAATCAAGGGGATATCCAAATTGATACCTCCACTGCACAAACTAATCAACCACCAACAAATCACGTCACCCCCTTTACATCTCAACTATCAAACGCTTGTATGGTTGACACTATCAATCAAGATCCCATCTTATCACCAACTCCACATGTTCCCACAAGTGGACATTATTCCCACCTCTTATTTAGAACCTGTCACACCTACATCAACTTTCACTACTTGTCCTGAACCTACACCTTCTCCTATCCTTATCACATCCACATCAAATTCAACTATATCATCCATTTCGCCACTTCAAATACACCCCAATCTACCACATTAGATTCATCCTTAGCACTTATTTCAGCCCCACTCATATCCACACATATCCCTACATCTCTCCCATCTATTTCTTCACCCACATCTGCCTCAAATACACACCTATTACTACACCTACATTACTCACAACCATCCCAACTAAACTCAGTTCTACAACATGCACCCTTGCAACCCCATCTTCAACATCAACCCCTTTAGCAAACATATCATTCTTACCCCTTGAAACATTTATGAAACAACCAGTCCCTTCTACTTCTACATCTAAAAATGCTCCTGCATTTGCTGCATTACCCATACCCATAAGGTCTACTCCATCGGTTATCACATCACTCACATCTCCACATATTCCAAAAATGCCTACATCTTTATCTATGCCAAAACCCCTATACCTATCATATCAAAAAGTCCACCTATCTACCTTGACATCTTTACCTATATCTTCGCCCATGGCCACATCACCCAGTCTACCCCAATACTCTTTACCTAATCCTTCTATCACACCAACCAATCCTCTCGATCTGTAACCCTATCAAATATACCCCTTGAATCACCTACTGAACCAACACATCCACCTAAATCAAATAAATATGGTTTACCTTCTCCCTCTACAAAATCATCTCTTTCCATGCCAAAACCGAAACAATCCACATCTCACATAGATATCATTAATCACATCATACAAACACCTATCTCTTCATTAACATCTTCATCTTGTTTTAGGACATTTTCTCCATTAATAACCACACCACCACTATCAGATCCTCCGGTTGAAATTATTAATCATTCCTGCTAGAGGTAAATCTTCTGGTTGAAGTCTAAGGCTGGGGAAAACATCCCATAGTCCCCTATGCATCCTCGGAAACATTCAAGTTTTCCCTCTTCTCAACAATCCAATGCCACAACATCCATGTTAGGATCATTTTTCCATCTATGACATCTTGCAATAATCAATCCACATCCAAACAATACCATCCTTCAACCAAATTTGATTTGTCCTCCAAAACATGAAATTCACACATCCAATCTACATCCACATTTTCTCCTAACTCCAAGCTGAGACATCCTATCAAAACCCACAAGAGTTACCTTCCCCATGACACTTCAATGGGGTCATACATAGATATATTTTGACATTTAACTCAAACATCTGCCATCAAACTTCCTCCTATTAAAGCCTTTAATCCCTATGGTCCCAAGCCATCATGGTTCAATCCTAATTGTAGTTGCAGCTTATATCATCGCCCGTGTCATGACATCGAACATTGTAAGGCCTTTTGGTCAATCGTCCACAACCTTATTGAGAAAGATGATTTCCTCATTCAGGGAAAGTTCCTTCTCCATCTACCTTGAATCCAATCCATATCCCATCTGTCGGATCTCCCATGATCCTCCATCCACATCATCCCTTAATATCCATCCAGCCCATGTCATTCCTCCTAAGGAATGCCCTCCATTGTTCATCAATGCCGCTTATCTTACTAAGCACACTTGTGGTCTCCAATCATTTACCCCATCCAAATCTAAAACAATCTCATCTAAACTCTTTCGACATCCTTTACCTCCTTCACATTTAACTCATTGGGGAACAACCTTCCCTCACCCTTGAGCACATCATCATACAAATCCCTTTGTTACTAGGGGACTTTGCTCTTTGACATTGTTTTGTCTACCTTCTTCACATCCATCCAATCTAAATTAATTATATCCAAATCCTCATCTCATTCTAAGTCCTCCTTTGAGGCCATATTTATGTCTCTCCTTTGGGGATCCTTTTCATCAAAGTCCACCTTTGAGGCCATATTTTGTCTCTCCATCGAGGGACCTTTTTTCCAAGTTGGCTATATTTTGTCTCTTTTGGGACACCATTTATTTCATAAGTCCTCCTTTGAGGCCATATTTGTCTCTTTTGGGGTATCACCCTCCTTTGAGGCCATGTTTTTCTCCAAGGGACCCTTTTTCCAAAGTCCACCTTTGTGGCTATATTTTGTCTCTTTTGGGGTCCACCATTATATGTGTGTCTCTTTTGGGACACCGTTTATTTCATCAAGCCCTCCTTTGAGGCCATGATTGTCCTTCTATGTTTATGTCTCTCTTGGGGCATCATCATTTATTTTCATCTAAATCCACCATTGTGGTCATATGTTTGTTTCCTTCAGGACATAGTTTTTTTCCTTGCTTGGCTATCATCTCATCTTATTGCAACTACACTGTCTTCCCTCTCGTGGTGGTAAACCAGAGATGGAACCTCTTAATGCATTGCACTTGTGACTAGTCTACTGTTAGCATATCTACCAATGAGAACTTAGTTACATCCTTAGATTGTTTTGCCATCTTTAGCCCCTTCCATTTGTCATTGTAATAATCTGAATTATGTGGTCCACCTTCACTACTTTGATGTGATCCCGTAACCATTACATCCATCACCTTCTCATTCTCCTATTGCAGCCATGTGAAGGGTCCAGGGTGTCTCTTGTACATTCCTTATCCCCTCTTAAGTGGTTTACTTAGCTATTCCCAGCTCTCCCCCATGTGAAACTCAAATTCAATGTATGTAAAAGGAAAAATCAAAGTTATCAAAAAATAGATCGATCCTCAAGGACATTGTTCATGCAAAAAAAAAAAAAAAAAAAAGTATAAAAATCAAAATCCAAGAAAAATCAAAAGAAATAGACCGATCCCTTGAAGGATGGCTATCATATTATTCTTTGCCATCCATATTATGTATAAAGTAGACCATACCCTCAAGGATGGCTACTATGTTATTATGGCATCTGGAAGGTTTTCCACATTGATCAACCTTCTTTTATCAACATTTTCGAAAGCTTCCCACATTGATCAACTTTCTGCTATTGTTCTTTCCCTTTCCTAGAGCTGGGGCATAGACTTAAGGAACACCACCTTTGGAGATCCCTCTTCCCACATACAAGTCACATCTTTGATCCCTTTGTCATGTCAACATTAGGATTATGAGCATCTTTCATCCATATTTCCCTCATGATCTTTTGGTATAACTAACTATCGTTGGTTATGTGTTAACACCTATTGGCTACAAGTGCAATGCCTGAGTGGTAACCTTTCTTGTTTATCTCTAATCTAGTTTCAAAACATAGTTTCCTATACGCCCTTGCTACAACTATGTTCCATTCATCTCATCCAAATCATCTTTTATAAAAATCACATCAAATTTCACACTATGAATTTTATATCTATCCATCATCTCCATGAATGTGTTTGCAAATACACTTTTTGGTTTGTGAATTCTACTTGATCACCATTGTAGTTTACAAATCCTACTTGAGGATCCTTCTCAAGGCAAGTTCATTATCCTTGTAGCTCCTTATCTCTCAACATGTTCAACACCATCTTTGATCCATTTCTCCTCGCTCTCCATGTCCACTCATCACCATTTGTCTCCACATCATCCTTCTCACCTTTTTGTCCCCTTGCACGATGCCAGATATCTTACTTGTCTTTCCTCTTGAGTTTCTCTTTTACTCTTCCACTTTTAGTTTGACAATCTTGCTTAACCATCCATATAGCCTAGAGAACCTTAGTTAAGGTATATCTTCTTCCTTGGATCCTCCCATGTAGAAGCTTCTCCACCATTTCCTCTTTCAATAGATGACAATCACCACCACAAACGTCTTTCCACTCTCCTTTTCCACTTAACACTCTTGCATCATCACTACCACCACGTGGGCATCCCAGTTAAGGATTTCCCTTACACTCTCCATCTATGTTGCATATGTTCCTCCATCCACTCATGTCACACTCCTTTGTTTCTTTGTTATCACTTTAATATCACCTCCTTTCATCTCTTGTTCCATTTTGGTATACACTGCTCAATCTTTTCATCATTCTTCTTCTTCTTCGGTTTGGTGATCCTACTTAACCATCTCCATCGCAGGGAAATCTTACTTAAGAGTTTCTCTTAAGAATGGTTTCATCTCGATCCTTCCATCTCCCATCATCTCTTCCTCATCTTCTATCTCCCACCTCTCATCATACTCATCCATTCCAACCAACCCTTCCACACATGCATCCAATACAATGTTGTCTTTCTCCTTCCATATTGTCACTACCGGTTTGGTGATCTTACTTAAATCCTCCTATGACATGGCGATCTTACTTAAGAGTCCCTCTTAAGCATGATTTTTCATCCTGCACTCCCCCACTACCCCACATTCTCTCCATCTACATTTTCTCATCATTCCCCATCATCACATCCTCTCACCTCCTCTTCCATTCACGCAAACACCACTTCTACTGGTCCCTTTTTCATCTCCATCATCCGTCATTGGGTAATCTTACTTAACCATTGCTTCTCCATTCATTTCGTGTCTTGTTTCTTCATTTCTCTCTCATTCATTCTCATCCACTACATCCTCTCCTCATCTTCATCTTCCTACACATCATTATCCCTCCTTTCTTTACTCTTTCCACTCCATCTTCTAGAGTTCTCCCACATATCTACTCCCATGTTTACCCATCATTGTCATTGATCTTCCACATTCTTTCATCATCATCTTTTGTTTCACGCTAGTAATTATCAGTGGACTTCTCCTAAAAATCACTCATCCCCATTCTCGCATGCCTAAATCCTTTTCTTTGACCTCCTCCATTCTATCTTCATTCCTTCCTTCCTCTATGTCCTCTGATCATTATCGAGGACTTCTCCTAACATCCCTTCATTGGCATTCCCCTCCCATTCTTTGTTTACTTTTTGCCTTGTCTCATCTTTTGTCCCATCTTTTCCTATTGATCATTATCGATGGATTTCTCCTAACATCCATTCACTGGCATTGCCTTTCCTATCCCTTCCTTTCTTTTTCCTCACCACCTCTCTATCTTCCATTCTTCCTTGCCAATTTCTTCATTGTCTTCATCATACACCTTCTCTCTATTTTCTCATCATCAACATATCCTCATCTCATGCATCTCCGTTTCTTTTCCAATCGATGTCATTCCTTCCCTCAAGTTTCTCTTTACGTTCCTTATGCTTCTCACTCTTTACCAAATATCTTCATTCTTGGTTCCCTTCCTTCTGCATAATTTTCTTCGTTGTCTTCTCCTCCTTTTTGATCTTCATCTTATTTCACTTCCTCTACATCATCCTTCTCCCCATTTTACCTCACACTTCCTCCTTACTTCATCGAAAACCTAACTCTTCAACATTATCCCATTTCCTTTATCATCTCATCATCCACATGCATTTCCATGCGGTCAGTTCCATATTCTTTGCCTTGGATTTCCTCACTATGATCTGTTTCCTTCAATTTTCTTTGCTCTATCATCTCTTTCATTTTCCATTACCTCTCTATTTTCCTCTGCTCCATCCTTCATCACACCTTTCATCTTGAATAACTCTCTCTCTTTTTCATAATTTCATCCTCCTCTTCTTTGTTCTTTTCTTGTCTTCTCTTTGTTTTTCCTTCTTCATTTCCCCCTTTCTCTATAATCCTTCTTTGTTATCTTCTTCCTCCCCTTTCATTCCTTATTTTCTCCTCCTCCGTCTCCATCCCTCTATTCCATATCCCTGTCACCTTCATATTCAATCTTTCTTGCTCTTCTCATAATCAACCAATCCTCCTATCTATTCCCTTTTCTCTTTCTCAACATCCCTTACATCTGGCATTCACAGTCAATGCCAATGTTTCTCCATTTATGTATCACCATCTATCCCTTTCATTACCATTCTTGTTCTTCTCTTTGCAACATTGACCTCTTCTCTTTTTGAGAACCCTGTCACATCTTTTATCTTCATCAGTCCTCTCACAGGACATCATCATATCCATTTCTAAGAATCTCTTCCCATCTTCTTTTGACATTTTTGTCTTGGAAGATACCATAACGGCCATCACCTATCTAATCTTGTTCTCTTCCATGAATATTTTCTCTGCTTTTGTTTTGTCGCAAAAGTATCTTTATCATACTTATCGAAGAAACAAGACTTCTTTGTCTTCTTCACCTTCTAATTTGCTAACACTTATGCATCTTTCCTATGAAACATGATTGCCATCATATTTATTACCCTTTTAGAAAATTTTATCTCACCTTTCTATCCTATCTGCTCATCTTGTCCACATTTATGATTATTCTATCTATGTCTTATGTTGGGGCACCTTTTCATCCTTGTACTTGTCAACACATATAAACTCACTGTTGTGTCTTCTTCTCTCGTGCCTGTCAGTTGGGGCATCATTATCTTCATCTTCGTCCCTTTTGGATGCATGATTTTTTGCATGATTCCTCGCAAACAAAGGATTGCATGCACATCTTTCGCATTTAGTTGCACATATTTTGATGTTTTCCTATGACCCATTGGTCATCTTGGTTTACATCCATACTGCAGTGGTCTTCACCCACTCACCTGTCTCAGAACGTTGTTGTGTCTTTGTCTCGTTGAGACCACAATTTTCCTCTACCGATGTGATATTGAAGTCACCGCCATACATTTTGTTTTTTTTATTTATGCGATCCTTTTTTACCTGAGGCATCTTGCCTTTGGTCATGTCTTCATCCATCCTCGACACATCTTTCATCTAACCCTTTTTGTTTTTGTCTCGTGGCTTGCTATCGCAAACCACTCAACAAAAAGGGGCAAATGTAGACACCTATTTTTGGGTATAGCGCCCCTCCGTCATCTCACATTCATCCAATTTCCATTCTCACTTCTCTTTTTCTTAAATTAAATGAAATCCTATCTATTTTCTCACATTATTTGATTAATTATCAAATGGGCTCCATGTAGACCCATTTGATAATTCAACTTTTGGCATATCCCCATCCTTCACAAATTATTTAATCCATGGGTATTAATACACCCATCCGACACCTTTTTTTAAAATGGAATCTTTTATCTCACCCACCATGTCAATCATGCTCCCCACTCCATCTAATAATTCAAGCCGTGGTCCCCATGTGATCACATCATATCCCTAACTCAAGTTACTTTACTCAACCCCGGTTACTTGTTAACCTCAAATCTAACCTCACATCTAAGTTATAAATATGGGTTTCTCCCCATATTTCAAAGGACCAAAAAAAAAGGAGAAAATTTTTCAAGAAGGAGATACCTAGGCCTAGAGAAGAGAAGAAAGAGCTTAATTAAGTTCTACCAGTTTAAGGAAGAAATATTTTCCATGGTTCATTATCTTGCCATCTTGATGCCCGGTTCATCTCCATAATAGAGCACAAGCTAAGTCCCTCGTTATTTTAGTTACTTTTCATTTTATATTCCATTACTATTACTTTATGTTCATGATCTATTATTATCTTTCTTGACATGGGGTTGACATCCTCCAAGGGAGTTAAAATCCTCTTGAACCGAACTCCACATCTCTGGGAAACCCCCACATATATGATCTAATCTTATCTATTTCAGATTTTGCAAATCTAGCTTCTTTATAATTTAAGATTTTATCTAGGGGTATTCGAACAATAGTTGGGACTCGAGTCTTCGGAAGAAGAATGGGAGTCCGAATGGTAGTTTGGATCCGAATAAGAAGAAGAAGAGTGGGGGAACCTAAATAATAAATTGGATCAGACGCATCCAAACCATACCATTGACTATGAGTGAAGGTGGGGAACAGTACCCGATTGGGTCCTTTAGCACGAAGAACCAAACAAGGTTTAGTTTTAATGAGAATATTTTGATTTGAATTTCTAAACCTAGGTTCCGTATTGTAGCTAGTGTGAGAAACCACGTGATAGTTAGTCATTATTGGTGTCGTTTAAGAACAAATGTCTAGACCTAGATAGTGTGATGGAAATCCTTTAAAGGGAAGGAAGTGACATGTCGATTCAGCAAGCATTATGACATCCAACTAGGAATTTCATAAGTATGGAGATGCGTGTGTGATTTTCCAAAGAAGGTCTCGGGAAAATAGATATCATGATGATGTAATCTCAATGAGATAAAAAGGATTGTCGTAGAAAACAATTTTTCTAGATGAATAATAAAAAGGAACAATCATGTAAGTGTGAAACACAAAGCCAATCAACAAGGAAATACACCCTATGTAAATGTGTGTACAAAGTGATAGTTCGATGCAAAGATGATCAACACAATGTCAATATTTACGTCAAGCTCGAAATGAACAAGGCGTAAATATTAACAAAGGGTAGACATGACTCCCAATAAAAGGATACCATGACAAGTTCAAAAACCAACAAGGCCTAAATGTTAAAGGGAGAGGATTACAAATGTAACCCACGTAACCAACCAACTAGACACATCTATCAAGCTTCGCAAAGAAGTGAGATATTAGTGTCAAAGTGGTATCAAAATGATGCAAAAAAAGTAAGCGACACTCTTTAGTATTTTGGAAAATGTTTAAAGTGAAACTAAGTCAAAGTATACCGAGGATGCATTAAAATGTGCACAACATAACACTGAATGTGGATACTTAGATCACGTTTACGAAAAACTTGACATAAGTATCTTAATTGTTTTGAGACAATGCAAACAAGGTAACACGTAAAAGGGAGATCAAATGATGGATCAATTCTAACTATGATGATGATCTTCAAATCAAGATCAGTGGCCATCGAAGATATGAGGATGCATCCATGCACTTTAGATGTTGAACAATTCGAGTCCACAAACTTAGATGAGCATAAATGGACAAAAAGTGGTGAACACTATCTATGACAACACTCCCAAAAGATGCCTTCTCTTGTCCCAAATGGGCAGCAAGAATGCAAAGGTGTAGATCAAAAGATGGAAATAAACTAAGCGTTACTTGGGCAGAGTTTCACCTCGTCCGAAGGCGAGAAAGAAACCAAGATAAGTAACACGTTGTAAAATTTGTGATGAGATACACTTAGATCTAACTTAAATGGATTCGTTACCGTGTTCAAAAAATAAGGCTTTGAATCCAAACAAGTTATCACTTCGTGATGGCCAAGATGTGATAATGGACTAGTAAAGTGGGCTCCTTGATGGAATGGATTCCCTAACAAGATCTCTCAACTAGGTGTCACAAGCCATCTTAAGCGAGCTCGATTTACCCAAAGAGTCATAATGACTGATTTGGGAGTATCTCGGCTTTACTTTACCCCCTTCGATACAATGAGAAACTAGTGCGTTCAGTTGTACCATCACTGGGGTTGCCATACGAGATAACTTGTGACTCTAACTCACAGTGTAAAACTAGTCAAGTGGGTAAGTGGAGCGCTTCTGTTTCATCCACGAGGTTACTCGGTGGTGGAAAAATTTAGGGTTCTGGAATTACCCCATGTTATAGCTTAAGGCGTTATTGCAAAGGAGATATGTTCTAGTTGAGCGGATAGGGACGTACCCTTTTCGAAACCTACAATACAAAGTGTGAAGTGAAATGGTGTGTTTTTTTTTTATCTTTTTAACTTTAAATGTGGTTTCAAGTAGCACACCATTTGGCAATCTACATGTAAACATGTGTATTAGAAGTTTTGTGTTTTGTTTTGATGCCTTTCTTTAGCAAGCGTTAGGTTCTCAGATAACGAGTTTAGTAGTTTTCCATTTACAAACTTAAGAAAGAGAATTTACACTTTGCTTTTGATTCCTAAGATCGCCAAAAGGGCACGAAGGAAGAGCATTCACAATTTGAAAATTCCACTAAGACAAATCATATGTAACTCTATTTTAATTTTTAGCATCATAGAACAAGTGTTGTTTAAAGTATGACACAAAGTTTGTACAAGTGTTTTTGATCTCCAAGATCGCAAAAAGGTGCGAGGAGAGAGCATACACACTTCACAAGCTTTATTCAAGCTAAGGAATGAAAACACTTAAGTTATGTAATCGAAAATAACAAGACAAACCCTACAACTACCTTGTTAGTCTTCAAAACAATCTCAGAAAAGTTTAGAAAAATGATTTCACAACCTGTAAAAAAGTTTTCAAATTTTAACACAGATGCCTACATGCCCGAGAATGACACTAGCGTGCCCTAGCCAACAAAAACGTGCCCTTACCGGTGAATATGCGGGAAATAAAAACTAACAGAGAGGGGATGACACCTACGTAGGCATGCCGATAGTACGCTAGGGTTTCGACATGTGCGCGCCCATTTCAATGTGTACGCCTGCAGGTAAAAACTTTCTGAAAATATAGTATATCAAATTGGGACGATTCAACAGAGACGCTGATGATTCAATGGAGACACCGACGGTTTAACGAAAATGCCGACGATTCAAATAGTTTTACACAAGAAGTGATATACACGATTGCTTCCAAAGAAATAGGTGCTCTTGCTAGCCGACGTAGACACCCCCCTTGCGATGGAGACGCGACCTTGTCTAAATATGTTGTCAACTATGTAGTATGTCCTGATAGGTGCGTGCCTAACTCAACACCAGTGCTAGGGTTTCAATGGAGATGCGCCCCGTGAAGACACCTACGTGTACCCCCTAAAAAACCTGCAAAAAACATGGAAATGGAAATTTTTGAAAGCCAATAGGTTATTTGTTAGTTAAAGAAAATTATTTCTAACTTTAACCCACAAATTAACTATGAACCAAGCTTATTTAACCCCTTAAGAATTGGAAACAAGCAAATAACAAGCTAATTTTTCTAAAAAGATGAAAATGGGTTAAAAAATCTTGAAATAGGCCTCCATTAATGGAGGATGGACTTCATGTCCCACCGGCATGCATGCCAAATGTATGCAATGGAAAGTTACAAAAGCTATGGAATGAGGCTAAAGAACTCGAAAGCTTTGCTAACTCATCCATTCACCATGAGATAAGAGCTAAAAAGAGTTAAATAACATGAAAGCATTATAACTTTGACAAAAACATCAAAAACTAACATGATAAAGCTACTCTCTACTCTTTAGATCACTAATTAAACATTAAACCTAAGAAGATCAACTTAGCAATCAAAGGGTGATTAGTTGTTTATGGTTCTCAAGCTTTCAAGAATGGAGTCTCACCATTAATGGCTTCAAGGCCAATGGTTCTCTCCATATTACTCAAAACTTGGTTTAAGGATGCAAATGGAGGTGTTAGCTCAAAAATGGAGGAAGGAAAGCTTTAGGTCAAATGTCTAATTAGCTTAAAGCTAATACAAATGAGATCCAAGCTTTCTTAGGCTTGTTTTGGTTTTGTGTTATGTAAAGTTGTGTGTTTGAATGGGTAGGCTTAGCCTTGTATTTATAGTTTCGGTTTGGAAGAATTTAGAATTTGGGTGCATGTGGGACTAAAGTCTAAAAAGCACTTTAGGATTAGATTAGGATAAACATGCTTTAGGCTTAGTTAAGCTTGGTTTAGGCTAGTTAACTAGGGTTTAGGCTAGTTAAACTTGATTAGCAAGTGATTAGAGACTCATTGAGAGTTGGGAGGGGTCTGATTAACCATTTGTGATTGATAGATAGCCTAGGAAGCCTGTAGAAGTGATCTAGAGAGAACTAGGGAGGTTTTGAATGGTCAAAAGGAGGAATGTTTAGCTAATAAGAGAGATATTAGCCAAATAAGTTGAATATGGGAAGAATACAATCGAAAGAGTGTCGTGAATGGGCATCCGATAATGGAGAGAAGAATAGGGAATTAACGAAGTGTCGTTAATTGAATGGATTGGATGAAATGCTAAGTGTAAGCATACTTTAGGTGTCTACACAAATCTTACAATGTAAACAAATCATTATACTGATTGGATTATCTATTTTAAGAGAGATTCAAGTGTACATAATTCTCATTTTTACAATTTTATTTGTCATATAATCACCTTATATAAATTATATGATCTATTTAAAGAGTCAAAGTGTATGTAATTCTTATTTTTACAATTTTAATTTTTCTATGACCAATCTAGGGACAATTTTAATTTTTCCATTGTAGATCTTCTTAACATTAACTTATTGAACATCATTTGTTGAGTTAGAAATGGCAATAAAGATGTGAACCTTGTTTTCCCCCAATTTTACACCCCATGGCCGCTCAATCAATGATGCTTCGTTTGTTAGGGAACGAGAACCCCATAAATTCCCCACATTATGGACAATGACTTTTGCAAATTTATTATTACTAGCAATCACATGTGTACAATGCAATGTGAATGCCAAACAATATATGCTATTTGATTTAGAGGGATAGTTATTTCTTTTGTAGTTGATGTTGATAAGGGGTACGATTGATTTTGTAAGTGTAGAAATATAGATGAACCACTTCATTTAAAGGTTTTGTTTACATTTAAAACTTGTTACAAATTCGTACATATACATTTGCAAATCTTATATCATGAGTGGTTGCGTTTTTGCAGAGTAGGTTGTTTGAACTTAACATGTATACATGAAGACTTCCATACATGTGTAGATTTTATATCATGAGTGGTAGCATTTTGTGGGAATTATTAATGCAGATTTTTTGAAAGCTATTAGAGAAATGATTCAGTCCCGATCTAAAGATAGGCTTAAGTTTTAACAATCCATGGAATAAGTATTTCCTTTATGGGAAACTTCAAAACTCCAGTTCAAGTACTCTCCTAAATGTGGCCGGAGAACATAAATATCTTGGTCTAGATTTTCACAACAAAAATGGTTGGGAAGCATGGTGTTCGAATAGACTCCAAGGAAGATGGAAGGCACCATATAATCACTACCAAAGGCATAACTCTAAGCTTTGTGAACAATACTAAAATTATGCCATTTCATTTCTAGAGTTGTAAAGCTATGACCATGGGAATAATAACTAATAACAGGTTTTTCACGGATATTATTAACCAAAAATAGCACATAGATACAACAAACAACTACGCTGAAAATCCAGAAGAAATTTACAAACAAATTTGTGTGATTACTTATAGAAGGGTTATGAAACTTGGAGCTATGACATAAAGGAGTCTCTACATATCAACTTGGCTGTAAATCTTAGCCTCATCTAGAATGGTTCGAGCTTTGTTGTAGTAAACATATAAGCCGATTACAATTACCAGTTGCAAAATACTTGGTGTAGCCATGATTGCATTGAGACCTAAAGCTTGTGCAGATAAACATATAAAGCGATTACAATTACACGGTGAAAAAACATGATATAAGCTTCGTTACGGTAAACATATAAGCCAATTACAATTACCAGCCGCAAAATACTTGGTGTAGCCATGATTGCACAGACCCTAATTCACATATGGTTTGCTTTGCTTCTAGCACTTTTATAATACAATTGCTATTGTTATTGCCGATACATAATTCATAAGAAAAACATAATTTAACTACATAACTGAAGCTCGTCTCGTTGTGCATGGCCATGCAGTTTTTAAATCTTAGATGCATCTCATCAACCTTAAAAATACAATTTAATTACTCTTGTTTTAGATAAGATCACCGAATACCAACCGTGTAACATGTTATTTTCGAGATTCATGCAAAAATATGAGAAATTCTATCAAAAATATGATCTTATCTTCTTCTATAAGATCATGTATGTGCTAGAAACAAAAAGGGCTAACTCCACTTAAAGCCAAGAATAACAAAACCATTATTTCGGTTGTCAAATTTAACATAGTGACGTGAATGTCCACAAAGCCCTTTCCCATAGGGGAAACGCCTTCGGCGTAACAAGATGTCTCCCAAGGAGGAAGTGCACCACTCCTCACATTGCTCTTGATTTGATATATTGCTGCCATGCATTCTATTGATTCACAAATAACAATCACATGGGAGAGATGAATCCCATAAAATATCCTCTATTTGGCTTATATAACATTTGGGACCCACAACAACCTTGAAACCACCTACATCTAATTATACAACTAATCATTTGTCAACATTAGGTGGACATGTGTTTTGATCATCAATTGCACCTTATTACATAATAGTCACTTCCAATTACAGACCTTACATGTGCATCTATTATAATATTGAGTAGATTACATTAGATTGCACATATGTAGGCATGTTTAAATATGTACATTATAATACAGGGGCCCTTAGCTAATCATCTTCACGTCTTATTTTTTATTCTGGAAGAGGGGAGGCAATATACACAAGATATCTTTAACGAAACCATTGTTGGGAAGAAAATGATGTTTTCGTCATAAAGCTCCATGTTGTAGGTCAGTTTTCCTCTTCCTTAAATAAGTCTATCTTACCGAATAAAGATTTTCACTTACCTGACATGCATGTTACTTACTTGAAATGCCTGTAGGTAAGGAATAATTCATTCTCAATTCCATTTGAGATCTCTTATAGGTAGGTAAATTTGCATACACCTCTCTTAAACACCTTCTTACCTACTAATGAGTGCATTATACATGTTTGTCATAGCAAAACCAAGGAAATAGAAATTATTTAGTCTTCATTCATGTGTCCAATAAAGAACATTTGCACTGAAGGTATTCCCTGCAAGTATCAATATACCACTACCATGTACAATATGTCATGTTATTTACCATGCCCCAATGGCATCTTTGTACCACTCACCACTCTTCCCATCTCTATGTTTTTGGCCCCACAACAACACAAAGTGTTGGCTAAATATGCATCATCATGCCAAATTTCAAAAAGTTCCTTCTTGAAAATTCATTATACGGTAACCAAGTGTTTCAAAAATATTGACAACCCTCTAACTGTCAAAGCTAGAGGGTGTCAATTCTAGTTTAGGTGGGAAATCCAACAAAAGAATTCATGCATACTTTTAGCCTATTCCAAGCAAATCATTGTTTCCATATTTCAATTGCAACTTGTGCTTCTACCTGCATGTCAAAGTTTGTCATGTATCCACTTAGCCTTGCATTCAATGTAAAATACAAATCAACCCAAAAATGTTCTTGGCCCTACACCTCTTTCCATCTATTTCTTTGACTAAAACTAGGCGTTCCCAAACAATTCGTCTTATCTTCATAATATTCCTTGTTCTTATTTTATGTCCAAGAAAAGATTTATTTTGCTTTACCTTTTATGGCTTCTTAAACTTTCAAGTCTGCAATGTTTAAAGTTGTCGGGTGATCAGGGCAACGTATGTATACCGCTAGACTACTTCCTTCATATCATGTTTGTAAAGGAATTTTAGTTACAACAAAATAATGAATACTCAATCATTATGCTATCCAATCCATTTGCAACTATGCCTTCCCAAAATAAAGGATCAAGGCGTCAAACATGTATGAGTTCAGAAAATCAAGAATGCAACAATGAACAACTCTGCTCGGATCCATCTTATCCAACTTCATCACACTTGAACCTTACCTTCGTTTGAGTGAAGTATGTCTGGTTTTACATGCTTGATATCATCTTCAGAAATTAGAAAATGCTTGAAAGTGCTAAACAAGTCTTCTTAACTTTGAGAGTTGCACAAGGCAACTCAAAAAACTTCTTCTACACTGGAACTACACCTTGTAAGCTGTGCAAACGAATCTTCTCCCCGCCTTGAGGTGATTGGTCCCTCGATGACTATCCGAAAAGGAGGAAAAATGATATCTCATATGGCTCTTAGAACGAATTTTCACTTCTATATGAGTTGGTGGTAGGCACATCTACAAAACATTTACCATTTGATCCATGTGCAGGTAAGAAATGGCAACATATGGTCTTGAATGAATATTATCAACTAATGGTTGGGTTATGATTCATATATTGTAGAAAATCTACAAAACATTCACTATCTGATGATTCTGATAAAAAGAAGCTTAATTCTTTGCTTTCTAAAACAAGCCTGATAGACATTATATGAGCTAAATATATTTGTAATAACATTTTTTCTCCTCAATTTTATATATTCTACACTTTATAGACAAGTTTTTGTTGCCAAAGACTACAAAGCATCTAACAGATTATGTAGTTCTCC